>OW285239.1:66882140-67217140 GCA_935421215.2 Melolontha melolontha
GGAGGAGATGTAGTCGAGATTAGAATGGATAACCAAATAAATAATACAATAAATAATTTTGAAGATATAAAGAATTTTATAGAGAACTCAAATATACCATATACAACAGTCATAGGAGACTTAATAGCAATCTTACATAACAATATCACATTAATTAATAATGAAGTAGTGTTCGCAAAAGGATATCAGCATCTGATAAATATAGATAACGAAGATACATTAATAAGCAAAAATTACCCCATCCCGTATCTTTATCAACAAAAAGTGAATCAGGAACTGGAAAGATTAGAACAGACTGGCATAATAGAGAAGTCTAATACCTACTTTATTAATCCTATAGTGATAGTCCAAAAGAAAGACTTATCTCTACGGATTTGTTTAGATGCAAGATTACGCATCAGAACAATAGATTACAATTGAATATGAATATAGTCTTAAAAATTATTAATATTATTGAAAGGTATGTTATAGCTCGTAAATTAAAAGATTATAATAATAATAACTAATAAATTATACAAAAACTATAAATATAAACAAAGACAACATTACTATTAAGATAAATAACAATTAAATAAACTAAAACTTATACAAAAAAAGGAACAAGAAACTAAAGATTTAAAAGATCATATGTACAATAAAAAAAAAAAAAAGGAATTTAATAGTGCAATTAAACATTTCTTGAATATTAGTTATATAAAATAGAAGAAGTTATTCCTGTTAATAGATAAATACATTTTTATAATCATTACTCATTATTCTTAAATTCGTTGACACATATAATAAGATTAGTATAGCAAGGTTGTTATTTTCCATTTCATGTATCTAGTTTGGGAAAAGAATATCCTCATTTGCATATTCAGACATCTTTTCCACGGGGATTATGTAATGGTGCAAGGATACACATTGAGCTGCATCTGAAATGGGAAAAATAAGATATACAAAGTAAGAAAAGGGTAATAAAAGGTTATGTAAGTGATATTATTAAGTATTAGTAGTGTCGAAATGCATACGAATTTTAATAACGACAACATTATTTTCTTAAATTTCTTTATTTATATTTCTTTCATTAATTTCTTACTTATTATTTCTTATTCAAATTTCAAATATTAGCGCGAAAAACACATATTCAAATTCATATGCATTTTTAATTTATATCGACGCTAGTAAGCCACGCCTACAAATTGACATCTGGCAAATGTAAATATTTATCGTGCGCAGTACTCAATTTGTAACATTAAGTTTTACATTAACCTAACTTGTTAATTTATTAAATAATTTTTAAAATCTGTAAGAATAGTAATATTAGTCAAATTCCATCTATGTAAAAATGTTAATAAGGTAAAACATCGAGACTTTTTGGCATCATTAGATAGCTAAGTTTGGTAAAACAGACAAGCGCTATCGGCATCATCATCTTTTGAAATTTATAAAATAGTAGACGCATTTTTTTGACCGATCCTTAGAAATTCTTATATATCTTTAATTAAAATCGTTAATATAGTAAAAAGTAATTAAAAGTATCCTGACTTTAAATAAACACGATCGACAAGAGAAATTCTTCAAGAAATTTCGATTTTTAACGTATTTACGTACAACAAAGCGTCATAGACGTAATTTCACGATAATCGCAAGAAATTCTAAAGAAATATTGTCAAGAAACAGTCACCGAACATCTACGGAATTGATTATCGTTCATCTACATCGATACCTGTAATCCAACAGCTAGATAAGAACGCAGGGAGAAATTAGGCATCAGGGACCAAGACCGAAGAAAATCTTCGAAAGCGTCATTGGAAACAGCCACCCACGCCGTCAACAATTCGAACAGCAATCGGACTTTTTCGATCGCCGAGAATCATCCCATTTGATGCGTACGTTCTACAAAATAAACATCAGGATTATTATAATCACAGGTTACAGATAAAACGTATTTATTTTTAAAAAATTTTTAATTCTTTAAACTTATAAACGAATAAAATTCTCGATTTTGTTTACCTAACCTAAACGTCCTATACTTGTATTAAAATTTAATAAACAACCAATTTAAACGTAGAAATAGTAATTTAAAGGTACTTACCATTATCGTTAAAAGATTATTTATATTGTTATCCATATTTTTATAAGTTAAAACACACATAACCACCTTATTTTCTTAAGTAACACCTTGTTGTCTTTCTTATATGTAGTTTCGTTAATTTCGCCCTTTGCTATACATGTTATTTTATTACAGTTTTCTTTTATAGCAATAAACTTAATATTTTTATTATCATATCAATCTTTTATTTGTCTATATTTACTTGTAGGAGTTATTTCCTTAAGCCTTAACATTAATAGTTTACTTTTATGGAAGCAACGACTTAGATCTAACGAAGAGCCTGAGATTTCACATTTAATTAAGCTTTTTAATTTAGTTTCATGCGATCCGACTAGTTGGCAATTTAGAACACAGATAGAGCAGTTTGAGGAGTTATATAAAGGCGCCCATCTTTTAATTTCAAAATTAATATTTTTTGAACTCGTTCATTATATTTATTATCACCTCAGCGATTTATCATTTGCCAGCTCAACGAGAGGCTATGTATAACTTCAATATATATATATATATATATATATATATATATATATATACACAAGGTGTGTATAAATTGGCGGACCCACTACACGTGGCGACATTCTTGGTCAAATTTTCAGTTAAAAGTCCTAATCCTAAAACGATGTATCGGGCTTCCTTTGTCTTCAGAATGAATTTGAAAGAAACATACATTTGGCAACATTGAACACGCATGTGCTAGTTATAATCTTCGGAACATTTTTACACGTCGTCATGTGAACCTTACATTTTAAATTTAAAAAGAAACAAACGAAATAAAATTGGTTTCTTAGATTACATATTTATTACGAAAAAAGTTTTAAAAATTTTTGATAATATTGACTAATTTTTGTACATCTTCTTGATAGAAATCAATGTAATTATTACCTACATAATTGTTCGAATTGAAATCCATCAGAAAACTAAACAAAATTATACAAATAAACACGAAAAATAAGCAAGTCGAATGAAATGGGTAGATTACATAAGTGTCAAAATTTGACAGTAGTAATGTATTTGACTAGAACAACATTAGGCTGCCTACTTATTGTTTTACAACGTTGTCAGATGTGTTTTTGGTCAAAATAAGTTAATAAACAAATATTAAAAACAAACTTTAAAATCAAAAAGAAAACTTTAACGAAAGGATAATAACAACAATTCTTCTTTCTTCTAAATTGTAGCTCTTTCTGTCAACAAATATCGAGTAATAATGCTTATTTCAAGACTTATTTCCGAACTTTAGGAACCTCGTGCAAAGATATGGAGCATGGTACAACATTTTCGGATTAGGATTTTGGACTCCGAATTTAACGAAGAACATCGCCGCGTAGTATAATTATTTCGGGACCTTGGTATGATATGGTAAATTCAATCATTCTGATTGAATTTACTATATAAATATGTATATATATATATATATATATATATATATATATATATATATATATGTTTAGATAATTTCTTAGCCGTTCATTTAATACGAGGTTTGTCCGGAAAATACGTATAAAAGTTTAATAATAACTTTATTTTACAGTTTGCAGCCACCGCCTGGGGGAACTACTGCTGTAACAAATCCCATCAACGCTCAGTTCGAGTCAGAGCGCTCTGCGTGTAAGTAGGACTGTGCGGCTGCTTGTTGAAAGTTACCCTTTTTCACCTGCCGTCGGCATGGAGCTCTCTCTGATTGAGGAACAGCGCATCAACATCAAGTTTCTTGCAAAGCTAGGCAAGAATGGCCGTGAGATTTTTGAGTGTTTGAAACAAGTTTACGGAGACAATTCTCTGAAGGAACCAACCGTGAACAAGTGGTTAAAAAGGTTCCGGGAAGGCCGAGAAGAAGTGAAAGATGACCCTCGCCCAGGACGCGCGTCGACATCGAGTTCTGATGAAAATGTTGAACGAATTCGGGCTTGTGTGCTTAAAAACCGTAGATTGACAGTCAGAATGATTGCTGACGAGCTGTCAATCAGCAAAACAATCGTTCACCAAATTCTGACACAAAAACTTGAAATGAAGAAATTGTGTGCGAAAATCGTACCGAAGCTCTTGACGCCTGAACAGAAAGCAAAGAGGGTTCAGTGCTGTGAGGATTGGTTGGAAGCAGAGGAAAGAGGGGACTTTCTCAACCGAGTCATCACTGGAGACGAGTCCTGGTTTAACGAATTCGATGTGGAGCTCAAATCTCAAAGCAAGGAATGGAAGCTAGCAGGAGAACCGAGAACAAAAAAGTCGCGAAAATCAAGGTCCAATGTGAAGACAATGTTGATTGTTTTCTTTGATTGTAGGGGCATTGTTCACAAGGAATTTGTCCCTCCTGGCCAGACAGTGAACGGAAATGTTTACGTTGAAATTTTGACACGTCTCAGAGCTCGTGTGGCCCGAGTTCGACCGGATTTGGCACAAGGGGGCAGGTGGATCCTTCATCACGACAATGCGCCCGCTCACACGTCGCTCGTTGTGCGTGAGTTTTTGGCCCGAAGCTCAATCACCGTGACAGATCACCCGCCTTATTCACCCGATTTAGCCCCTTGTGACTTCTTCATGTTCCCGAAATGCAAAATGGTGCTTCGGGGGCGGCACTTGGGAGATGTGGAAGCCATCAAGGCAGAAACGACACGCCAACTGAACAGCATCACAACTGAAGACTTTCAGCAATGTTATCAACAGTGGAAACGGCGTTGGCAGAAGTGTATCTCGTCTCAGGGGGAGTACTTTGAAGGAAACCATATTGTAATACCTGAATAATTGTAAAATAAAGTTATTATTCAACTTTTATACGTATTTTCCGGACAAACCTCGTATATCAATTGGTAAATTCTTGGAGATTTTCGTCTTTTATATGAAATATTTACAAATATTATCAAATTAGTATGTAGTTGCGAAGTAAACGTCGCAATTACATACTAATTTGATAATATTTGTAAATATTTCATATAAAATCTGAAAAACTCCAAAAATTTATCAATTGATATATACATATATATATATACATATATATATATATATATATATATATATATATATATATATATTGGACTAACGCTGAAGGCTGATATAAAATGTAAGAGATTAATTCATGTCAATGCTGATAATATAAAATAAATTGGGCGCCTTTACGAATTTTAATTGTAAATGTATCTCTTCGTAAAATCAGCTGATTAGTAGCAGTATCCACAGCTATGCATAGATGTCGCGGAGAGCAAAAGATTAATTAAGAATATTTGTGTTTTCTAATCTCAGGATCTCAGTGGATAGTGACACTCAAATATGGCTGTAAAAAGACAAAAATTATTAATAAAATCGATTTCGCTGCGCGTGAATAAAAAACACCACTTTTATATTTTACATATTGAACATTTATTGGATTAAAGAAAACTATACACATATGGTGAAATACTTAGACTCTTTCGCTCAAAATATGAATTATTTTTGTGATGAAATAGAATTAACAATGGTATGGTTATGTTTGTATATCAAGTACTAAATAAACTGATATTATTGTTAAAATATGCAACAAATACAGGTCAGTAGATTAATGTGGAATTAAAGTGGATATTATTCTTTACTACATCATCTTTAAAACGATTACTATTTCTTAGTTAAAATCAAGATTCTTATTTATTTGTTGGAAATGCAGAAATAAAGAATGACTATAATTGCTTTAAATATAATTAAGGACCTGTGTTTGTAAGAATTGCGTCTGGCTGGGAAAAGGTGGAGTCGGCTTAGATCTCAAAATGCCGCTAGGAGGAATAAAGATTCAGGAATTCCCCAGCTTGGAGAGAACGTATGATTTTCTTTTATGTCTGGTACGGTGTATACTATATTTTGCACTTTGGGCGTGTTTCCGGGTACGTTTCAACTTTATTTCGTTGTAAAAACTCGGACACTAGGGTAAGTTTCACCTTATGATGCTTTGACGAATATCTCGTAAAAAAACTACTTTATTCTGATAAAAATATATTTAAACGTTGATCTAAAGGTTTAAATCTAAATCTAAAATTTTTATTAATTATAAACGGACAAATATATTTTAGATGCAAACAATTTCGAAAAATAGACGCCAGTAATTCTTTGTTTATTTCAAAGCCTATTTTATTCAAATTATCTAGAATTTTACCTTTACATAAATTATTATTTAAGCAGAATTTTGAATGTAGAAATAGTTTAAATAGATTTATAAAATTAACTTTAGAATTTACAAATATAAATGCGTGGGCCTTAGATGGTAGGTTATGTAGGCTGTGTGTATTACAAACTGATCTATTTGCGCGCTTTCCTGTATTTAAAAAGTGGGCGTGTCTAAACTAATGTTGATACAACGAATAAATAAATTAAATATCTTTTTATTCTCGCGTTTATGAATTGAATGACTAATAAATGATTAAAAATAAAGAATGAATTTTGAATAAAATATAATTATGTGTAAAATATCAGAAATTGTCGGAATATTAATTTATCAACAGTTCGACATTAATTTTCACATACTGTGACCACATACAGCTGCGTTACAATATGCCTTTACCTTATATTAATTTTCACCTTTACTCATTCCCAGGAAATCTTAGTGCATACGTAATTAGAACTACTTCAATATATATATATATATATATATATATATATATATATATATATATATATATATATATGTATATATATATATATATATAGGTGAGTTTTTACCTACTCAAGTATATTTCAAATTATTTTGTTACATACCAAAATCTTGTTTTAATTTGGTGAAATCTGAGTATTTCTTGCATCGCTGTATGCATGTAGCTGTGTTTGTACAGCATCTTTTATTTACATTAACTCCACTAATGGCAGCAAATAATTTATTAATTAATTATAAATTATTTCTAAATCTGCTTCAACTTGAATATCTTACAATTTCTGACTTTACTCGGTGGCAGTTGCTTCCTTAGAATCAATATGTAAAACTACTGGCGTAATTTTTTTGGAAATGCTGAAAATAATAAAATGCTGTTGTTAACTATGCAATGATCGGCTGTGGTTATTTAGGGATGTTAGGATATTGTTTGTGGAAAACTACTTTTTATATGCTATTAAGCCGTCTATCTCTGGATAACACCTTCAAATAGGTTTCTGCCACAAGATGCAATGCATGAATTTTACACGTCACATGTAACAAGTCACCACAATGTTATTTAAGAGACCGGCTCACGCAAAACATTTTTGAGGTACCATCAATTATAAACATTAAGATTCAGTTCTATGAAATTAAAAATTTTTGGGTTATATTTACTACGCCCTTTGTAATTAATTCGACAGTACATGTTTCAAGCTTTTACTAGCTAGTAAAATTGATGCTGATTGTTTCAGATGTTCCATTGTCCGTACCATAACATTAAGAACATAATTTTTTACGACTAGGTAAAGAACAAAATAACCCATTTTCTACTAAATTAAGCGGTAGACTACACGTAATCAGCGTTTATCGAATATAAATTGACCGTTCAACCTAAAGGTTTCTTTTTTATTTTTGTGCTATGTATTATCCACATGTTTCTTATATACAAATCTATTTCGGAACACTTCACAAATTATTTTTCATCATACATTAAATCTGGAAATTCACAGATAAACTTCTGTACTCTGTTGCTTTATCGACGAATCTAATAAAGCTCCTAACACAATAAAGACAATCTTACAGACAAGGTATATGCTCGGCCTGAAGAACGGTAGCTAACTGACGGTTCGGTGGCGTCAGTCAGAGACTATATCATCTGCTAAACCCCTTCCACTTTTTCGAAGCTCATACTATTAACTGAACGTTCAGGGCCAACTCACGGAACAAATATTTATTTTGTGTTGGTTGTCATTAATTTTAATGATATTTTCGATTTATTGGCATTTTTGAAAAAAATTAAGAACAAATTGTGAAACTGAAATTCAATAAAAATAAAAAGTTATTTTATTTTTTTTTATCTCCAGAAGTACGGATTTTCAAATGCCGTAATCGTTAAAAGCAATTCTTGCAATATTTTTCAACGGATGATTGTATTTCATTTTGCAACAATGTTCACAATTTCAAGGATTTGGCTACGAACACAAACTTAAAAATTAAATTTAAAAGTTGCCCATCTACACATAGGAAACATTTACACTTCTATTCCTGTTGGTCAGTTGGTCTACATGAAGGAATCTTATGAAAATGTGACACGCCTTCATAAAATAAATTACTGGAGTTATAAATGATAAATGATATGTGACCGCTGATCTAAAAGTTACAGCAATTCAATTCGGCTTACAGCTTTGATATACAAAATGTTGCTGTTACTTTATTAATGAGACAACTAAGCGAAATATTCCTATTACATCGTTCCACATTTGACAGCTAGGGGATACAATACAGGCATGAGCAAAGAAGATGTATAGCTTGTTAACAATTGGTGGAGCCTGAAATTCTGTTTAGCACTATTACATATTAAGTTAGGTTTAATGAAGAATTTTGTAAAACTAATGTACAAGAAAGGACATAAGGACATGGGTTTCAATATCTTACACAAAAATTTCCCAATTTAAGCGATGCAAAGCTTTTCACACAAACCTAAATTGATCAGTTGCAACAAGATACTATTGCGTATTATGTCAAAATTTATAATAAAACAAAATTTGTATACCTAGCAAAAGTTTTCCAATTATTTTTGAAGAATCGTAATTGAAAATCTAGGAGTGAAAATTGATTGGATTTTTATAATCAAATCCGAATTTTTATTCGGAATAAGAACCGAATCAAATTTATAAGTTAGTTTTTTTACTTTATTTAAAATTTGTAAACCAGAGTTGATATTACTCACGTGTTTTCTTCATACAAATTATATTGTTCTATGTAATAAAATCTTTCATTTATAGAAGCTTTTCGACGATCTTTCTTAGATGTTATTATTATGGCGAATTTGACATAAATCTATTTAATTCCGTCCATGCGCTACAACAATATTCATCTCCTCTTGTATTTTACGACCGTTTAAATTTATCGCGATATTAAAATAGAGGTAGAATATCCATGATATTACACTTTAAAACGTCTTATATAAAACGATAATTGCCATTCGGATAAAATACTGTGTACTTTTTGCAAAATTTTAATATAACTTTGTGCAAAAGCAAATTATATTCTGAGAGAAGAGAAAACCGGAGAACCCTCTTTCCTCACTCTTAGATGCATAATAATATAAGAGAGCGAAAACGGGATATCATAATAACAAGAATACGAAGACGAACAACGAAAATAAATACAAGAAGTAAATGGAAAGGATTATATTTACGATTTAAATTAGCAATTAACTTTACAACAACTTTGTATTAGTTTTTTGTATGTGTCTATCTGCTTGTGTGTGTGCGTGCGTGTATACATATTTCTTTGTATTTACGATTTCATTTTCCCACACAGATATCGGGTTGTTTTTAACGACGTTTCGTTGTAATTTGATACGTGAAATTACATAGTTGCCTTCATTATTTGAGTTTGTTTCAATTAGAACTTTCTTGCCAGCAAACATGAAAACTTGCTTTAATCTTTTATGATAAAAATTACAATGAAAGATGAAGTAGATAATTTAGAAAAACTGACAACAGTTTTGTTTTTAAAATTAGATGTGTTTCGAAACAATAAAAGAGAGTGTACCTGTATGTATAACGTACTCATTTATAACACGTACTTCTGATATTAAGTACTAATCATCCAGGCAGCAGTCACATGCGTAATTCGTAACGGGTACTAACGTCATCATTCGGGTACTAACGTCTCCGAATGATGAAACATGCTAGCGGAATTCCTCGGGTTTTGCAAATTCAGAATCGAAGCGTCAAGCGAAACTTTAAGTTACGATAATGTCAGTATTAGATGTTATTCACAGTTACACGTGTTCTTTCTTATAAAATGTCCGCCCAAAATAACAGTAAATTGCGCCGCAAAGCCTTAACTATTCAAGAAAAGTGAGTAATATCCACTTTTTCTAAAACTGTGGAAAGTGTTCGAAACAGTCTGAAATTTGTAGCAAAAAATCCTTGAAAAAAGCAACTGTTTCTACCGCTTTGAAAAATAAAGAAAACTTTTTAGCAGCTTACGCCAACATCAGCAAATCAAGTGGTATAAAGAAAATTGGAAAACTCATTCGACAGGACGTTGATAAATTTTTGGTGTAGTGGTTTACCCATCATCGAAGTGCTAATAATGTTTCGATTAGCGGTTCAGTTCTGCAAGCGAAAGCTGAAGAGCTGGCAAAGTTATTTAATAATGATGCTGTTGAGAGTGGAGTAAAATTGAGTTGCAAGAATTAATAAAAAATTAGAGTGATGATGGTAGTTTTAATGAAGATGAGACGGGTTTATTTTATAAACTTACTGCAGAGAAAAGTGTGTCGGGGATAAGCAATCCAAGGTTAGGATAACCATACTTGTATGCGCTAATAAATCCGAAGCTGAGAATTGTAATTTAAAGTCATTGGTAAATATAAAAACCCAACATGTATGAAAAACTTGTAAAAACTACTTGCTATTTACAAAGCTAACGCACGTGCATGGATGACTTCCGAATTTTTTCAAGAAGAATTATGCGTCTGGGATCAGGAGCTAACTAAACAAAAAGGAATATCCTTTTGTTTGTTGATAATTGTCCGGTTCATTTTCACGTTCTGAATTTACGTAATATCAGGTTAGAATTCTTACCACCAAAGAATTATTATTTAAGATTAACCACATAGTCATTAGACTGTAATGACCGAGCCATAGTTTTGCTTAATGCAATAGAAATGATTTCAAAAGTATGGCAACAAGTGACGCAACAAACAATCAAAAACTGTTTCCAATATGCGTTAGCGGGGTCTGAAGATCTTAATGAGAATGACAACTTACTTTAACCCAGTCATGCTGGCGAAGAGGAAGACCCGAACAGTAATCTGTGTTTAAGTCAAGGGCTTGCGAAAAATGCTGAAGTTGTTTCTACGGTGAATTTTCTGACAATTGACTACTTTATTGCGGTGATATGGACTGTGTATACGAAATAAGTGCCGCTGAACAAGGTGAAAGTGATGCAGAAGATGATGACCCTCAAAATTATGACTGTATTGCGCCAAATTACGCGGAAGCTGTTATGACCATGAAACCAGTAGTACGATATCATCAACGTGTAGACGTGACAGATGATAAAATTTTAAATGCATCTTTGATAATCGAAAATAATTTACAGCAACGTATGTTTGAGTTAGGCACACGTCAAACATATAAAACAAATTACGTTTAATATTTGTTCAAAAAGAATGCAATGTATTCTCGAAACATTTATTATTATGTATGTTAACATATTGCTATGGATTTTTAATTAAAATAATTTAATTTAAAAATGTACATTTATTTTCAATATGACTGTATACTGAATTTAAATTTTTGCGAAGATAAAAACTTGTTATTCGGGGTCGTTCTCATGTAGAGACCGAGGTGAATTCAAACTAGGAGACGACTATAAGCTGTGAAACGATAAGGTTGCTTTCTTCGATATATATTTTATATTTTATTAATTCGGGTTGTTTGTTTGAAAGTGATTTTATTATATTAGTATTATATTCCCGATATTTTTACAGATAATTTCTCTTTATATTTATGATTAAATTGAAAACACCTTTGTTCGTGAGTCTCCACATTAGTTTTTGTAAGTATTTTAAATTTTGTATGAATTCATAAATACTACAATTATATTTCTATTGTATTGAAGTTTATCGATATGAGATTTAAATTGTAAGAAATACAGATAATACAGTTTATATATTAAAATTCTTTGTAATTATAATTGAAAAGTTTGTTCGAGAGGATTAAAGGGTTTTTCTGCGTGTCGATAGCACACGTGTAAGTTTTTTGTTCGTGCATCAATATCTGATTATACAGTGTGTTTTTTTGGGAAGAATTTAATATTAAACGTAATTATTTTAGATAAGTTTGTTCGGATTCATTAAGAGGAAGTTTTCCATTCATTTAGCTGTCAATTTTACAATGAATGTTTTTACCTCATGTATTTTTGTATAATACAGTATCTTTATACTTTGTAAAGATAGATTTTTTTATTTTTTTAAATTTTGTATTAAATATTCAGTTTAATTTTTATCCTGCTTTTGTTTTATTTTCATACCAATATTGCTGTTCAGGCTTAATATATATATAAGTAAATAAATTTTTGTGAACATTTCACTGGCGTCCAAATTACTTTTAGTCTGTACACGATTTTTCTGAGTGGAACCCGAGAAGTTAGAAGTCCCATATTTGAAAATTCACCGGCTGAGAAACCTAGTTGGGAAAACTGGTTGTGGATGGTGGCGTGCTCAATTTTCAAACCACTATTCAAAGCATATTTTTGGCAAGGCCAACGTGGGGCGAACAGAAGCAGTATTGGTTGTGAGCAAGAAACAGAGCACAAAGATGGAAGGAATAATGAAATCAGGAGGAGAATGGAGGAAGCCAAGACAAGTAACTGGAAGTGAGGAATCTTTGGATGAAGCAAGGGCAATATTAGGTCAAGTAAAAACAAAGACCATACATGAAGAGGGGCACGACAGGGTAAACAGGGATATGATGATAATGGACATATTAATCAGAATGCAGGAAAGAGAGAAAAGAATGGAGGAAACGATGGAAATAATGATGGAAAGAGAGAAAGGAATGCAGGAAACAATGGAGATAATGAAGGAAAGAGAGAAAAGAATGGAAGAAAAGATGTATGCGATGATGGTAAAAATAATGGCGTTAAATAATGCGAGCCAAGATGAAGTTTTAACAAGGGGTATGGACTCATTGCAATTGTCAAATGAACAACAAGTAGAAAATAATATGGATAATAATGGATTTAAATAGCAAATTATCAGAGGATGTAGAAAGAAGAGAATTCGCAGAACAAAAATGCAGCATATGGAAGTAAAATTAGTAAAGAAAATAGAAGAAGCAAGAAGAGAGAAGAATGAAATAAATATGCCCACTTATATTCCTGTACCAGTACAAAATGAAGTGTTACCAAAATTTTATGGGATTTCAACAACGAATCCCATGATTTTTTTGAAGAAGATAAAAGCCAGCTTGGAAGGTGTGCCAGGGGACGAAAGAAAATTGCATATGATTGGAAACTGCCTGAAGGATGATGCTTTGCTTTGGCGGGATATGGTGTCTGATGAGGTGACGACCATGGACGAATTTGAAACCAGATTCACCAAACAATTCTGGGGACAAAACAAGCAGACAAGGGTAAGACAAGAATTATTATTTGGTAGATATAGAGTTGGTAATAATGAAACAGGAGAGACCTATGTCATGAAGAGGTACTCCATATTAAAATATTTGACCCCTAAGATAAATGAATTCGATTTGGTTTCACAATTAGTTAGACATTTTGATTTTGAAGTCAATCAGGCAGTAGCTATGCACAACATCACTGATATGCAACAGTTTCTTGAATTATTAAAAAGGTTAGATGATGCAGAGCGTGGCAGTAGATATAATAATAGTTATGTAGAAAATAATATTAAGAGAAATCAATATTCCAGAATTAATTTGCACAACACACCTCTGAGATCTGAAAAACCAATATTTAATGAACATACTCAAATAAATAGAAATAAAATGGCTTCCCCAAATAGAGAAATAAATTATTCATATAAAAATAATAGAAAAGATAGTAAAATAAATCAAGATAAATATACAGGAACGAGATATAAAGATACAAGGCCTAATTTTAATTTAGAATCAGTAAAAGTAGGACCAAATAACCAATTAGAACTCTCTTGTAGTAAGGATTTTTGTTAGGGCCAACCAAAAAGAAAGAAAATTATGCATTGTTATATGATAAGTCAGATAGCGCGATTAATACTAGTTTGCCACACATTAAGGTTAGGATAGGAAAAAGGGAATGTTATTTGCTAATTGATTCGGGTAGCGAAACGTCATTTTTGGATGAAAAAAGTTGTTGAATGGTTAATAAAGAATAAGGAAGGGAAATATGTACCCACAAGAAAAATTACAATTGTATCAGCTACTAAAAAAATAATAGCTGTAGTTAATAAAATTTGTGTTACGGAATTTGAAGTAGAGAACCATAAATTTATCGGAGAATTTATAGTAGTCAAAGGTTTAGGAAGAGATTGGATATTGGGAATAGACTTGTTAGAAAAAATGAAAGCAATAATAGATATAAATAAAAAGAAAATAATAATTAATAATAAAAATGTATCGTGGATCCAGGAGGCTGGAGAGGAAGAAAAAATTAATAATCCCTGTTTTAAAAACCAAGATAAACGCCATCAGGTATTTTTATCAACAGCTGTTATCACTGTTTTTGATATAAAATGGCAACTACAAACGTGCAGAGTTGTGTTTGAGTCTGGTTCAAAATCTAATTTTATTTCCAAATCACTTGTAAACAAATTAGGAATACATCAAGAAACATTTTACATTCCTGTAGCAGTCATTCTAGTACTAGGCAATCTAATACTCAAGTTAGGAATTCTGTAACTACAAAAATAAAGTCGAAACACAACAACTTTCAATCAAACATTGAATGCTTACTAATTGAAAAAAATACTGTATATTTACCACTAAAGTCTATTAATATATATAATTTCGATATTCCTAAAAATATACGACTTGTTGTTCCAGAATTTAACATTTCCCGGCCTATTGATATGTTAATAGGCGCTGGTTTGTACATGAACTTGATGTGTGTAGGACAAATTAAGCATACTTTTTTACAAAAAAACGCATTTTGGTGGGATCATATCAGGCCCGTATATATCGAATTATTTGTCATGCAATTTAGTTGTATGCAACCTATCATTAAATCATTCTCTTGATAATAAACTTGCATTATTCCGAGACCTAGAAAACTATACTAGAGCAAGTAACTTTACAATAGAAGTTCCAGAAAAAAACACTAAAATATATAGTGAATCTTGAGGGTTATTTGCATTAACATCACTTCCAAAAATTACGTAATCACTACTGAACAATTTATTAAAAATACTCTAAAAAGAATGTTAATAATAAAATTACAAACACAATTAGTAAAGTAGTTCTTCATATTAAAAGGACCTTTTTAAATAAACATGAGAAAATATACATAGAGATGACAGGCGCGGCTCGTGATGACGTATTTGGGAGTGCAAGTACAATGATGCGAGTGCCTCGTGTGTTTTCGGTGTTTACTAAGAAAACGTTACAGTTAGTACACGAGAATACACGAAGCACTCGCATCATTGTACTTCAAATACGTCATCACGAGCCGCGCCTGAGTGATGACAATATTAGTTATCACATATGATGAAATGTGCCAAAAAGTTTGCTATCGACAAGAGAAACGTATCCCAAACATGTTATCGTTGAGCCCCAGGAGAATAATAAAATAATTCAACCAGATTTTGATGTCATGTGAAAGGTTATATATAATTTAGCCTTGAAGAAATTTGCTTGTGTTAATAGTAAAAAAATATAAAAATATTGATAATGTAGATATCAACGAGGGTTATATTCTTTCCTAAAAAAAAGATGGAAGACAAAACCATTTACAAATCCTGAAATGGCATCTAGATTGGTTGCAGAAATGCAGTTAATTGTACGTGGAGGGAGAAACACCGTATTACCTAATAAACAAGAACTTCAAAGTCTATGGGCCGCAACCTTAAATACAGAAAAAAAATTCAGTCAAAACATGGATTTTAATAATGCAATTAATTCTCAAACATTTTTATATTTTAAATTTGTTTACGTATATATTACAAAATGGACAAATCGCAGAAATATGAAGCAATTATCAACTCCCGTTCTGTTAATCCCAATAACCCTATTAACCTATCCTTTTTAAACACCTATCATTGCTTAATTGGAGCCCCTCACGTCGTTACAAACAACACATGTACATTAGTTATAATACTTATAACATATCGCACCATTTCCATTAAAAGTACATTTTTTTAAGGCGGGCGGTATGTTTCGTCATTAAACGAAATTTATTATATTGTAAATATATAAGACATAGGTAAATCTAGGATAAAGAATTCCACTATAATATTTCCAATTTTATAAGTATTCAACATTTATTTTCAAACTTAAACCACTGTATAAGCAGAATTTTATTATCATATTCAAATTATAAAACTTTCTCTAGATTCTAATCAGCAGCATCTTTTACATTTTAAAATCTATTACATACTTTATTATTTAGATAGCTTGTTTTGTGAACAAATTCAATAGACGATGTTTAATCGGACCCTCGATTGATAGGTTCACGTTTCCTAAATATATATCAATAAATTCCATATCTAAACAGTGGAATTTATTCAAAACTATATTCCTAGGTTTGTAACCAATACTTAATTAGTAATATTTGAAGATTACACTGTTTAAACCCTATCGTAAACCTTGGTATTGTTACCAGTATGTATGATTTCTACGAATTCATCACATAGAAATTTTCTGTATTTGTCACGTCAACCAATACAATATACAACCAATACGCGCATTTAATTATGTAATAGTTTGTACGGGTAGTGGTGTATTTTTACCTACTTCCAAGAGAACAATATATCAGTCTTAAGAACAGTCTCACACTAGCAGCAAGAGACTCAACAGTATCATCTTAACAACAACAGAATAGTATTATACTAATAGGCATACAACACCATTCTGAATTAACAGTAGTATTAAGCTAAAGTTTAACATTAAACTTACATTTGTGAGATTACCTTTATAAAGTAGTTAAGAAATACTGAAAAAACAAGTCTATCAACGGGAGGAAACGTACAGACAGGGTTTCGTTCTGGTTGGAACTTTTTAATGTACGGTATTCCTCGAAGACGGACATTGCTTTTTCATTTCTATACTTTCTGTATATATAGTTAACATTTGGAATTTACTTCAAGTGAGAATTAATGAATATTAAATCACATTCTTACATGTAAATGTCGACTTATATGATGCGTTCGTAACTACAATCCGACAAACTAAGTTTGTACCAGTATGCAGAACACACCCTTTCGCGACAACGAACTTCCTGGTAATTAGGTTAATTAAGAATTAAGAAATACTGAAAAAACAAGTCTATCAACGGGAGGAAACGTATAGACGGCGTTTCGTTCTGGTTGGAACTTTTCAATGCACGGTATTCCTCGAAGACGGACATTGCTTTTTCATTTCTATACTTTCTGTATATATAGTTAACATTTGGAATTTACTGCAAGTGAGAATTAATGAATATTAAATCACATTCTTACATGTAAATGTCGACTTATATGATGCGTTCGTAACTACAATCCGACAAACTGCATTGAAAAGTTCCAACCAGAACGAAACGCCGTCTGTACGTTTCCTCCCGTTGATAGACTTGTTTTTTCAGTATTTCTTAATTCTTAATTAACCTAATTAGCAGGAAGTTCGTTGTCGCGAAAGGGTGTGTTCTGCATACTGGTACAAACTTAGTTTGTCGGATTGTAGTTACGAACGCATCATATAAGTCGACATTTACATGTAAGAATGTGATTTAATATTCATTAATTCTCACTTGCAGTAAATTCCAAATATTAACTATATATACAGAAAGTATAGAAATGAAAAAGCAATGTCCGTCTTCGAGGAATACCGTGCATTGAAAAGTTCCAACCAGAACAAAACGCCGTCTGTACGTTTCCTCCCGTTGATAGACTTGTTTTTTCAGTATTTCTTAATTCTTAATTAACCTAATTACCAGGAAGTTCGTTGTCGCGAAAGGGTGTGTTCTGCATACTGGTACAAACTTAGTTTGTCGGATTGTAGTTACGAACGCATCATATAAGTCGACATTTACATGTAAGAATGTGATTTAATATTCATTAATTCTCACTTGCAGTAAACTACAAAAATTTATAAAGTAGGTTCAAATGCTTTTGTTAAGTAAATAAAGTATTCAGAAAACACACCAAGTTTCTATGTAACTGCTACCAAACAAAATAAATAACCAGCTTATACGGAAATTACGCCTCGTGAGTGATGGGCCAAGAAAACAATTTATACAATCCCATTGCTGGAAGACTTAAAACGTTATGAATGATATATTAACAGAATTTCGCTCATATCCCATTCGGCAAATTCCATTAAGTTATTGTTTCAAAATCAAAGTATTAAAGTCTCACAATGGCTTCCTAGGTCACCCGACCTCAACATTATAGAGAGCGTTTGGCAATATTTTTCAAACCAAATTGACCTGCCTTTACTTATTTCGGACGGCACGTCTAAAACTATTGAGAAGGCCACAATACAAATTAATTTTAAATGCTTTCGTGTCCACTATGAAATAGTTAGTCATGTTTTGTTTATTATAAAACAGCAGCCAAGATGGTTCAACCACGTGATGGTTGAAAAATACTTTGAACGCTGGATTGTTCCCATCGTTTCCGTCTGAGACCTTATAACTTTTAGTTTGAGCAAGGATAAACCGAAAAATGAAATAGATAGGCGAGTTACTGTGGTGCATAAACTTTTTGTATGTGTTATTGTAAAAAATTCGAGACAAGCACAGTTAACGTGTTAAGTTTCTAATTTTAGTGGGGATACCTGTCATGATTGCACTGAATGATGTCTTAATTTAATGTTTGTGTAACCAATTAACTCAATAACATTACTCAAATGATGTGGTGTCTTTATTGTAATGACACTAAAACTATTCAAATTCATAGCTTAAGCACCTGCTAATACGAGGGAAAATGCTGAACCTATGAATAAACAAAGCTAAGACAAAAACAATAAAATGGGTTGAATTTGATGGCAAAAAATATATGAAAATCGGGAGAAATAGAGGAACTGGTAGTTGAAGGAAATATAATGTTCATTATAAATAAATAACGCATGTAAATAATAAAGCGTGGATATAATAGATATTAACCAATGGGAATCACGAGACAACAATAACGAGTAAAAGGGTTAATATACATATAAATAACGAATAGGTTAATATGTTTATTAATGGTATGGGTATTTTCATGAAGAAGAAGAGATAAAGCGATATCAAAGTGGCCCCTGGAAGCTAGCCGTAGCCATTGAAAAGTGGAAAGAGAAAGATTTGAAAATTATAGGAAAATATGCAAAAATATATTTATTTATTCATTATTTAAGCTATTTTTTGCGTAGTCTGATACCAATTTGTTTATTAGTTTGATTTAATCGCTCACAAGTGCCAATGCTCTTAAAAATTTTATCATTGATTTACTTTTACATTATTATTGCGAGGAGAGAATCTTATGTGACTTATTTAGCTATGAAAATATTAGTAAATGACAATGGCAATTTTTAAACGACAAGTAGTAGTAGATTCTGACCAGGTGGTGTTGAAATTAAATATTTTTTTGTGATTTTGGTAGCGATATGAATAGTGAAAAATAATAATTTAAAACTTGAATAGAGAAGCGTTATCAAATTTTTGACTAAAGAAGAAAATGACGAAAAATTATCAATGAAAAAGTGATTGCTGCATATGACGAAAATTCGTAATCACATCATTAAGTAAAATTCTGGTCGAAACAATTTTTTGTGGTCAGGAATCGATTGGAAGTAATATTGCACTGACTATAATTTAGTGCAATAATGCCACATATTGTCATTAAAGACAAAGAAGTTGGACATGCTAACTGCCATGCTGGTCTCATTGTATCAATTAATGTTTTAGTACTTATTATATTGCTGGTCTAATACCTAAAAAAGTTCGTCATTTGAGTACTTATTTAATTTTTTTTGAATATTTTGGTTCGATCAAAGGGTCATAATGTCTAAGAGGAAAACGATAGCGGCCTATAACTAGTTAGATCGCGTGCAACGAAAACCTAAGAGACAATCAAGAAAATTGAAGGTTTGGTGTTAATAGATTGTAGAATTAAAGTTTCGATAATAGCAGAGGAAGTTTATATATCAGACAATACTTTTAAAAAATGTTACATGAATGTCTAGGAATGAACAAATGGTCGATGAGATGAATTCCTAAACCACTCACATCCGAACAGGAACTTGTGAGGCGAAGAAGTTAGCCAGAAAAATTTGTATGCATTATAACATGCTGCCACTTTTTTTTGCAGATTACCGATAAACGCTACAATGGAATAAGAACCAATACACTTGGCGCATAATGGTTTTCGTCGCCAAAAAGGACGAGAACAATTATTCGATGGGAAAATGCATCTAGTGCACCAAGAGAATTGGTTAAGAACGTGATGAGAGGTACTGCAACTACATGTTATATTTATACAGAGATTATTAAAAATCTTAAAGCTGCCATCTTAACACAAAGACTTCAAAATTTTTTTGAGAAAACGTAGTATTGCATCATAATTGCAAGATGAATAAGGCTAAAAAAATTGAGAAGTCGTCGAGAAATGAAACTTTCAGGAGTTGAGGGTTTCACTCTATAATTCTGATCTGGAACTCAGACCTTAAATATTAAATCTACTATAATATACAAAGGAATTTTGTAAAATCATGGGAGATGCATTCCGTAGAAATCCGGATTTCGGAAATAACATTTTGTTTTCTGCCGAAGCCACATTTATGGTAAACGAATATGTTAACAGACATAATTGTCGATATTGGACTAACCCTAAATGACTAATAGAAGCTCACACTCAACGACCCCAAAAAGTAAATGTTTGGGCTGAAATTATCAATGATAATATTATTGGACCATTTTTATAGATAGCACGTTAATGGAGAAATATTTAAATTTATTGCATCAAAACATAGTTCCGACAATACAAGCTATTTGCCCTAATAAAAATAACCTGTAATAACAAGACGGGGACGACCAGATCTCCAGACTTAAATCCTTGTGACTTTTTCCTATGGTGTTACAAAAAAAAATTAAGTTTGGAAGCGGCCGAACAGAGATTTCCGAATTAGAATTATGGGTGAAATGGGGGCAATAAAAAATAATGCGTGTTAAAATGACGGGGGCTCTTTCAGCGAGAGTCTAGAAATGTGCATACAGAAAAATGGACGTCACATTGAACACAATAAATTAATTTTAATTTATATTCAATTGTTGTTTTTAGTTAGAAACGTTGACTTGTATTCATAGTTATGATTGTGTATTATTGCTGTCATTTTGTTATAAGAAACTACTAATTTTGTTGAATTTTTTGTTATATAATCCATTACAAATTTTATACGGGCGGATGTATAAGTATGCGTAGATTGCTAAAATAGCATAAAAAACATACGTTACTATTTAAAAAACAAAACAACATGTACAAGTAGCGACAATTTCGTTATAAGTGACTGCCACATTAGAATTCGATTATTCTCGGAAATGTCTTTATTATACCCCTCATAAAATGTAACTATGTAGAAAAACATACTGATTCAGAAAATAATGTAGAAAACATACGTTAATATTAAAAAACAAAAGTTGGTTGCCATAGCAACGACACCGTAAAAAATAACTCGACCAAACACGGTAAATTATAATTTAAAGAACTTTTATTTCGAGAAAATTTAGATTAGAACAGTATTTAAATTCATTACATAAATAATGGCATTATTCCATACTTTTGCCGGATCCAGTATATATGTACTATCGCTATTCCACTCTTTATTCTTAACTTTTAAAAATTTTAACAATAACTTATAACCAATTAGAAATTGTATTTTCATGAAAATCTAATATGCAAGTTTAAATTGGGACATCGACAAACATTACAAGTCGTGCATGCTAACCACTACTTCTCATTTAAATAAGTTGTCCAGGTTAAGGAAATACTAGTAAGACACAATTAGCTTCACGCACGACTGCCTTAAATTATTCAATTTTCTCATGAGAAAATAAATCCATAAATTATTTAATGCGTATTTACACGTCTACATTAGACATGCATATATGTTACTCTATATATGTGTCAGAAACCGAATAGCTATTATAAAGTTTGGCAGAAATTATGACATATAGGTAACTAATATTGTAAGGCTTATAATACGAGGGGAATACTGAACTGAAAAAATCTAGAATGGCTATGTTATGCGAGTTGATTGCCGTGTAGTTTGTTCGATTTGCTCTAATAGCATAATCTAGAGATTTTGTGTTTATCTAAAAATTAATTTGACTAGAGAACCTTTGCGGGCAATGATTTTTTACGATGTTAAATCGCTATTAACGCATAAACAATTTGAAGACCAGCTTAGGATTGCATTTGGCGAAGAAGCCCTATCTAACGAATAGAGAGAATAGAGAGAGAGAGACAATAGAGATGGTTTCTTTCTTAGCGATGAATTTCGTGAGGGATGCCTAAGAAGTAGTGCTACTGATCACAATATTTTCGCTGTTCGAGTAATGCTTCAGAAAAATCGACCGACATTATATAAATTTATTCGGGCGACATTGGGCATTGGTATAAGTCAAATCCCCAACATTTACGGCAACAGTTACACGTGAGAAAACCATATCGTCTCATAAAGCAAAAATAACAACTGGGTATCTTGATGCCCTTAACGTCAGCACCATGGATCCTCCACCATACAGCCCTTATCTAGCACCTTGATTTTCTTTATTTCTAAAAATTACAAATAAAATGCGCGGAATCAAGTTATCAGATGAAGCAGTGGAACATTATAAAAACCTGGTTTCTAAAGTGTCTCAGGAAGAGTGGTGTTACTTTAAGAACTGGTTTCGTCGAAAGCAGAAATGTATTAATGTTAAATATCGTGAAAAACAATAAAATTATTTAATTTTTTTCAAAACGATTTTCTAAGAAGTATCGATGTTCCCCTCCTAATTACCATTTTTTGACGGGCCTTCTTTCACGATTGTGTAAAAGTTATTATTTTTATAATACTTCGAATAATAATTACTTTTTTGACACTAGTAATATTAATAAAAGTGCTATTTTAAGCTTTTTGATTTCCATATTCTACAAGTTTTAACAAAAGATATTTTGATAACAGTAATAATAACAATAATGAAATAATCATACAACTTGTAGTAGCGTTCTATCATCTATATCTACACCACAATACCAGCCTGTAACAATTAATATTAATAGATTTAGACATGTAGGTGCAGTAAAATGATTCCCGGCTATAGTCTGAGAAAGTGAGAGTTATATGTGTAGTAATTTATTTCATAGTTTAGACTATAGAAGCATAGGATAAGTCAACAATTTGAAGATAAAACCTTAATAATAATCGCAGACCTTCCTACATGTTTACAAATGTCAACATATATACATCTAATGTATTATTTAGGAAAATTTACGAAGTGCATTCAAGTTCTAAAGCCTCCGATTTTTTTTCTCCAGACTGGGAAGAGATAGAAGCGTGTGCATTGTTTTAAAATGTGCGTGCGTTCGTTGTCAATACGTCACAGAGATGGCAGCACTGTACGGCAGATGGAATTGTACCGGCAGCGTCGAGAATGAGAACTGTTTTAGATACTTAAAATGGCTACGTTTTCCTTACTTGAACAGCGTGCAATTATTCGTTTTCTGAATTTGCGTGATGTGACACCAATTGAAATTCATCGACAGTTGAAGGAGACATGTGGTGATGGAGTTATGGATGTGTCGAAAGTGCGTTCGTGGGTGCGACAGTTTAATGAACTCAGAACATCGTGTGACAACAAACCGAAACAACCTCGGGCTCGCACAAGCCGGTCTGACGACATGATCGAGAAATTGGAGAGACTTGTTTTGGGGGATCGCCGAATGACAGTTGAACAGATCGCCTCCAGTGTTAGCATTTCCGTGGGTTCTGTGCACACAATCCTGCATGACGACCTGAAAATGAGAAAAGTATCCTCCAGGTAGGTGCCATGAATGCTGACGGACGACCACAAGGCTGCTCGTGTGGCATGTTGCCAGGCAATGTTGACGCGCAACCAAGGCATGAATGGGACTTTCTTTTCGTCGATTGTGACAATGGATGAGACGTGGATGCCATTTTTCAATCCAGAAACAAAGCGCCATTCGGCTGAATGGAAGCACATAGATTCACCGCCACCAAAAAAATTTCGGGTAACCGCCAGTGCTGAAAAAATGGTGGTGTCCATGTTCTGGGACAGTGAGGGCGTAATCCTTACCCATTGTATTCCAAAGGGCACTACTGTGACAGGTGCATCCTACTAAAATGTTTTGAAGAACAAGTTCCTTCCTGCACTGCAACAAAAACGTCCGCGAAAGGCTGCGCGTGTGCTGTTTCACCAAGACAACGCACCCGCACATCGGCCTAACGTTACGCAACAGTTTCTTCGTGAAAACAACTTTTAAGTGATTTCTCATGCTCCCTACTCACCTGACCTGGCTCCTAGTGAGTTTTGGCTGTTTCCAACAATGAAAGACACTGTCCGTGGCCGCACATGCACCAGCCGTGCTGCTATTGCTTCAGCGATTTTCCAGTGGTCGAAACAGACTCCTAAAGAAGCCTTCGCCGCGGCCATGGAATCATGGCGTCGACGTTGTGAAAAATGAGTACGTCTGCAGGGAGATTACATCGAGAAGTAACACCAGTTTCATAGTTTTCGGGTGGGTAGTTAGTTAAAAAAAAATCGGAGGCCTTAGAACTTGAATGCACCTCGTACATGTAAGAATACAATATATCACAAAATCATACAATACCATTAAATTTCAGACAAATATTAAATACAAATAATTATTATATATATATATAATCCAAAAAATCTCTATTTACCATAACAATGGTGTAGGGCGTTTATCTTCTTCTAGCTTTTTATAAACGTTTTCCATTCATTTCTATTCCTTGTCATGTTCTTCGCTTCTGTCCATGTTTTGCCTTTCCTTCCCAGTATTTCTGCTATGACATCATTCCATGTTGTCCTTGGCCTTCCTCTTCTTTTATTTTTCATTATCCTTGCTTCCCATATCCTTCTTGTTTGTCTTGTATTTTCCATTCTATATAAATGCCCCCCCATCCTAGCTGTCTTTGTTCAATGTATTCTAGCACTGACTGCATTTTCAAATCTTTTCGTATTTCCAAGTTTCTTATTCTGTCCATCCTTGTAACTCCTCTAACTCTTCTTAAATACTTCATTTCTACTGCCTGTAATTTATTCTTTTGTCTTCTATTTAATATCCAGGATTCACAGCCATATGTTAATATCGGTCGGTAAATTGCCTTATATACTTTTAGTTTTGTTTCTCGGGATATCTCTTTTTTGTTAATGAAATTATTCCTCATGCTGTGGTACAGCTTTGTTGTTTTTTCTATTCTTTGATTAATCTCAGCGTCCTGGGTTCCTTTTCCATCAATTCGTACTCCCAAGTACTGGAATGTTCTCACTTGTTCTATTTCAGTTCCTTCTATTACGATTTTCGTATCTACCTGTTCATCTCCCACTACCATTACTTTAGTTTTGCTCTTACTCATCGTCATTCCACTGTCTTTTAGTCTCATATTCCATGTTGTTAAGTTACGTTTCAGATCTTCCTCATTGTCGGCTATAACTACTATGTCGTCTGCGAATGCCCCTTCCGAAACTTCGACTGCATTCAAGTTAAGGTGTCCAACCCTGAACCTTTTACATTTGCATGCACACCGTTTGATAATGTCATCCATATAAACAATGAATAGCATTGGGCTCAGACTTCCTCCTTGGCGCAGTCCCTCGTTTGTTTTAAATGTCTCCGATTCTAAATTGTTAGCTATTACAGCATTAGTATTGTGGTTATATATTTTCTGTATTAATCGTCTTATTTTGCCATTGACACCTCTTTCTCTTAATACATTCCACAATCTTTCTCTTGGTACTTTATCGAATGCTTTTTCCAAGTCTATATATGTCAAGTCTATAAATGCTAAGAACACTTTCTTCTGTTCTCTAGAGGATTTTTGTATTATTTGTTTCACAGAGAATATTTGGTCTTGTGTGCTTCTTCCTCTTCTAAACCCACTTTGTGACTCATGTAACGTATTTTCGAGTTTTGTTCTTAGTCTTCTACCTATTATTTGCTCGAGAATCTTCATTGCAGTACTTAGAAGGGATATTTCTCTGTAATTATTGCATTCTTTCTTATTTCCTTTATTCTTGTATATTGGTACTATCAATGACTTTTTCCAATCGTTTGGTATTTCCTCTTCTCCCCATATTCTGTTATATATTTTCAACATTAATTCTCTTCCTCTTTGTCCTATATATTTTATCATTTCTGCTGTTATTTTGTCACAGCCTGGTGCTTTTCCATTTTTCTGTTTTTGTATTGCTTCTTCCAGTTCGTCCATGGTAATTGTTTCTTCTGTCTCTTCTTCTCCTATTATTTGTTGTTCACTAGCATTCTCGTTTTCCACTCCTCCGCTTAACAATTCCTGAAGAAAGTATTCTTTCCACCTTTCTATAATCTTCATTCTATCGCTTAGGATCTCTCCCTTCTTATTTTGTATATAATGTGTAGATTGTGACCCTTCTTCATTCCTTACTGATTTCAAGACTCTATAAAATAGTTTTTGGTTCTCTTTACTGTTTTTTTCCATCTTTTCCCCAAATTCTTTCCATGTCTCCTTTTTTGCTTGTACTACTAAATGTTTCACTTTTTTTCTTTCTTCTTTATATATATCGTATTTTTCCACTGTTTGTTCTGCTAAGTATGTTTTCCATGCTTTTTTCTTTATCTTAATTTGATGTTTTATTTCATTTGTCCACCATTTTGTTTGTTTTTTCTTTTTATTTTTCCTTACGCCACATATCTCTTTCGTTGTAGTTATTATTATTTCTTTAAACCTATTCCAAATTTCTTCGATAGTTCCATTAATTTCTATATTTTCTACTCTTTCGGCTATCCTTTTCTGGAATTTTTCAGCAATGACTTCACTTCTTAATTTGTATATTCTAAGTGTTTCTATTTGGTTTTGTTTCTGTGTATATATATATTGCTTTTCCTTGTTTTGAACTTTTTCTTTTATTCTTGATATAACCACAAAGTGATCGCTTCCTATTTCCGGCCCTCTTCTTACTTTCGTGTCGCTCACAATTCTTCTGTTATTTTTGTCAACTAATATGTAGTCAATTATGGACCTCTCCCCCCTACTCTTGACTTCTCTAGTATATCTGTGTATATCTTTGTGTTGGAAAAGAGAGTGTTAGTTATTACCAAGTTGTGTATAACGCAGAAGTCCAGCATTCTTTTTCCATTGTTATTTCTAACAGTCTCCCCGTTTGTTCCCAATACTTCACTATATTCATCGTCTCTTATGCCAACTCTACGGTTGAAATCTCCTACTACAAACATTATTCCTTTCGCGTCTTCCACCACTAATGTTAGTTCTTCCAAAAATTTATTCTTATTTTCTGATGTATCATCTTCGTTTGGCCCGTACACCACTATTATTGCTTTTGTTCTGTTTCTTTCCTTCATCTCTATTTGTAATATTCTTTCTGACCAGGCATTCCATTTATAAATTTGGTTTTCTAATTTCTTGTGTATAATGCATCCCACTACTGCAGCTGCTCTTTTTTCTTTTCCTACACCACTATATATCATAACATGACCATTGTCCGTCTTAATAATTCCCTGTGCGTTTTTCTTTGTTTCCGTAATTGCTAATACATCCACTCCTAACTCTTCAAACTCCTTTTTTAATTCCTTTTCTTTTCCTGTTATGCTCTTTATATTCCAAGTACCAATTTTCCATGTTTCACTTTCTTTATCCTTACTTTTCTCTATCTTTTTTATTTTTTGTGTATCATCATTATCATACTGATCATTATTTTGTTTATTTTCCTTTATTATATCCTTTTTCTTGTCCGGGTCATCATCTTTATTTTCACTAGTCTTTACTATTAGTTTTTTGACACTATTTTTGGGATTTTCTTTTCTCTTGCCAATTCTCGTTCCTCCTTATTCCAATTCCCCTTTTCCCTATTCCATCTCCATTGTTCTCCCTCTACTATTAACTTTTGAAATCCTATCTTAACAGTTTTTCCTTTCATTCTCTCTTCTTTGGCCTTTCTTCGTATCTTTTCTTGTATTTCTCTTTCCTCTTTTGTCATGTCATCGTTAATGTATATATTTTGTTCCGTAAACCCTCTCAATTTGCCCTTATTTTTCATCTTATCATCTATATTCTTCAGTTCTATTAAGCAAGTTTTTGGACCCAGTTGTTTCACCGCTTTAATTTCAATTTGTATTTCCATGTACTTCTTGATAATATCTTCCACCGCTACCTTTAATTGATCTTGATCACTCCCATTGATTTTCAACAAATAATTATTAAACATCACATTTATGAAAGTATTTCTGGGCTCTATAGACATTTTTTAGCTTAATAGGTTCCTAATATTGCGTTTAAACATATTGCTATGAGTTTTCCTTGATGCAAATGAAGTAAGTGATTGTTGTATGAGCGTCACTCACGCATATTTATCTTTAGAATCTTAAATATTGTTTGCATATATCAGATTTGAATTTTGGATTCTACTTAACTAGGCTTAGCACCAAATATAAATTTAAAGAAATAATACAACAAGATGTAAGCTGTTAAAAATTCTTTTATTGTGTATATTTGTATTTTCACAAGTCATGTACGAATTCTAAATCTTAAAATATTTAATTATCTAAACCAAACACCTAATTACCACCATAAAAATTTTATAAGAATTATTTTAAAACACGTATATAGTTTTGAAGTCTTTCCTTAGATTTTTATTAAGTTTTTAAAAAAATACCACGCTCGAGTACCCTCCAAACGTTAAGATCAACGTGTCTGGTCTGTTTCTATAAAACATTAGTTTTTATGCATATCTTGATTCCACTGAAATATTTGTATCTAAGAAAGTGTGTTCTTAAACGTTTGTCTAGTAGAAGTCGAGTTCCTACAGAACAGAACGTCTATCTCCACACTATACCGGTGTCCCTGATTTCTTTTTACAGACTGCGACTCCTCACTCGGTATATTTACAAATAAATATTTGAAACGAAAGTTACTCTTAAAGTCTAAACAATGATGTAGTTAGTTTTGCATCTATTTATAGCCTTGTAGGTCATTTGAACGTGAATTTTTTTAATGGAATCCTATATTAATAATGCAGCATAATATTAATCAAGGAGACGCAAATAACTTTCGACAGAATAATTTTTTCATTACTTTTGCAGCTTTTGAAATAATTATTGAAAAAAGCATTGAGAGAACCTAACCTGCCTAGTAGTAGAAGGCTTTGAAAAATTACCAACTTTTATGGTTGATAGTTAGAATTTATATGACAGTTTATTATTGTGCGTGTTTACTCTGAGTATTGTTGTTAGTTTTCTGAATTTTTTCGTCGTTCAGTATTGTGTTTTGACTACGTTCGATTTTGTTGAATGCGCATGTTCTGCCAATCGTTCTCGACACACACGTGCTACTTCTCGGTAATTCGTATTACATTGTCCATAAATTAACAACATGCCTACATATTCATTGGGGTTGTATGTAGTAGTCATATTGAGTATTAACTCAGTATATCGTCTTATTTTATCCCTAATCTATGGATCTTTGATTGCCAATTCAATTACGTAGATATCGTAATATCGTTTGTGGAACGATCTGTTCCTACGCAGTTGCTTAGATATCTTGCATAAATATACATTCACAGTGGTGTGTTTACTGTTAATTAATTTAAACTAAAAATCCGTATACGTTTAAAATATTTGATTCGAGTTTTTACAGACTTAACATTAAATAATGCATTGTTCTACTTACGGTTATCTGGAATTATTCTCGAATACCATATCAATAATCAAAATTTAAAATGCTTCGAATTATAAACGTACAATGGACATTTTACATAAAATACCAGAAAGTCTATGATAAATATCGGAACTAATACGTAAAGAACGATTATTAAATATCTGTTTTATAAAATTTTTGGTACGTAAGCATGTGTTTTATATTTAATTAGATTATAAATATTATTAAATTGCATCATAACCTAAAATCTATTAACATGATACATTGAATTCAAAATTATAACACCTATATTCAAAAAAACAACCTGTATTGACTACGTTTAATGCTTCTTTTGAGTACATTTCATTTATTTAATTTTATAAAGCTGGAATTTCAAAGCAATATTTAGTGGTAACAATTTGTACATAAGCGAAAATCAATTATAAAAACGGATTGCTTGGTATTTAGGATTATTTTCGCTAAATGTTAGCCTTTGTTTGAATAAAATATTTAATTGGAGACTGTGGCTAAGTAAAAATTTAGATAGGTATAAAATCCTTTCCCACATTGATACTGACGTGGATGTCTTGCGTCAATATGGTTTGGGGTTACATATTTTTTTAATGTTTGTATATTTCTAATGCGAGGGATATTTTTTAGATAAGATCCGTTTTTGAATAAAAAGAAAAATACTGCAAATATCATTGGTCTTACCGTTCAACAAGTTTTTGAATTCTAATGTCAAAGAAATTTACCGCCTGTGAAAAATCCATGACTGCAGTTTTCACATCTTCGTCATCGTCATCGATCCGTTGACTACCGGAGAACTCCTTTAAGTACCTAAACAAGTGAAAATCACTGGGTACAAGGTCTGAACTGTTCCAGTTGTTCTTATTCGAAAGACCTGATTAGACATTGTGTTTCTCTAGAAACATGTGGCCTTGCATTGTCATGGAACAAGATAATACCGGATGGCAGTAAGCCACGTTGCTTGTTTTGTATAGCACGCTGGAGTTTTTGCTCAAAGTCTCACAATACGCATTAGAATTGATTGTTGTGCCCCTCGGCATAAAATCCACTAGCAAAATCCCTTTCCTATCCTAAGACACGGTTGCCATAATATTTGGTGCTGAAAGTATCTCTTTAGTTTTCACTCTGGTTGGCGACGATGTGTGTTGTCCTTCCATTCACTGTTGCTTCAACTCAAGAGTCATCTAAGTGGTCAAAACATTCATCTCCTTCCTGATAGTATCGAGTCAAAATCGAACAGCCAAATCATTTTGTTTTGTAATCGTCAGAAATCAGTCTTGGAACCCGCCGATAACACAATTTTCTATATTTCAGTTTCTCCGAAACAATGGTGTACAAAACTGACTTTGAAACTTGTGAAAAATCAAACTTTAAAATCGTGAATCGTTGATCCTCAAGAATTTTGTTGTCCACTTCACGAACGAAATCTTCAGAAATTAGAGAAGGTGGACTGTCATGTACATTAGCCCGTCCGTCTTTGAACAATCTCACTCACTTTCGAACTTCGCGGTGACTGGTAGCATTATCACCGTAAACTTCACAAATTTGGCGGAGAATTTTTGCTGTCGTCAAATTTCTTGCATTCAAGAATCGAATTTCAGATCGTATCTTACAGTCGACGGGCGACTCAATTTTCTTAAATGCTATAAACTTCTACAACCCAACACACAGACAGACGATACCGCGGCAAATTGCATCTAAATGCGCGCAAATCATGTCGGGACCAAACGCATATGCGCACTGTGCCGACTGCGCATCATTCTCATTCTTATTCACAAACGGACCTTATTTAAAAAAATCCCTCGTACCTATATAACTACTACGCATATAATAAGGACGATTCTCATTTAATTTCGTAAAACTATCAGAATTGTGCTTTACATAAATTAAAAGTGAGTAAATGTGTATACATAGGCAGCGTCATAATTTTAATTTATTTAAATAAGTTTTTGCAACTTACTCTTACACATACTTTTCTCATTAATCTAATAGCTCTTTTTCGAAATCTAAAAACTGTTATTACTTCTATTGAACAATGCCCAACAAATATCACATATTGCTATAGATTTTTCCTTGGACAAGAAAGGAAAAATGATTGAACAATATTGAACTCTGTTATGTAGTACATTTATAAAAAATTATCTATTTCAATTGTATGTTTATTTATTTCAGACGGGGATCGTTATATATATATTTTATTTTATAAGTAAAAATTTTTATAATGTTTGAAATTATGATTAACCCTCGTATATTTAGGTTGACCAGAGGATTGAACTTGCCGCTTTTCCGGATAATGTATTAGTATTTAAATGTATATTGTCGGTAGATATTTTGATTTTATAGTTGGTAGGGATATTCAGGCGGATGTTAAAATTTCATTTTGAGTTAGAGATATCTTGACGGTTGAAGTGATCGGATTATTAAAGAATAAAGTACTCAATTTTATTCTTTGTTTTATAAAATCGGGTTGAATATTGTTTATGCATTTGTGTGAAGTGCATGTAAATCTTAATTCGATTTTTGCGAGTGTTTTGATGTTTATAAAATGTTCTTATGAATAAGATATCTCTCACGCATTTGGTTAATGGTGCATAGATCTATGTAAGTTTGATAAAATATTTTGTTTATATATTTGATATCACGATTATTTTCATTATTATAATTTTATGTATTTTTGTAATAATTTATATTTGAAAGTAGTATATGGGTATTAGAGAAAATTGTCATGTTTTTTGTAAGGGAAGTTTTTTCTTAAAAATAATATTCGAGAACGTTTTGAATTCAAGGTTGGAGTTTTCTTTAGTGTGGATTGACCTTGTTGTGTTATTTTGCGCACGACTAAAATTCAATTTTCGCGGGTTTTGAAAACTTGGTTGTTTTTGATATTTGATTGTAGAGGTTAAAGTAGAGGTTAAACTTGACAAATTTCACTAGTATTTATTAGTTTTATGTTTGATCGAGTGTCACAAGGGGTTTTTCTCTGTGTGCGAGTCATTATTCACAAAGAGTGTTTCCCCATTGCTACTGTTTGATGATGCTTTAGCACCCTATACACTCTGTAGAGGGATTTTTTTTGACTTTTTTTTTAAATAAACTGCGAAATTAACAAATAAGATCTTTTATTTATGTTTATTGTTTTATTTTCAAATTAAAACTTGGACCCGATCCGCGAGGAACGATTCATGAGATGGGAGTTCGTGGATTCTACTAGACTGAATAGTCGGCAATATAAGCTGTAGTGTGAATAAAAATTAATAAGCAATTTCAAAGCAAATTCCACTGCACAATTTTGGCGCCCAACGTGGGGCGAGAATAAATAATTTAATAATTCCACTGCACAATTTTGGCAGCCCAGCGTGTCGGCGAATAAATATAAGCAAATAATTGGGAAATACAAGTTAATTTATAAATTTGGAGAGTCCAACGTATAATTGGCAGAAATAAAACATAAATTTTTAAAATGGAATATTTAAGTCAAAGAATGGGTAATGCTAGTTACATACATGAAGGGGGACACAATGAAGTAGGCAGTCAACAGATGATGGATATGACACAAATGATAATGAATATGATACAACAAAATCATAATGAAATAAAACAACAACAAATGGAAATGAAACAACAACAAATGGAAATGAAACAACAAATGGAACGAATGATGCAACAAAAACATAAGGAGATGGAACAGATGATACAACAAAATCACAATGAAATAAAACAACAACAAATGGAAATGAAACAACAACAAATGGAAATGAAACAACAAGACAAACGAGGGTAAGAAATGATTTATTAGTTGGTAGATATAATAATAAGAGTAATGAGTCACGAGCGTCGTATGTTATGAGGAGACACTCAATTTTGAAATATTTGCAACCAAAAATCACTGATAGAGATCTAATATGCCAATTAAGTACTCACTTTGATGCACAAATTAGTCAGGCAGTAGCCATTCAAAATATAAGTGACATGCAACAATTTATTGAACTTTTGAAAAGATTAGACGATATGGAATATGGTAAAAGATATCAGAGTAATTATATAGATCGAAATGTTAATAGATCGTCATATGCTAGAATAGAAAATAATAATAATAATAAATATTCAAGTCCTCAGCGAGTAAATAACTATGGCAATAGAAATAATCGAATGGCTTCACCAGGTAGAATAGATGATAATCATAGTAAAGATATAAGAAAGGAAAATTTAGTAGAAGTTAAAAATTATACAGGGACACGTCCTAAAGATAGTCGATGTAATTTTAATTTAGAAACAAACGATAAACAGGGTAAAGTAGAATTAGCATGTAGTAAGGATTTTTAAAAAGACCAACCAAAAAGAATGAATGTAATGCATTGTATGAACAGTCGAAATACGCAATAAATACGGTTTTACCTCATATAAAAATAAAAATAAATGATAAAGAGTTAAGTTGTTTAATTGATTCAGGAAGTGAAACGTCATTTTTAGATGAGAATGTGATTGAATGTTTGATTAAAAGTAATGTGGGGAAATATATGCCCACAAGTAAAATTACAATAGTGACAGCTACAAAGAAAATTTTAACAGTAGTGAATAAAGTTTTTATTGTTGAATTTATGATAGATAATAATAAGTTCATGGGAGAATTTATAGTATTAAAAGGATTGGGAAGGGATGGAATACTAGGAGTAGATTTATTAGATAAGATTAATGCGATAATAGATATACAAAAAAGGGATATAATAATTAATAATACGAAAGTCGAATGGATTAAGGAGTGTGAAGAGGATGGTGAAAAAATTATTAATAATATAGAAGAAGAGGATTTCAAAGAAAAGGAGGTAATGATGATGGAAGATATGGGTAAGGAAGAAAATGGAGAAGTGGAGTTCCCTGAAGATATAGATTTGATGAAATTGGACTGCACAATTTTGGCTAACCCAACGTGGTGCGAGAATAAATAATTTAATAATTCCACTGCAATATGTAATGTAATGTAATATGGATGAAAATGTGTAAAATACTACATTCTCATGTCACATACTGCCATGTAATTTTACTTTAGATTAAGTGTATGAAAGTTTTAACAGTAAAGAAACAAATGTTAAACAACATGAAAAACATGTATCTAAAAGACACGTGATTATGTGATGCTTATACGTACCATGCAATTATAAAATCTACCAAATATACTTAGTCGATGGACTTATAATCTAAACTGATCTAAATTATAATCTAGAAAAATAAAAAGAATGACAAATGAAAATAATATTTATATTCAAACAAAAAATGGTAGAAGGAAGAGTTAAAATAAAGTATTTCGCGTACAGGTTAATAAATTTTATGTAATTTATAGTAATGTCTTAGGAATTAATTGATATTAAAAACAATATGTTAGATGAAGAAGAAAACGGAAGAACTTATCCGAGTTGGCACCAATAACAAGACGCATGGTTAGATAATAATAAACAACTTACATCCATTAAAAAGGAAGAAAGACTTAGAGAAATTCAAGACATCTTTGCAATGAAAGAAAATAAAATAGCACAAGAAACGTATTTGATTACCAATGGAAAAAGAATTAGGATAAATATCGAAAACGTAGATAAAACCAAGAACGAAAATTAATCTTAGTCGTAAAAACTCGTACATACCATTTTAATAACGCTGTATATTGAAAATAAAAGTTGTTTATCAGAAGTATTGGTTATGTTTCAATTAAGATATTATGCCAATATACCAAAACTGAAGTGGGAATCTGACATAGCCTATTAGTAAAATATAAATTAAAAATAAATGGATGCATTGGATTTTAAATTTTGTAATTTTAAATTATAAATTCAATTCTTTTTGAAACATGATATATGAAAGATAATATAATGCGGAAGGTATGTATCCAGGATGTATTCAAGTGAATAACACATTTCTGATTTTTTATATACAAATTATTATTTTTAAACTCAAATATTTGAGTATGAGGCGCGACAATTAAAAAATGTCTTAGCAGTTAGGCTTGGTGAGGGGGAATGAGGATAGAATATAGTTAACCTTGACCGTTTCGACGTAGGGGACACGGGAAGTTAAAAAAAATTGCATGTCCCGCACTCGAGTTTTTAAATAACATAAACGATGTATGGAAGATCGCGAGGAGGTTGGGAGAATGTTCTGGTCGACCTGCGACATCAAGAATTTATGAAAACGTTTGAGTATACGGTTGATGGCTGACATAACAAACGTTGACATAGACACAGTAAGAAAAATTTCGCATGAGCATGCTAAGGATGAAAGTTTGTACAAAAATAGTACCAGAAAACCTCACACGTAGTGATTACAATACCGATATACCGGTATACTGAATACCGGAAATACCGGTTATTTTGCAGTTTCACGAAACAGGTATTTGCCAATGTAGAACAGTGGTATTTTTTATATTAGCTAGAAATAGTAAATATTCTCTTTAAAGGGTTGAATTTAACTTTAAGTTAAATTAGTGACTTTCTTTTCCGTAGAAAAGTACACATTATGTATTATACTTTATTCTTCAAAATATTTATATTTGTAACGTATATGTTTTCAGATTTATTATTTATCCATAATGAATAGTAATGACTTTAAAGAAGATAAAATATCTTCCGATAATACTTCGTATGTACATGATGAAGAAAATAAGCTGGCAAGATGCAAAACACGTCCAAAGATTATTAAAATTTTTGGTGGAAGTAGAAGCGAACTACATACATATTTAAAACACAGTATAAAATTAATTTATTGAAATGAAAAGAATCCGAGACAAATTCTAACTCACCTAAAAATTATATTATTAAATCAAAGACATGACAAATTATAGATTTTTTTAATAGAAAAAATGATCGTTTCGATGAAGTTTTATGTCGAATGACATTAGATGGTTTGCCGATCAGAGTGTTTTGTACTTCAATTGAATTGAGAAAGTTATTAATTGCAAGAAGCTTCAAAAATATACCAAAATCTGTTGATATTATAAGAACTATTAGAAACTATAGTAACAGTGTTCACAATTCTCTGAAAAAGGAATATATAAATAATTCAAATCAAATGGTACAAAATTTAGTCTTACACCGAAGGAATGGACAAGTGTATAAAATAGACGTTATTTAAACATAAATATTCATTCCGAAAAAAAAATTTAGAATATAGGAATCACACATGTCTCAGGAAGTATGCTGCAAAATATGTAGAAGCAGTTAACTGAAAATTGGAGAAAAATGGATTATCTCTGAAAGAAGATATTGTCTGCATAGCTACTGATGGAGAAACGGTGATAAAAAAAGTTAGGAAATTGATTGATGTATGTCACCAATTATGCTATGCTCATGAAATTCAACTTGTAGTAATTAGTGGCTATATCAACAAAATCAGGAGCAGAAGAAGCAAAATACTCTGGATTTAGAAACTTATGATTCTAACTTGTTGCATGTATCGTTTTTGGATATGAAGAAGATAATAGTAATGAGCACGAAATATTAATTTACAAAGGATTGCTTCCTATAATTAAGAAAATTTGGAAACTTGTTACGATATTTAAATATACCCCTACTAAAAATTCCGTTTTATAAAAATATATACTTACTGTTTCGTCCTAAAATGAAATATTTTATATTGTATATATTCATATATTTTAAATATTAGTAAATTTAGTATAACAGAATTACAGAATAACATTCCAAACTCAATATTTAATTCCGAATTATAAATATTTAATGTATATTTTCCAGGGCAAACCACTATATAAAACGTATTTTATTAACATATACAAATTTGTAATATTTTCCTTCGATTCAAAGAATTTACATTTACTAATGGCTATTACTTGCTTTATACATTTATGCCCTTTCTTTATTGCCTAGTGTAATTAGTGAACAATTTCAATAGACCTTTCAATACCTCCTATTATTAATTATATTAATATAAAAATATAAAAATCTATTATAGATGAACCGATCATATAGAAATACATTAAAAGATTTATGACACCCTATTAATACGTAATTAGGCATTCTATTTTATTATTATATTTATTTATAAGTAAGATCTTTAAGACTATCGGAAACATTGGCTACTATTTGCATGTATAATAGATACAATTTCTAAGAAGTAATAATGTAAATTCCACAACAATGACGTAAAACACATCCACACATTTTAGTTATGTTAAGGTAGGGGTAGTTATATATTTTATATATACTTGTAACACAACAGTCATAGATAGAACATAATCATTCATACAGAATAGGACACAACATACATTCTACAACAATCATATAACAATAAAACAGTAAAGAATTAAGTTTTTAAGTTAAAATTAAGTATATAACAACATAATTTGAAACATACTTGAGTAAGTAAAACCTACCAATTTTGTATAATACAAAAGTATTTTTAATAATATATAATATTATTAAAAATGGGGTGTGAAGAACACAATACAAGTTCATATGTATTTTTGAATGTATCTTCTCCAAAGACGTAGATACGTATTTCACATTTCTACATGATTATCAATACGCCCCTGTTGGAGAAGAGACACATTCAACAAACATAACTACCTTGCTATTTCGCCTTCACGCTCTGTCTTAATAATATCTGCGAGATAGCAAGGTAGTTATGTTTGTTGAATGTGTCTCTTCTCCAACAGGAGCGTATTGATAATCATGTAGAAATGTGAAATACGTATCTACGTCTTTGGAGAAGATACATTCAAAAATACATATGAACTTGTATTGTGTTCTTCACACCCCATTTTTAATAATATTATATATTATTAAAAATACTTTTGTATTAATATTAAGTGCTACATTGCGAGAATTATCTTATGAAATTAGGTTTAAGTGCTTTTTGTAAAATAAATAAAACATTCAGAAAATACATCAATTGTCAATATAACTACCACCAACAAAAAGAAATAACCAACTTACAGGAACTTACGCCCCGTGAGCAGTGGGTCAAATACAAAACATATACATAGTCCTTCGAGAATCGAGTACAACGCAGCTTCGGTACTTTGGGCCATATATAACGATCCTTCAAACCAGGGGGCACAAACATTTGGTCCTACGTGCCGCATTGCCAGCGACAACTCAAGCAGTTATAAGATCATCGATACTTCGTCAGCTGGTTATCACCAAAAACATTGGTTCTTCCAGGAGCAGGATATCATCGACATCTTTATCAGCAACAGCGCATTGAAATTAATGAGGTAAGTCTCCAAATAACTTCCTTTTCTTAATTCTTTACCGATCAGCAACCTAAAAATCGTTATTTGCTTTAGAATGACAACGCTCGCATTAAAAACCTTAAAAAGTCAACAAAGCTAAAATCAACCTTATCGAGAGCTGTTGAAGGCATTGCTTCTTTAGACAAAGACACTAAGTTAGGAGCACTTAAGCAGAGCTACGATAAATTACAATCACTTATAGATCAATTTTAAAATATACAAACACAAATTAAAGATACATTGGAAGTAGAATTCAAGGATACAGAGCGTGCGGATTTCGAAAATATGTATTTCGATATCGTAGGTCAAATTCGTGACCTGATATCAACAAATTCGAATGTTAATGTCGAACATAAACCAAATTCGAATGTTAACGTCGAACATAAACAAGCAGCACAGCCATCGAATTCCGATACTCAATCAAATATACGTTTGCCTTGTATAACGCTACCTGACTTCTCGGGATATTATGAAAACTGGACTAGTTTTCATGACACATTTTCCGGTTTAATCGACGCCAGTACTTCTATACCAGAAATACAAAAATTTTGTTATTTAAAATTCGCTTTAAAGGGCGATGCAAGTGAATTATTAAACTAATGAAAATTATTGTATTGCTTGGAATATGTTGAAAAAGATGTACGATAATAAAAAACTTATTGTTCAAAATCATCTCACACTTCGCCTAATTTTAGACGGGATTCAAAAGCATAAACGTGCATTAAAATCATTAGATTGTAATAATACAATAATCGTAATAATTAATACAAAAATGGATACTATCGCTATCAATGAATGGGAAACAAGTTCACCATCCACATTAACATTACCAACATTCAAAGAGTTAATTGATATCCTAAACAAAAAATGTCAAACATTGGAATCAATTTCTCGTCAATCATCATATTCAAATGACCAATTACCAAGTCGGGCTAGGCAAGCTACACATATCTCCACATTTTCTAATTGTAAAATTTGTTTCAATAAGCATGCAATTTTCAAATGCGACAAATTCATAAAAATGTCACCGGAGCAGCGTTTGAAACAAGGGCAAATCAAACATTTATGTCTAAATTGTTTGAAAAAGAACCACACCACGCAGCAGTGTTTTAGCATCACATGTAAGGTATGTCACAAAAACACAATACATACATACATACCTGCAAAAACTAGTGCTTTGCAATCATCAACGTCGTTGGAAATTTCTCCAAATGCGACAAACACAAATTTTTCTCTCAACAACCAAGATATATCTGCCAAAACTAGTGTTTCACAACCATCAACGTCGTTAGAAATTTCTCCAAATGCGGCCATTAATAATCATGCTATTAACAATCAAGACAATCACGATCAAGTATTTTTATCAACAGCTATTATCAATGTTTTTGATATAAAAAGCCAACCACAGAAGTGCAGAGTTTTGCTTGATTCTGGTTCACAATCACATTTCATTTCCAAATCACTTGTAAACAAATTAGGAATACATCAAGAAACATTTCACATTCCTATAATAGGCCTTAATCAATCAACAACTCAAGGAATTCTGTAACTGCAAAAGTAAAATCCACATTCAACAACTTTCAAACAAATATTGAATGTTTAGTAATTGAAAAAATTACCGAGAATTTGCCGCCAATGTCTATCAATATGTGTACTTTCGATATTCCTAAGTATATACGACTTGCTGATCCTGAATTTAATATTTCTCGGCCTATTGATATTCTGATAGGCGCTGGTATGTACATAAAGCTGATGTGTGTAGGTTAAATTAAAGCAAGCGACAAACATCCCTGGTTACAGAAAACGCATTTTGGCTGGATCGTATCAGGTCCTTTTGTGCAGAGTTATTCGAGACATGATTTAGTTGTATGCAATTTATCATTAAATCATTCAGTTGAAAAAAAACTCACATCATTCCGAAACCAAGAAAACTATACTAGAGCAAGTAATTTTACAACAGAACTTCCAGAGAGAAATACTAAAACATGTAGTAAAGGAGTTATTTTCTTCAACATCACCTCCAAAAACTACATCAACTACTTCAAAGCATTTTATTACTAATTGTGTAAACAAGAATGCAAAGAATAAAGTTACAAACACAACTACTAAAGCAAAAACAAATTGCATGTCGATGCGACAATTCACATCAAGCTTTGATACAAAATAATACAAATCTGTATAAAAACAAATTTGTATCCGTATATGCATGGACACACAGTACGTATTTACCAGCCTTTGCTTCACCTACCAGACGCATGCGTTTCTGTGTAACCACTTTGTCAATGATAGGTTTACGAAGACAAAAGTCTGTAGGTACACTTGTGGTCATGTAGCAAGTTTTGCCCTATCCGAAGACATCAGATAACCTCATGCCATCTGACTGACAAAACCGACCACGCCGGTGCAAAGTGTTTCTTCTCGAATAGCTAAGCTATTACTGGAAAAGAAGAAAAAATACGCATATTACTGTGAGTCCATTAACTCGTCGCCAGGTGGCGTAGTATAGCAAAAACAAATTGCATGTCGATGCGACAATTCACATCAAGCTTTGATACAAAATAATACAAATCTGTATAAAAACAAATTTGTATCCGTATATGCATGGACACACAGTACGTATTTACCAGCTTTTGCTTCAACTACCAGACGCATGCGTTTCTGTGTAACCACTTTGTCAATGATAGGTTTACGGAGACAAAAGACTGTAGGTACACTTGCGGTCATGTAGCAAGTTTTGTCCTATCCGAAGACATGGCTCAGATGGCATGAGGTTATCTGATGTCTTCTGATGGGACAAAACTTGCTACATGACCGCAAGTGTACCTGCAGCCTTTTGTCTTCGTCAACCTATCATTGACAAAGTGGTTACACAGAAACGCATGCGTCTGGTAGTTGAAGCAAAAGCTGGTAAATACGTACTGTGTGTCCATGCATATACATATACAAATTTGTTTTTATACAGATTTGTATTATTTTGTATCAAAGCTTGATGTGAATTGTCGCATCGACATGCAATTTGTTTTTGCTATACTACGCCACCTGGCGACGAGTTAATGGACTCACAGTAATATGCGTATTTTTTCTTCTTTTCCAGTAATAGCTTAGCTATTCGAGAAGAAACACTTTGCACCGGCGTGGTGGGTTTTGTCCGTCAGATGGCATGAGGTTATCTGATGTCTTCGGATAGGACAAAACTTTCTACATGACTGCAAGTGTACCTACAGTCTTTTGTCTTCGTAAACCTATCATTGACAAAGTGGTTACACAGAAACGCATGGGTCTGGTAGTTGAAGCAAAAGCTGGTAAATACGTACTGTGTGTCCATGCATATACGGATACAAATTTGTTTTTATACAGATTTGTATTATTTTGTAACAACTATTAAAGTAGTACCTCAAGTTAAAACAAACTTTTTAAATAAAGTAACAGAAAATATACACAGTGATGATAATATTAAAGAATTATCACATACATTTCAAAATGAAATATGTCAAAGGTTTGTCACTAACAAAAGAAACGTATTTCAAATCATGTTATCGTTAAACCTCTGGAGAATAATAAAATAATTCAACCTAATGTTAACAGGCCACCTGAAGGGTTAAACAATTTAGCCTTGAAGAAGTTTGGTAATACTAACAGCAAAAGAAAACATGAAAAAATTGATAATGTAGATATCGACAAAGATCATATTCTTTCCTACAAAAACAAATTGAATACAAAATCATTAACAAATCCTAAAATTACACGTAAATTTATTTCTGAAAATCCATTTAATTATACGTGTAGAAAGAAGCATTCTGTTACTTTTTTAGCACAACAAGCAAAAGCAACAGCTAACAAGAACTTCAAAATCAATGTGCCGCAAGCAGAGGTATACAAAACAAAAAATTCATTAAAAACATGAATTTCAACAATGTAATTAATTCTCAAGCATGTTTATATTCTAAATATGTTTAAGTATATTTTACGAAATAGAAAAATTGAAGAAGTATTAAGCAATTATCAACTCTTGTTCTATTATTTCCAAAACCAATAACCTTAGCAAACTGTCCCTTTTAAATACCTATCATTATTTAATTGGAGACACCTCGCGTCATTATAAAACATAACATGTAGATAATTAATTATAATACTAACAAAAAAATAAACCGCATCATTTCCAATCAAAGCACATTCTTTTAAGGTGGGCGCACAACAGTCATAGATAGAACATAATCATTTTTACAGAATAGAACACAACATAATTCTACAACAATCAGCAACAGTAAAATACGTAGTAAAGAATTAAGTTTAAGTTTACATTAAGTGTTACATCGTTAGAATTATCTTATGAAATTAGGTTTGTGTTTTTTGTAAAATAATAAAACATTCAGAAAATATACCAATTTTCAATATAACTACCACCAACCAAAAGAAATAACCAGTTTATATTAAAGTTACGCCCCGTGAGCAGTGGGTCAAATACCAAACATATACATAGTCCTTCGAGAATCGAGTACAACGCAGCATTCGGTACTTTGAGCCATATAAAATGGTCCTTCAAACCAGGAGACACAAACACTTACTGAAATGAAAAAGACTTATACTAATGTTAGATTATAAAACACGTTGAAACAGTTTGCTCTTAATGATGGAATGATTTTTTAAATTACACAATCCAATTCAGCAAGCATTAATCGACATAAATTTACAAATAATTAATTTTTCCGATAGTGAATTCGATTGTGGAGACATTATGTCGGAAGGATTTCAACGTTTTTATGTTACAATCACTTAAAGATCAGGACAGGCCAATATCTGAGGAATTATACAGTGCATTGAAAATTCGCATAGATGAAAGGCATAGTAAACTAGAAAAAAAGTTATTTACATAATTATAACGACTTTAAGAAATAAGTCGGCAAGGAAGAGAAGGGGCTAATAAAGTCAAACATTTATGAAGAGGAATTCTTTGAAAATGATGTTGATATTAATATCTGAAAAAATTGCCTCTTGTGAGAAAATTACAATTAGCTATAAATAATAAAATTGATACAAACAATAATACCAAAGTAATAGGAAAAATATATTTATCCAAAACTTTGTAACAAGACTTTGAGGGAAATATTTAGAGGAAGTACATCACTCATTAATAACTAGGGACCGGACACGAGAGGCCGAAATTACGATGGACCATGTAAATAGTCTATAACATTGCTAAGTACAACACGCAAGTTTAATGGCTCTATTAATTAATCCCGTCGCTACATTCTTTTTATGTGACATTGATTGGTATGAATCGAAGTTCAGAAAACGATCAGAGCTTTAGTTTTATTTTGAGATGAAAACTAGACAATATGTTTAACAGCATTAGTCATAGTTGAAATGTAATCAAACAATACAAAATAATGTAAGTACATTTAATATAATTCGACTTTCACTTTTATACAAATTTAAATAAATATTTCAGTTGTGAAAAAGGCTCTATATATTATAGAACCGAAACGTAAAACAAAATTAAATATTGTTTTAATTACCTGGCCGCCATTCCCAAGAAACACTTATTCTTTATCTGGTATTATAACCACAGCAAAGAAAATACGAAATTTCTTCTATATATAGGTAAAGTTCCTTTGATTGTATAATGCTGGATCAAATTTGCTCTAATATGTACAATTTCACTGTTAATAAAAACAGAATTTGGGTCAATGTATCATCAAATAAAACGATTTATTGCTATATAACGTTTCGAAACTACATTTGTTTCTTCATCAGACACTATAAATTGATACAATACAATAATAAAATCAAAAAGAGAAAAAGAAGGGCCTGTAGAATATTCTGTGAGCACATTAAAGGTGTCCCTGACATGGCCAGAATTAGCAGAATTCTCAAAAAAGATTCTTCCAACGTAATTAGATCTATACAAAAATCGAACGGGAGGTATACCAGTACTATGCAAGAGACTTTAGAGTAATTTTTGGGGGTGTACTTTCCTGGTTCAGAGGGTATGGATGACTGTGATACCAATCAACTTGTCACCTCGAAGAGGGCGACTAGGAATGATTGGGAAATATCAAACGAGATCTTCAGGCCTCATTTAATTATATAGGCAATAAGGTCGTTTGCACAATATAAATCCGCAGAACCAGACTGAGTATTTCCCAAGTTCCTTCAAGAGGGAATTTGGGAAAAATTGGTCCTCTATTGGAAATATTCAGGGCTAGTCATGCCATGGGTTATATCCCAGTGTCGTGGAGAGAAACCAGGGTAGCGTTTATTCCAAAATCCGGAAACGGAACATAGACCCATTCCAAATCATTCAGACCAATTAGTCTTACTTCTTTTACGTTGAAGACTATGGAAAAAATTATATTTTAATACTAAAGAAGGGGCTCTGAACAGATCTTTACACCCACAGTAATGGGTATACCAGATGGGAAAATCAGGTGCGGCTCGTTACATACATAGTCTGGTGACGGGACTCGAAAAGAACCTATATCAGAAGGAAATTGCACTTGCAGTCTTTATTATTAGACATCGTCCACTATTCGATCTTTAAGAAATCGATAAATAAGGAGCCCCACATGCAATTGCGTCCATAGTATGTTGCGTAGGAGAGTAGTTGATGCCCAAATGCAAATATCAATTTTTTTTACTTTTAAGTATCTCACTATAAAATGTTTGTGTGTATTTTTTACAGAGAGAAAAAAATATTTTATTTTTCTTTACATCTGTGGAGATCTATATCAATATTTATATTGTTCAAATTAAAGTTAGCCTTTTCTGATATTTATATGTATATCGAAATTTCAAAATATTATAACTCTATTTTAACTTGATTCATGAAATATTTTTACTTAGAATTGGGTTTCAATGTCTTTAGTTAGACTTTTGCATAACTTTCTTTACATTTTCATACACTATAATTTTTAAATTTGACACTCTAAAAATTTATCATTTTAGCAACTTTTGAGCAACTTATAGAAAAATAAAGATACTCTTCAAGAATTTGTTTTTTAAAAAATTCAAAATTAATGTTGCATTAGATATATTCACTAAATGTCAATAAATAGTAACATAACCATAATTTAAAGCTAATTGTAAATGTAAAATATTTCTATCTAAACTCTTACATACATTTAATTATAACATTAACATAAATAATATTTCAATTCAAATAACGCCCATTGCGTTATTTGATTGGGATTAAACCCATTGTTTAATCCCATTATAATATATATATATATATATATATATATATATATATATATATATATATATATATATATATAGTGTTTAAAGAATTTTGTTTTTCTTTTTTATTTTATTGGCCGCGTTTTAATATTAAAAATAATAGATTTTTATTGGTTTTAGCGACCTTTTATTGAATTTAGATGTTTGTTTGCGACGTTTCGACTTTTATCAATTCAGTCTTTTTCAAGCATCTGGAAACAAGAATCATTACAATGAACATGAGAACTGTGTTTGTTTTGTGTGATATAACAATTGAATTAACCATTTTAATACAAAAGTATTTTTAATAATATAAAAAATATTATTAAAAATGGGGTGTGAAGAACACAATACAAGTTCTTTTATGTATTTTTGAATGTATCTTCTCCAAAGACGTAGATATATATATATACATTCAAAAATACATAAAAGAAACTTGTATTGTGTTCTTCACACCCCATTTTTAATAATATTTTTTATATTATTAAAAATACTTTTGTATTATACAAAATTGGTGGGTTGTACCCACTCAAGTATGTTTCAAATTAGGTTGTTATAACCATTTTAAATTTAACCTTATATTAAGAAATGAATTACGGATTAGGTTAGTGTTTTACGTTGAAAATTAAATAACATTAAATTAAAATAGCTTAGAATGGTAGGGGGACATTTATGTGATTAATATCTGTATGAATTAATTGGAGACTTAACAAATATTAACAATTTTTAAGTTTAAAATTAGATTAAAGATGATTACAAATTGAGTTAACATTTAACGTTGAAACTTACATAAAATAAAAATAAGAAGGGCTAAAATGAACAGGAAAGTTGAATTACAATACAATACGTAAAGAGAACAAAGAAAAGTCAAATAAAACTCACATTGTTGTTTTTTCTACACGGGTACGCATTCATGTGCCACATGTGTTTGGACACCCAGGACCAATTTTCTTAGAACAAACATGCTTGTGCGGATTTTGTAAGTGAACTAATGCTTTAGTTTGCGGGGGTTTAATTTCTGTTTTTTGGAATGAGCATGGTAGTCAGGACCGTATTTAGGGGTATAAGTTAACATTGTTATTTCTAATGGGAGATATTTTTTTCCCGTTTTTGTCTTGTGCGTGCAGGGGTTTTTTTTTTTTGATTTTTCTATTGTTTTATGAGAGGGTAATAAAGTTTTGAAAGCCCATCGATTTCGTTCCTGTCGTTGATTGTTTTGCTATTTTTGAAAATGTGTATCATTTCTAAGACCTCTCTAGCTTTTGTGTTCTTTTTTTGTGTTATTACTTTGGTGTTTTCAAAATCAAAATTATGTTTTAGTGTCAATTGGTGTTTTTTTAAAGCAGTTTGATTTTTTGCGTATTTGTGACCTTTCAATCTTTCTTGTAGTAACTGTTTTGTTTGGCCTATGTATATTTTGTCACAGTCTTTGCAGGGTATGTTGTATATTGTGTGTGATTGTTTTAGTGTAGGTGTTGAGTCTTTAAGTTTGGTGTGTAGGAATTTTAGGTTTTTATCGCTTTGGTGTGCTATTTTAAAATTAAATGGTTTGAATATGTTGTCTAATTTTTCGGATAATCCAGTTATATAGGGTGTGGGGATATATGTGAATTCATTGGTTTTTTTGTTATTGTTTTGGTTGTTTGTTTTGTTATAAATTTTATTGAGTCTAAGTTTTATAATTTTTTGTATGAATTGTGGTGGATAGTTGTTTTCTGACAAAATTGTTTTAACTTTATTTAGTACTGTTGGTCTGAAAATTGGGTTTGTGAGATTTAAGGCTCTGTCTACTAACGCTGTTACTACATTTTTTTTGTGGGCTAGGGGTTGGTTAGAAAAAAAGTTTACATATCTGCCGGAAGCGGTTGGTTTAGTGTACCATTTTGTTTGTATGTTGTTTTTTGTTCTTGTCAGTGTTAGGTCTAGGTAGTTTATGGAGTTGTTTTTTTCTATTTCAATGGTAAAGTTTACAATTGAAATTGAAAAGGTCACAAATACGCAAAAAATCAAACTGCTTTAAAAAAACACCAATTGACACTAAAACATAATTTTGATTTTGAAAACACCAAAGTAATAACACAAAAAAAGAACACAAAAGCTAGAGAGGTCTTAGAAATGATACACATTTTCAAAAATAGCAAAACAATCAACGACAGGAACGAAATCGATGGGCTTTCAAAACTTTATTACCCTCTCATAAAACAATAGAAAAATCAAAAAAAAAACCCCCCTGCACGCACAAGACAAAAACGGGAAAAAAATATCTCCCATTAGAAATAACAATGTTAACTTATACCCCTAAATACGATCCTGACTACCATGCTCATTCCAAAAAACAGAAATTAAACCCCCGCAAACTAAAGCATTAGTTCACTTACAAAATCCGCACAAGCATGTTCGTTCTAAGAAAATTGGTCCTGGGTGTCCAAACACATGTGGCACATGAATGCGTACCCGTTTAGAAAAAACAACAATGTGAGTTTTATTTGACTTTTCTTTGTTCTCTTTACGTATTGTATTGTAATTTAACTTTCCTGTTCATTTTAGCCATTCTTATTTTTATTTTATGTAAGCTTCAACGTTAAATGTTAACTCAATTTGTAATCATCTTTAATCTGATTTTAAACTTAAAAATTGTTAATATTTGTTAAGTCTCCAATTAATTCATACAGATATTAATCACATAAATGTCCCCCTACCATTCTAAACTATTTTAATTTAATGTTATTTAATTTTCAACGTAAAACACTAACCTAATCCGTAATTCATTTCTTAATATAAGGTTAAATTTAAAATGGTTAATTCAATTGTTATATCACACAAAACAAACACAGTTCTCATGTTCATTGTAATGATTCTTGTTTCCAGATGCTTGAAAAAGACTGAATTGATAAAAGTCGAAACGTCGCAAACAAACATCTAAATTCAATAAAAGGTCGCTAAAACCAATAAAAATCTATTATTTTTAATATATATATATATATATATATATATATATATATATATATATGTTTTAAATAAACAACAATAAGAAAAATGTTTATATCCGACTGTGTTGATTAACTTCAACACTAAATATTCATTCTAATGTAATAATTTGAAATTGCCTTTTTAGCCATCAGTTATGAGTAGAGCTGAGGATGTTTGCGGTACGGCAGGACCGTATGTAGTGCATCCCCACCAGCGTATAAACACGATGCAGTGAAACACTTTAGTTAGTCGTGAACTGGCAACGTGATCGTGTGTTGTCTTGAGCTCTATTTAATAAGTATGACGGACGTGCCCAAGCCAAGAAAGCGCCCATTGTATAACGACGTGAAGAAATTTAACCGAGACTTTCCCGATTTGTATTATAATGGAGCAAAAGTGGTTTGTAAATTATGCGATAAACAGTTACTTTGCTGGGACAAATACGACTGTAAAAGACATGTTGAAAGTGTACACCACAAAGACAAAGAAAATAATATGTTGTCTAAAACGCAATTCATTTTCGATTTATTGACAATGCTACTCGTCTGCGATGTGCCAGTTCACCTGCTAGATAAAAAAGCCTTTCACACGACTTTTGGAATAAATACAATTCCAACATAAAGCTACCGTCGCGGAGAACGTTACTCACCTATTTACCAATTGTGCGTGAGGACATTGAAAACAGAATGAAGGCAGTAGTAAATGATAAACAGTTATGGGTATGTGTCGACGAAACGACAGATCGAAAAAAACATTCTATTGTGAATATTATAGTGCGTGTACTAGATCCTGTCAAATCAACATTTCCCATTTTATTAGCCAGCAAAAGATTGGAAAAGTGCACTAGCGAAGTAATTACGAAGGTAGTGCTCGATACGCTACAAAAATTTCAAGTTTCAACTAATCAACTCCTGATGTTTATGAGCGATGGTGCTGCGACAATGCGTTCTGTAGGCCGTTCTCTTAAAGCAGATTGTGAGAGACTTTTGCATGTGACATGTAAAGTTCATGCTTTACACCTTGTGGCACAAACTATTCGGCAATGTTATCCAGAGGTGGATGCATTAATAACAACCACAAAAAAAAAGTGTTTCTAAAATCTCCCAAACGAATTCGAGAGTTTCACAGTCGGTGCCCTGGTATTCCCGAACCACCAGAGCCAATCCTTACACGTTGGGGAAGTTGGTTAAAGGCGGCATTTTATTATGCCCAGTATTTCCAACAAATAAAATCTGTGGTTCTACAATTCAATCCTGCCGAAGCTGTAGCCATTAAGGAAAGCCAGAGACTCTTTCAAAACCCTTCCCTTGATGCAGATTTACAAACTATTTATAACAATCATATAGGATTGTTTAACGCAATCGAGAAATTTCAAAATACTGCATTATCGTTAGCGGAGTCACTGCAAATACTGGACGATGTACACGCCCAGCTATGCGCAGTAAATGACAACAAAAATGTTAATGTAATAGAAAAGTTCGAGAGTGTGATAAACAATGATTTTGATTTTACCAGATTAAAACAAATTAGTAATGGTGCAAGTGTAGATTCGGTTTCTATCTATAAAGATTATTTTAATTGTGCGTGTGTTACATCCGTAGATGTCGAGCGGTCTTTCTCAAAATATAAAAAAATTTATTCATCACGGCGTACATCGCTCACCGCTACAAATATGGAAACGTATCTAATGCTACAAACTTACTGCAAGTCTTATCCACTTGGCGCTATGCTATAATAATCGTAAATAAGGTAAGTGTGTTATTTATATACAGTACACATAACTGACATACCTAAGTGATATAAATAGCGAATGCATGTAAAGCAATAAAATCACGCATGCATCACCGATCGAAACAAGGTCATTATATTCGTGCGTTTAACTGAATACTATCCTGGCACACCGCAAACATCCCCAGCTCTAGTTATGAGCCATATGTACTTGCTATAGTGTGTTATCTAACCTCGAAATTTTACTGATACCAAAATTAATTTTGTTTAAGAGGTTTGGCCAGCGAGGCACTGAATTAGAATATAAATTATGTCATTTAAATCAATAAATTAGTTTTAAATTTATATTTTCTGGTAATTTATTTATATGAGATGTAATCTCAAATAAATATTTACAAAAATTGAATCGATTCTGCCTTTACTTGATGTAAATCCATATCAAATGATAAAAACACACAATGTTGTATTAGATTTACACTTTATTATAATATAGTGTAAATCTAATACAACATTGTGTGTTTTTATCATTAAATATTTACAACTCGTTTCCATATAATTTTATATTTTAGCTATTTTTACCGAATAACTTTACGTTATTTATGATTTATTGTTTACATTTTAACAATTGCTTATACACTGTAGTTATTTTGAGCAAAGTTACGTTTAGTCACTAGCAGGTTTATGTTTAGTCAATATTCTAACCTCTCGTTGAATTTTATAAAATATTTTTCGGCTTACGCTTTGATATATTATCACATGAGATCTTATGCTTTTGCGGAACTAAGATGTGTGTTTGATTTTCCGGACGTTGTACCACGTTGAGGAACAGTCTTGAGCACGACTAGTGGTGTCCTGAGGTTTCAGTGAACTCTTCTTCATTTTTGTAAGAGGTTAAAGATATCATGAGCCGTATTACGATGTAATCCCATTATATTCCGGACGGTGAGATTGACGCGACGCGTGCGGCTACGTGTGATTGGGCCGGCGAGGTACTCCGAGTTCTGTATTCAGTGCAGGTGTATTGTCTATATCTTTGCTTGGCGAAATTTTTGACATAAAGTTCAATTTATGTTATAAATGTTGCTCTTGAAACAGAGTATAACTACCCTTTCCGTTTTTCAAATGAAAGCGCATTCACTTTAAACGGGATCGTCAGTATGATCGTGTATCGTATAGCCATCGTCTCTATTGAGATTGCGGGGATGTAAATTTCCAAACATCCCCGCAATCTCAATAGAGACGATGGCTATACGTTACATCCGACGTGGCAAACTCTACTGCACTCAACTAAGAATCACCACGCCCATACGATGCATGCCATTGGCCCATTGTCCCCAGCCAATAGCAGGCCACCATCTGACCCGGTCCCCCCTATATAAGTTGTACCGGTCTCTGTCATAGCATTCTTCAAGCTACTGCGAAACGACGAACATCTGCGTACAGCCCTGAAGATGTCCCTTGAAACAGTGGACGAAACGTTGGCAATTACGCCTAACTCGACGCGGTTACAACCCGGAAACCGAGATCTACATGTACCATATAAAGATAACGCAAGTCCGTTCCACTACATATAATAATACAATACAATAAGTCTTTTGGGTTATATCTGTTATACCTTACAACTGCTAGAACATCAGAATGACGTAGTATATACATATATATATATATATATATATATGTATATATGGTAGATTTTATTAGTTGGCGATTTAAGGTCTGGTTTTACTTAAAAATGCATATATTTAACACAATCTTATATGTTTCGGCAAATGTGCCTTTCTCAAAGAATATAAAATATAAATGACAGTATATTAATTAATATACTGTCATTTATATTCTTGAAAACAAAACCTACCGAAGTATTATATATATAATACTTCGGTAGGTTTTGTTTTGGCGCTTTATAGGTCTAATAAAGCAATTGATGTTCTAAAATTACGGGTGTGTTTATTTATCTTTACCAAACATGTTTCGGATATCTTTTTTCATTTTCAATGATACAATTCTGTCTCTTGATGTGTGTCTTGTGTACTTGTTATAATCGAAGCTTCCACAATATATGTGTATATGAATCACAAGAGAGCATTGTTATAATATAAATTATACCTACACAAATTATTGTAGACGCTACTGGATATAAAAAATAAATTAAAATTATTATATTCTCGTTATAATGTTATTTGAAGATTGTGTGTTGTATAAATGTGTATGTCCTCTTGAAGATATCTTGAAGAGAACATATTTCTTAATTTATTAATACTACCGGAAAATGCACAATAACTAAAATAATTTTTTTACTGCTACCTGGTAAGTATTTTACACCACGTAACCGCATTGGAATTAATTTATTTTGCATGTTAGGAAGATCGACCCTGAGCACAGTAGAAATTTAATACGCACATACTTATCAGTATTCATCAGACGCATTGAAAGTTGATTAAATTTAAAGATATTGCAGGGGGTCGCCTTATTTATGACATGTCCTTTAGGCTTAATGCACAAAAATATTCAAAGAGAACCCAGAAGAAGCGTTAGAGGGAGATAAAAAATAAATCAAAAGAATTACGCTATTAAATTTTTTGTCTCGTAATAGCACAGAAAGAAATAAAAGAAAATATTTTGAATGAAAGAGAATAAGAGATAAATGGACAAGAAATTGGTGGCGCAGATAGTAACTGAGAACATCCTAAACTAAAACAATATAAAACAATGGATTACGACTAACAAATATCCAAGGTTATTGTTATGTAAATTACGAGTTATTAAGAGGAACTGTTCAAATTGGGTCTACTGTTTTGAAAGTGAAATGACACAGAGAGATGTAAATACGTAGTAGCAGTCATAAATAGTTTGTGTTCGTTTATAGAATTAATTTTGTTTTGACGCATAATAAATGATACGAGGTGCTTCAAGGACTTGTCACAAGTACAAAATTCTTTTAATTTAATTATCTTCAATGCAATATAATGTATATAATAATAATCTAATATAATATCATATATGCGTATATAATCAAATTCGCTTTATTAATATGTCGTCTAGAATACATAGTTATAGTTTATGGAAGTGAAGTTTGGAAAATTAAGATTTTCAAAATAGCTTATTTTTGAAGAAGTGCTTGAATTGATTAGGGATATTTAAGGTAATTAAATGAAAACTCAATTTGGGACAAAAAAGGTTTTATTTCTCTACATATTCGCCTTCTAACCCACGAAACAAATTAGAGAGCAATTCGAAATGTAATTCGACCAATTTAGCGATTACAGTTGCATGAGATGACATTATTAACATGAAATAATACTTTTTTTCGTCAAATTTCGCAGTTGTTTTCTATAATTGGATTGGATTTGTTAATTGAATTGTCCAATGAATTAGCAACACTTTGGCCTTCGTTTCTGGCGTGAAGTAATAGATCCATGTTTTCATAGTTATATAACGCCTACAGAAGTCACTTGGATTGTGTTTGTACATATTCAAACCAGGACCTGCGGCTATAAGCATCACTGAACTATCGGCAGGCATCTATGGCTTTTGGTTCTCTGACAATAAACACGGCACCCATGTTGTCAATCACTTTTTCATACTATTACGTTTTAAATTTAGATTATGTCTTAACTTAATTAATCATGTACTTAATTTGTGCCTCTTTGCAAAATGAATAGCGACATCCGAAAAATTTTTCAATACCTCGTTCCCTTTCTAAAATTTACGTACCAAATCCGTTAAGTCCCGGGGTATCGCTTTTTTCAGTTCCTAAGTATTTATAATTAATTAACTAAGTCTTTTTATTTGTTGTAACTTTAAATAAATCAGATCATATTAATGATGTAGAGCTACTTCTAGAAACCTGTCCGTACATTAAAATAAAAAGGGATCCTCTGAATACTTTTATCAAAAACATACACAGTACTCTTAATGAATGTAATCCATTATTAGACAAAAGACATAAATTAAAATTAAAAACTAGTAACCCAAAAATTCCTCATTTATATTGTCTACCTAAAATACATAAACCAGGTAATTCTTACGGTCCAATAGTTTCAAACATAAACTCTTCCACTTACGAAATCGACAAATGGTTAGTCAATAAATTCAGTAAGTTTAAATTTGATCAGGACCTTTCTATTTTAAATACGGGCGATCTCATTTCCAAATTAAGCTATATTGATATTAAGCCAAGTGATAGACTCATTTCTTTTGACGTAGTTTCATTATTTCCAAATGTACCCATAGATTCTACCCTGAACATGCTCAGAGAATTTTTAGTCTTTAATGCAGTTTCTGCCAATCTAATAGAGGAGTACATAAATTAACAACTCTCTGTATGCTTCAAAACATTTTTTCTTTTAATAACAATTTCTATAAACAAACATTCGGCACAGCCATGGGTAACCCTTTATCACCATTCCTAGCAAATTTTTTTCTGAACAACTTTGAAAACAAAGTCAAAACCATGTGCAATTTTTTTCCCAAATTTTGGGCAAGATACGTGGATGATGTTTTGGCAGTGATACCCTATTCTTTCGATACAGTTTCGTTTTTAAATATATTAAATACCCAATATCCATCAATCAAGTTTACGTATGAGTTGGATAAAGACAAATCATTACCCTTCTTAGATTTAAAAATTACTTTTTTAAACAGGAAGTTTGAATTTGACATTTATAGAAAAGAAACACATACTGAAAATTACATACATAAGCAATCTGACACTTTTAACAAATATAAAGAAAGTGGTTTTTATTTTTTAATTAATAGATTATTATCAATCCCTCTATCACCAGTGAATTTCAAGAAAGAACTAGACCACATATCTAAAGTAGCAGAATCTAACGGATACGATAAACAATTGGTGGGAAAAATCAAAAACAAACTAGAAAAGAAGAAGCAAAAAACTTTTAAAATCAGATTAACTCCAAATACACAGAGTAATACAAAAAATATTGCAAAATTACTTTTCACAAAAGTTGGCAGAATAACGTAACAAAATTGTTTAAAAAATATAATCTAACTCCTGCATTTTCCAACACTCACAAGTTACAACAATACCTTCAAACTAAGTTAGTTAGCACAGACCCACTGAAAGAATCAGGTATTTACAGAATTAACTGTAATTCTTGCCCGAAATTATATATCGGCCAAACAAGAAGAAATATTCAAACCCGTTTCAAGGAACATTTAGCTCATGTAAAACTTCACAATGTAGACAAATCAGCATTAGCTCTACATCATTTAGATACCGGACATAATTTCAGCTTAGATAATGTAAAATTAATTAAAAAATGTTACAATAGAAATTTAGACATGTGGGAAGCCATACATATAAAAAAATACAAAAGCTACCTTCTTAACAATGACATTTCACCTATTAATAATAAACTTTTAAATTGTATACCAACTGTATCTAATAATTAATAGATCCTTTTCACTTTACTATATTGTAATATAACCCTAAATGACTAACACAGTCAGATGTCTTGTTTTCATACGTAACGGTCTTTCCCAAATTTGTCCTTCTTATAATTCCAATAGAGTTTAGTAGGCCTTTTACAATAATACGACCATATTTTTCTATGTTTTTCGACCATTTTTAGTTTTTTACAGTCCCACCAAACATATTTTTACTATACATGTACTCGAAAATAATACGTTTAAATAGTAACTACTGACGATGTGTGCAGTGCACATGAAATGTGCATATAGTTAATATACTATTGTTTGTGAAAATATAAGGTGCGTTATTTATAGTTTAAGAGTGTAATAATTTCACAAGTGCTCAACATATACTACTACATTTGATAATGTCAATCACAAATATGAGTTAGTGCATAAAATAATCGTGCGCCGATTCTGGTTTAAATAAATTATTTCTCAGTTTTAAAATGGCTTTCAATTTAGAACATAATTTTTTTTTAGTCCAGGCTTATTTTCGAAGTGGTAATAAAATTGATGGTTTACGGATTTATTCAGTTCAAGGTTGCATGGTAGAATTTCAAGTTGAGTTTCCATATTTTGTAATAGATTATATACAATTTAAGAATAATTTGGATAGAACTTTAAAACTTTTTTCTGAAACTGGTAGTCTCTTAAGAAAATCAGGCAGCGGAGCAGTTAAGAAACGTACACCTCAAGTTGTCAATCGTGTTGAAGAAATATTGGAAAATGAACCATAAACATCTGTTCGACATTTGAGTCAACAAATAAACCTTTCTGTTGGTACAACTCAAAAGTTATTAAAAAAAGATATGCAACTTTATCCATATCGTGTCACAGCAGTACAAGAATTGTTAGAAATTGATTACTCACGTAGACTACAGTTTTGTAATTGGTTTGTAAATATGAACAATAATGGAGAACTTTCGCAAAGAGTCATCTTTACTGATGAAGCATGGTTTTATAAAACGGGATACCTAATTTCACAAAATACAAGAATTTGGAGTAGTGAAAATCGACATGTAATTAATGAAGAATCGCTACATCCAGAGAAAATTGGTGTTTGGGCAGCGATAAGCCAAAGGCGAATCATTGGACCAATATTTTTTCAGGGAACGTTAAATGCTCAAAGGTACCGTACGGAAATTTTACAACCATTTGTCAGTCAGTTGCATGATTATGAACTTCAAAATGCATATTTCCAACAAGCGCCTTGTCACTATACTGCAGAATCTTTGGATTATTTAAGAGAATTTTTTGATGAGCGTATAATTAGTCGAAATACTGAAATTGCCTGGCCTGCACGTTCATGCGATTTAACACGTTGCGACTTCTTTTTGTGGCCTTATCTAAAAAATAACATATTTCGAACACCTATATTGAATTTAAATGATATGCTACAGAGAATCGAACAGAAATGCATGGAAATTAATAACAATCCAGTAATGTTGCAGAATATCATCAGAAGTTTTGAACGGAGGATTTTAAAGTGCATTGATCTTGAAGGACAACATTTTCAACATTTGTTATAGTTTTCAATAAATACCTATTATTTGTTATTTATTTGTATGTATGAAACTGTCAAAATATACGACTTCGTAGGGTAAGTAGTAAATTTTAATTTACGACATACTTCGAAATGTTCTCAGTAAATCACATGCTACTAGATTGACTTTTCAAATGAACACTTGTTATTTTATCCAATGTTGATTGCTTTATTCACATCTGCCCTTACTTCAAGTTCCTTCTCTATTAATTCTTCTGCAGCTTTCTTTAGGGTATCTTCGTTATCAGTATAGATCGCTGTACCAGTTTTTAATAGATTGTTACAAATTTTATACCTCTCCAGTTTTTCTAGTTTAACTTCTACTTCCTTCAACCTAGCTGTCAGTTTTGCTTTTCCGTCTTCCCACTCCTTTCTCGTCTTGATAATTTCTTGTTTCATCTTTTTCATTTCCTCAGTGTTCTGCGTAATTTCTGCCCTTACTTTCTTCAAATCATCTTTAATTTCTCTAACGTCACTCTTCATTTCGATTCTAATGTCCATTATATCTTTTTTAAATTCTGTTCTAAATTCTATTAACATTTTTTTGATCGTTTCCATCTCAGACAGCTTATTTTCCTCAACTTTAGTAGGTGACATGGAATTAACTTACTTCCTTGCCCTATTTTCTGTTATTCTTCCCAGGTGGTGTCGTGATCTGGGTTATTCCTTTTCTGACTTTGCTTTACTTCGTCCTTCTTCCTTTTATATTCATGAAGCTATTCCCGGTTTGTTACAACTTTACGCAATATTCTTTTTTTTTGTTCCTTATGTAATATTGAGACCTACATCAACTGTACGACTACACTATTAGTCCTTATTAATTTATTTAATACCCTTGTTTTTGAAATTTAAAATTTACGCAGTTGTTTTTCTATTTTTGTCGAATTAAATTTGACCATTCCTGTATGTTTCTCCTAAAAAACCGTTTCTTTTTAAATCAACTTGTTTATTTATTTTAATATGCATATACGTATATTTTTACTTTGATTTTTAACGTTAGTTTTTCTTTCTTATCTTTCTGACATCGCGAAAAAAGGCAAATGCCTGGTCATCGCATTGGAGACCTTGACCTCTATCAGTGTCTGTTACCCTTCTCGAACAGTATTTTTATTTAAAACTCTTGCCAATTCAAGCTATCTCACTTTTTTTTATCTCTAATTTTACTCTAAACACTTTATCCTAAGCATACTCGTACACTAACTTTTACCAGATGATTGCTCGTAATCTCACATTTAATGGGTTTAATCATGGAGCTCACTTTGAACACGTGTATTCATATCGATCTTGAAGTAAAATTGAAGTAAATACAATTTTAGGAAATACAAGAAAAAATAAAATGTTTACATTTATTTGCACAAGAGAAACGTTAATAGGTAAACTATTTTAAATATTGACACAAGGGTACACAGGTAGAAGAAATGTTATAGGACATACGGAAATTTTTGGTATAGCAAACAATGCAAGATTCTTACATTAAATCTTTAGGTAATACGAGGCCAGAACAAGACGACTAGAAGTAAATTACAGAGGACATAAGTAAGGGTAGCACGACTGGGATTAGTAGATGAAAGTACAAAGGAATTAATAAAGGTATTATACAACTACAATTGAGCATTGACTGAGAATGCATAGACATAGTACGGAAACTGTACGACTGAATCGATTTGATTAGACATTCATATGATATTAAGAAGATCAAATTAGGGAGTTTCATAAGAAAGACCATATTATACTGCAGGCAATTAGTATTATATCCTGTAATATATCCTGTAATGTGGCTAAAATTCAACCAGAGAGAGAGCGCTTGCAACGAAGAGAAATTGGAGCAAAGAAATTTATTGATTATTATAAAAAAATAAGGAAAGCAAAAACAAAGACAGCAAACCTAAACTTAAACTATGACTAAGCCAAACTTAAACTAAACTGAGATAAAAGAAAGAAAAGAAAGATGAGAACAGTATATGGAGAACTTCAACATATAGGATTAACATGAATTGAAGCGCAAAGAAAATAGAAGAACAATTGAAGAATATTTAATAAGCAGTATGTAAGGCTAACTGTTACTCTATTGCTTTGTGTTTCAATAGGATCTATACTTGGGATTTATTTAAAAACTATTGTTACAATTTTATATTAATAAATATATATAAAAAAATGAGTATTTAAATTACCGTGAAATTAATTAAATAAATACTCAAAGATTCAATATTTAAGTACAAAGCTCTTTTAACCCTGCAGAACTCGCGCCTATAAGCATTTCGCTCACGCTTAAGCCAGAATTGCTGTATTTTTAAAGAGGGTTGTGATATAGGAACGAGGCGCCCTCTAGCTGAGTTTACGTATCACTTCTGTTTATAAATGCAACCTAAACACCAATTAGTCGTCTGTAGCAATTTCTAGGAAGAACTTGTCAATCACTTGCAGACTGCGTGAGCATTTCGCTCACAGCGCTAGTTCCGGCATTGGTGTTTTGTTTTGCCTATTGACGTTTTTCTCACTACGCGAATTATAGCATTGACGTGTTTTTCTAACCTTATTTATGTAAGTATTGCATTTATTAGTATTTAGTCGTGTACTAAATGTTTTATATTAGTGAAAATGACATATTTATATGACAATGATATTTTTTTAGTATAATGGCAATGAGTAGAACTCAGAAAATTGTCGAATTAGCAAGACAACAATATGCAGAATTAAATCCACAACCATCATGGATGGCTACACAACCAGCCCTTGACCAGCAATCAGAAAATTTATTTGATGATGGAGATCATTATGAAGTAGAGAGTGACAATGTCAGTGCAAATTCAGGCAGTACATCGCGAATAAACCAGCAAAATATGGTGTGAAGATATGGGCCTTAGTAGATTCTAGAATGTTTTATACATGCAACTTAGAAGTTTATGCAGGTAAACAGCCTGAAGGCCCATTTAAATTGGATAACTCGGCAAGCTCTGTAGTAAAACGAATAACGCAACCAATTTTGAACACAGGCCGAAACGTTACGATGGATATCTATTTCACATCTATACCACTAGCCAAAGACATGATTCAAATGAAAACAACTATTGTCGGAACGTTAAGAAAAAATAAAAAAGAGATACCGCCTTTGATGTTGAATACTAAAATTAGACCACTAAATAGCAGCATATTTGCATTTTGCTATGGTTTTAGTTTCATACAAACCGAAACCAAACAAAATTGTTTCTATGTTATCTACATTTCATAGTGATAATAAAATCGATGAAGAATTTGGAGATGCTTCAAAACCGGAGATAATCACGTTTTATAATTTGAAAAATGGCGGAGTCGATGTTGTAGATGAGCTGAAGTCAACTTACTCTGTCTCTAGGTTCTGTTGTAGATGGCCTCTAAGATTATTTTTCTCAATTTTGGATATAGGCGGTATCAACTCTCAAATAATATATAAAATAATACCGAAATTATTCAAGACCGCAGATTATATTTGAAGGAGTTGGCTCAAGAATTGATCAAACCACATTTGATAAATCGATCTTCAAAACAGAATTTGCCGGTGAGTTTACGTACCCGAATTCGAAAAATTTGTATGAAGGAATCAACAACAAGGTTTATGTGCGTTTTGTCCTAGGCGAAAAAATCGAAAAAGCAAGAAACATTGCGAGAGGTGCAATAAAGTGATTTGTACAGAACATGCTAAATATGTCTGTCCCTCATGTTCCAACGTCAATAGTTCCTCAGATCAGAGTGATTAGCATTTTAGAGAATACAGGATTTTTTGCAATTTATTTTCGATTACAATTTTATTATTTTTATTTTATTAGCAAATGATTTTAAACGTTTATAAGCAAATAACATGTTTAAAAAAAACAATAAATATTGATTTTGGCTTAAAAAATACTAGTTTAATTTGCATCCTGACGTTATATAAAAAAAAATATGAAGCGTGAGAAAAATGCTCACGCGTGAGGGCTCACCTTCCACAGAATGGCGCGAGTTCTGCAGGGTTAAATAGGTGTCTCATGCAAGAAATTATCTTAATCTATACAAAATGATCGAAGATGTAAATCTTGAAGATACTTATAAATACTATTTTATAGTTTTGATACATACCAGCCATATATACATAAACATACACATTTAAAAATAAACAAATACTCGTATTAATAAAAATTTTTAACTTCTATGAATGTAAAACACTTTTCTCTCAACAAGTTTATGTGAACGGCTGTACCTTATCTAAATAAGTACATATATTGGGGTCCACGAATAGGCCCATAAAATCGATTTTATATGCCATTTTTACGTATTGACTGGCCATTAGTTTAATACAAGTGCATTTTATTTTCCTTTTCGAAATAAATAAAACCGTTTTATGGTGATATGGTTGGTGATAGGTCGCGGAAAGTAACAGTGTCAAACAGATGCTTATCTAGATTCGATTCTTGACTTTCTTTTATATAATTGTTTGATTCGCTTCGTCACCTGTTATTAATAATACTAAAATATTGTTTTTCTATTTTGCGTTCGAAATGAACTCATTATGAAACCCAAAACAGTATGGAAATGAGCTCCATTTCGATACGCTTTTTTTCATTTTTCAATGTTGGCGTTATTCGAATACATAAATAAATAGCATTGCTGTCATTTGATTTTAAGAATTTATGTACATTTGACATATATGATATATGTCCGTATTTTACACAAACAACGTATTTTGTATACAATTGACAACAACATATATATGTTTCTATGTCCTTCATGTTTATATTTTTAAATGAAGTATCAAGTAATGTTAACGAAAAGTAGTAAATAATATGTAATATAATATACTTCGCGGATAGCAAGATTTAAATTTGAAAATGTCAAGTATCAATGTGACCAACTGCATGCTTTATATAAAAATTAAACTCTGAACTTTCAAATTAAATAATTCCAATTTAAGCAATTTATTAATGTAAAAAACGCAAAATAGAAAAAATAGTATAAAAAACTCGTTTCATAAGACCTTTTGCCGCACTCGCTCTTTAGAAAACTCGCCGCTATCGCGGCTCGTTTTCTAAACTGATCTCGTGCGGCAAAATGGTGCCTTATGAAACTCGTTTTTTAATATACTATTTTCTATTTTGCGTTCGAAATGAACTCATTATGAAACCCAAAACAGTATCGAAATGAGCTTCATTTCGATACGCTTTTTTTCATTTTTCAATGTTGGCGTTGTTCGAATACAGAAATAAATATCATTGCTGTCATTTGATTTTAAGAATTTATGTACATTTGACAGATATGATATATGTCCGTATTTTACACAAACAACGTATGTTGTATACAATTGACAACAACATATGTATGTTTCTATGTCACTCATGTTTATATTTTTAAATGAAATATCAAGTAATGTTAACGAAAATGAATAAATAATATGTAATATAATATACTTCGCGGATAGCAAGATTTAAATTTGAAAATGTCAAGTATCAATGTGACCAACTGCATGCTTTATATAAAAATTAAACTCTGAACTTTCAAATTAAATAATTCCAATTTAAGCAGTTTGTTAATGTAAAAAACGCAAAATAGAAAAAATAGTATAAGAAACTCGTTTCATAAGGCCTTTTGCCGCACTCGCTCTTTAGAAAACTCGCCGCTATCGCGGCTCGTTTTCTAAACTGATCACGTGCGGCAAAATGGTGCCTTATGAAACTTGTTTTTTAATATACTATTTTCTATTTTGCGTTCGAAATGAACTCATTATGAAACCAAAAACAGTATCGAAATGAGCTCTATATCGATACACTTTTTTTCATTTTTCAATGTTGGCGTTGTTCGAATACAGAAATAAATATCATTGCTGTCATTTGATTTTAAGAATTTATGTACATTTGACAGATATGATATATATCCGTATTTTATACAAACAACGTATATTGTATACAATTGTCAACAACATATATATGTTTCAATGTCACTCATGTTTATATTTTTAAATGAAATATCAAGTAATGTTAACGAAAATTAATAAATAATATGTAATATAATATATTTCGCGGATAGCAAGATTTAAATTTGAAAATGTCAAGTATCAATGTGACCAACTGCATGCTTTATATAAAAATTAAACTCTGAACTTTCAAATTAAATAATTCCAATTTAAGCAATTTATTAATGTAAAAAACGCAAAATAGAAAAAATAGTATAAAAAACTCGTTTCATAAGGCCTTTTGCCGCACTCGCTCTTTAGAAAACTCGCCGCAAGCGGCTCGTTTTCTAAACTGATCTCGTGCGGCAAAATGGTGCCTTATGAAACTCGTTTTTTAATATACTATTTTGCACTGTTTGATTTACACAAAAAATTTGTTACGTAATTTTATTTAAAAATGCGTAACAAATACGTCACAATAAATTAACACCTCAAAAATGTAAGTAGATTTATTATAATATCGTTCCATTACCATTTTTTAATATTTAAATAACTTTTACAGTTTTTTGAAAAAGGTACTATATATAATATCGAAACGCCAAATTAAATATTGTTTTAATTACCCGGCCGCTACTTCCAAAAAAATAGTAGTATTATCTCATATATATATATATATATATATATATATATATATATATATATAGTATTTTCGTGACCTTGGTATGATAAGGTAAACTTAATTAGTCGGCGATGGGCGGTCAGGTGCCATTCCGCCTTTCCAGCATGAGTGAGGAACCAAGCTACGCGGCGCAAACCTCGGCGCCGTGCATTGCACACACCACTAGGACCGGTCCTGGGCGGCAACCTGGCTAGGCTGCCGTTAACAGCACACACACGTTCGACGTGTGTGCATTGCCCCCGCTTTTGCGGTAAACGTTAAGATGGCACATTGTGTGACCGTCGTTCACCGAGGTAGCCACTAAGAGTGTTCCCTCGGTTGCGATGAGCGACCCCGTGCAGGGTGCGCTTCGCTGGTCTGCGCCTTGCCTCGTTGGGGCGGGGGTCGGGCCGTCGAAGTACTGCACGGAAAAGTAAAGAAGTTGTCGGGAAAGGGTTGGCGGCCCTACGCACCGGCTGGTTATCCGATCTCTCTAATTTACGTGACCGGTCACTTAACACACGCACGAGCGCACCATCATACAAAACCCTATACTTACGCTCTTACACAAACACAAAATCACACACCCAAAGACACGCAAGCTGCCAGCAGCAACCAACACACAAATTCATACCCAGAAAAAGACACAAGCTGTTAGCAGCGAACAACACATCTGTTCTCACCTTGCTATCTATTTTTTGGAATACTAAGGCATGATTTATTATTACTATTTGAATGTATCTTTGAATAATTTAAACCATAGCAACTCAATTACTTGACATTTATATTCTGTCATTTATATTTTTTATATCCTTGACAAAGGCATCATTACCGAAACATGTAGGATTATTTTAAATATATACACTTTGAAGTAATAACTAGAGCTGAGGATGTTTGCGGTATAACCATGGTTATATCATGTAACCATAGTAATTTACTATGGTTACATGATATAACCATGGTTATACCGCAAACATCCTCAGCTCTAGTAATAACCAGACCTTTAATCGCCGACTAATTAAGTTTACCTTATATATATATATATATATATATATATATATATATATATATATATACATATATGGAAGGGAAATTGTTTTTGGGGAATCCAGCAAATATTTAAATCAGTTCTTAATTCTTTCTCGCAATATTTCGCATCAAGATTGTATGCTTCATCAGGGGGTCATAATGTGAACAATTTTTTTCTATGGAGACATTACCCGCCTCACTATTAATAACGTTTACAATATTTCAAAGTAGTTTGACTAATAGCAATTAGTGTACACATAGTTTATTTTGAAATTACAGTTTAAAATCCAGGACAAATACATTTAAAAGAAAGGAAACACGTGTAATTGTGACGAACAAAAGCAATCCTCGCACAACCACATGTTTTCTGAGAGATAACATGTGGTTGTGATAACATGTAATTGACCATGGAAATTCACTTACTTATTTACGTTTGGGTTAAGCCCTTCCCTATTACTTCTTCTACAGTCTTACTTAGCTAATATATTTTATTATTTTTTATAATGGATGTAAATCCTTTGAATTCTCTCTTCTTCTGGAGTCGCATAAGGTTAACATTTAGGTTCTCTCCTATCTTGTTTCTCTCTTGTTTATCTTGTTTCTAAATGATCTTTTAGCGTCTTTGTCTTGTACACTACTTGTATATGCAGATGATCTAAAAATATATTCATCCATCAGAACTTAGCATTGTGTTACATTTACAACGATATTTGAACATTCTGTCGCAAAAGTGATCTTGCAAATTTAGACTGAACATCGGCAAATACTTCAACGTCTGTCACACAAAAAAAATGTATTTGATTAAATCTTGTTCTTTTATAAATTACTCAATTCTCTATAAAGTTGATAGTAAGTTGAAAGGACCCTTGTGTTCGATGCATGTTAATATTGTCGAATTTTTCTAAAGTATTTGAAAGTGTAATTTATTCGTCTGTACCATAACACCAAATCCTATAATTCTATTGACATTTAAAAAGTAACTAAAGTATATTCCATTAAAGTTGCCGTACCGACACAGATTGTGTCTTTCGTGTGTTTTTTCGTTGACAAAAAGATATTCACCTAGAAATTATAAATAAAATTCAACTAAGACAAAGTACGTATATGTAAGCGAGATAAATTATTTAATGGTGGGGCAATTAATGCTGTTATTGTCGGATAAAATCGAACAATAAGACAAGATGATTTATGAACGACGTGCCATTAGATGTCCGCGAACATTAAATGTTAATTATCGATCGCCTGTAAATAATTTATTATTTATTGCGGAAATAAATTGAATTATTTATTAAGAAATTTCTGTGTTCGGCAATAAACGTGCTGCTTGTAATTCATTTGACGGTTGGCGATAGGCGACGAAATAAAAATTTCGATGGCATCTTGATTGAAAGAAACGAAATAGAATTATCTGTATAATTTTTAATTATATATATTCAATGCACATTGTTGCCTATGCATAGAAACAAATCTATGTAAGAGAAACAAAATGTGTAAAATAATAGCATAAGATACTTATATAATATAGATCTTCTAATGGACGTTAGCGATTTTACGAGAAAGAAGTAGACATTCATTCTTGATTTAAAACAAATTGTTCTGCTATGAATATTACGTTACAAGTATATAGTGGATTACAAAAATATTCCTACATGTTTAAAAATTTAAAATAACTGTTAATACATTAAAATTATTATTAATTACTATTATTAGTATGTTGGTGAACCTGAATTAAGAAACAACATATAGCATCACGAATAGTAGTGTGTTGTTGTATTTACTAGTTTCCATTCTAATTAAATACATCGTTTAAAACACAAAGATAAAAAAAATTGAAGCATGTTCAACAGCCTATTTCTTTGAGACCTATTTATATATTTATGTTGAACAAACTTCACCTGAAGTATTTATTGAAATATTTATGCTGCTAGACTATAAAGGTTATGTTAAGAAGATGTGAACTAGTAAAAACATAAATGTTTTATGGATCCTCCACAAGTATTATTATTCGGGACCGAACAGGAGAGGCTCATGCTTCATCGCCCATGAAAAATTGTATTTTTAAAGAGTTTTTAATTTTATTTATATAATTGGAAAACATTCTATAAAATACGAAATACATTCATATTTGTTTATTTTGTAGTTCAAGTTGAGTAAAGGAGTATCGACTAGCAATACTTTCTCAAGGATTTCTTCAGTACAATTTGTTCTCTTTGAATGAAATACGTGCTTGTAGATAGAAAACGTTCTTTCTACAACTGGTTATAGGTGTATACTGGAAATATTAGTTTATTTCAGCGTATTTAGCAAGATTTTGAGGCTTTGTCCCCATACACAATTGCCGCAAAGTTATTAAATCTGGATTTCTATTAAAAACTGCGTCTCTAACTCTTGCCGAAGGCCACATTCGAAGTAACTTGGAATATTTTTCAAATTATTAATAGACACATTTAATTTGGTTAATCCATCATTTAATTTGAGATTTTAATTTTCTAAATAAGTAATTAATTTTGGCAAATTTCCAAAGTATTCCTGAAGAACGTACAACTGATTTTTTAAATTTGGAATTTGCATTACTTACTTGCACTCAGAAATACTTCGAGCATAGTAATTTAAACATGTAACGAGATATTGTAAACTATCGACACTTTCTATAAAAACTAGTAGCTTCCAACCATGCTGGAAGTTTTTCCCTGTAAAGAGCTACTCTCATTGGTGCTTTTCTGAAAACTTTTTTAAAAGCGGATACAAGTATATCAACTTCCGGAAAGGTGCTTCTGATATATTCACAGATTCTGTGTAGAACATGTGCAATGTTCATGTACCAATATGCAGCATATTAGGATATGTTTACTTTAATAGTCTGACTATTTTTAACATATATGCAGCACTGTCACTGGCAAATAAAAGTACTTTCTCTTTGCACCTGTCGTCCTAATGAAGCGTTTGGTGCATATCCTCGTAGGTGGTTTTAGCTACTGTTTCCGCATCAACTGTATTTATAACTTTTGTTGCTATTACATATGCGTTATATGGAATAGTTGGATGTAGTACACCATCTATAACATTTACCACACAGCGTCCAAATATATCGGCAGTTTCGTTGGAACTTATCCCTAGGTACTGATTCGAAAGATGGCTTCTAATGCGTTCTACTGCTTTCATGTAGCACTTAGAAACAATATATTTGCGTAGGTGGATTCATCAGGAACATTTCGACGAATATATTTTTGGAGAAATGTTTTGAAGGTGAGATTGTTAAGTTTATTTAATGGAATATTTGCGGCCATTAAAGTTTTACAGAGTTCTTCATTAAAATTGTCAATACCACGCACAACACTAAAGACAAATTAATTTTACTTGTTTACTGATCGACACTCAGAGCTACAATGAAGTAAATGACATTAAAATATACAAGATTTCAATGGGTCTAATATCTATGTATGTGTGTGCGATGATAAGTGACATTTTACGTGCGATTTTTTTAAATTTTTTAACGATATTTTACAGACTTTGCAATAAATTTCGGAATCCCTGGCAATTGACGTACAATCAGTTTGACCCTTAATCCAACTCGCCATTGTTACATGATGCCATTCTCGACGTTGTTGCATATCATATCTAAAAAAGTAACTTAAACAATGTTCTAGATCTAAGTAAATGAAAATTAAAAATGTACGCGTAAGTTATTGAAACAACGAAATTCACTGGACACTTACGTCAAAATAATTGGGAGAAGTAGTAGGAGTACAAAAATTACGAAGTATGTAATTAACAGTTAAAACAATGAAAAAAAAAAGAAACTAATTCACCGTACTTTATTTATCTTAAGAAATATAAACTAATAAATAAAATAAACTATAAAAACTCCTCACGCTTCTATCTACGCCCATGAAGAAAGGAATTTCACTGTAATATTCAAGTAATTGCGTCACAATTCAATGACAAAAAACTGATGTGCAGTTAACCGAATGAATAGTGCTATTCAATATTCACTGCGTGTTGTACTTAGCGATGTTATAGGTTATTTATGTGGTCCACCGTAATTTCGGCCTCTCGTGCCCGGTCCCTAGTTATTATATCAAAATCAAGAAGTAAAAAATGAAACATTCGAAAAATTTATTAGTGAACATTCGATGTCATATCAGTCTACCCAAAACCATTAAGATTATAACAAGCAATAAATATTTTAAAAAGAAATTATAAGATGATAAATGTAAAAAACAAGAGAGAGTAAGAAATCAAACAGAATAAGAATTAATATTGTGAAGAGAAAATAACCAAAGATGACAGTCGTTGGACACGAGACGATCTCACCAATTTGTACAGCATGCCCAGGTGTAGGAGATGTGAAAAACTGGAGGAAACTAGCCTTCATGTAATATGCACGTGTGAGGAACTGAAGGAACTCAGACAGAAATATTTCGGGAGAGATCTATTGGATCCTTCGAGTGTAGTCAAACTTCCCCTGAGGAGGATAGTGGCTTTTATCGAGGACACAAGACTAACAGAGTGGAACTGAGAGATCTATTGGGGATAGTACAAAGAGCAGTGTGCTCAAGTGCCTGGACGTGCTGGCGTCCAACCCAAAACAGAAGATGAAGAAGAAGAAAAAGATCTCACCAAAGAAAGAAAATTCTGAAGATTCATCTAAATCTGATAATAACATATTAGATACTCATCTTTTCAAGATTCGGATTTCGACTGCGGGAAAACAAAGTAATCACGACGAAAATGGGAAGGAATGCTTTACCATTTGAAGATTCAGTCTCACTCAGGATCTGAGGTTAAATATGAAGATGGCATTTAACTTAGCATACTCTTTCTTGTTTTCCTTGTGTTCTCAATACAAGTACTGTATGCCCTGAAGAAATGATTAGAAAATTAAATATTGTTTATAAAATTAGACGTGAATAATTAAAACTTTCATAGGTAATAAAGTTAGTTACTCAGCCATTTTCATCGTGGATCGATTTACTTACTTACCATTTATTTCTTGACTATTTTTTCATTTTTAGTTTGATATTTGAGTTTACTGTCATTAATAACGAGCTTATCTTTTCGATTTTTTGTCACGGTTTAAAGTTGAGTATCTGCTTCTTTATTAATATACCTACTGCTGTTTTGCACTTAAACAAATATCAATAACAAAACAATAACTAAATCGAAATAATGACGACTCAGTAAAAAAATACAACAGGATGAATTCAATTATCCAACAAATCTGTTAATAAAGATATGTGAAAATTAGAGTGTATTCGATTTACTTCAGCACTATAGGTAACTGGTACCTCCAGGATAAAGTTTCACTTTCTCTTTTTTCAGGTTTCTCGTCTGATAAAATTCATTTCATATCTGAAAAAGAAAACGAGGGAGTCATTTCTATCAGCAGCAGAAAAAAAATCTTGTATTTAGCTTTATCGAGTCAAGTAGATCTCTGATTGGACTGGCTGTTATTTATTTTGCTTTTGATAAAAACGGTATAGGTATAAATCATAAAGCAAGAACTTTAAAAGCTACAAAATAGCAAGTTTTCATTGTAGAATCAAGCTAAGAAAACAATCATGAATCAAGCAATCAAGGTTACCTTCCTAAGTAAATACTTATGGTTGCGAGAGTTAATACCATTGCGAAACTGAATGTGATGTTCAGCAAGAAGATCCAATTATCTAAGCTAGCTGAACTTTTAAGGCTGAAGTACAGGACTGCTGGAACATAGCCGAGATTAGAGAGCAATGATCGAGGCCGATTTCACGAATCATGTGCAAAGGAGCCGTACTGCTCCTGAAAAAGAACCCAAGCCTCGACGGGGCTTTTCTATGAAAATAGTTAGGACCAATGAAAGAAATAAGGTTAGAGAATGTACTCTAAGGAGACCTGAGGACCACAATAGATCAGAAAAGGTCGCAGTCTCTATAACTACCTCAAGCATTCTAATCTAGTTAACTAATTGGAAACTTTGAAAAGAAAAAGAGAAACAAAGCTTGTATTACGTAAATATCCAATTGCTCATAGGTATCTTACTAAATTTCTTATAAAATTTTATTAATGCTAATCACATCTGCTACAATAGACTTGTACAGGATCCATTTTAATTTTTCGTGTTTTATAATCCGTTCTTCTTATTCGCGGCAAGATCCTCTAGAGGGTTACTGTTCGGCGATTTGGGCTGAAACTTTGGGAATGTTATATGTACATATTTATTTTAATAAAACAGATAATTCATGCTTTTTAGTTTATAATTTTTCAATGCCTTGTTTTAATTTTGCTTCAAAATTTCAGAACATATACAGGATGTTCCGCGACTCGACCGACAAATTTATACCATATACTCTGGCGGTCTTACAATAAAAAAATGTTATATGACCTGTAGGTGAATTCCTCTAATTTAGTAAGCTTTAACGTATTAACGTATGATTGACAAATTAATGACTTTTGTGCTGTAAGATTAATTTTTAAGTTATTATGCCTCTTTTTTTCTAATGCAGAATATGTTGGTATGGTTTTATTATATGGTTTTTGCAATGGAAGTAGACGTGCTGTAGCTGCGGAGTACATCAGGCGATACCCAGATCGCATTGTTCCTCCACCACACAACATTTTCGCAAGTTTTTTCGCTGTTTAAGAGAGACGGGATCTTTCCCAAATCGTTGTGTAGAAAAAGATGGATTTGGAAACGCTGAAGTTGTTTTAAATGAAGTTGAGCGAACTCCTTCTACCAGTATTCGTAGAATATCTCATACAACGGGAATTTCTCAAACCAACGTATGGAGAATTCTGCTCCTTAATAGGCTTTATCCGTATCGTTTACAAAAAGTCTAGCATTTACTTCCTGGAGATTTAGAAAACCGAGTACGGTGTTGCCAGTGGTTACAAAATAATTTGTTAACCATCAACATCGTTTTTACGTCAACGTGTGGTGCGGCTTGTTAAATCACCTCATTTTATTGAACAACGTCTTAATGCAGAAACCTACCTTCACTTTTTGGAAGAAGAATTGCCGAATTCCTTGGAAGATATTCCTTTGGAAATTCGTCGTAGCATGTGGTTTCAATAAGATGGGGCACCACCACATTTTATTAGACAAGTGACGGTGTTTCTTAATGAAAACTTTCTGGAAATGTAGATAGGTCGAGGTGGTTCTGTAAATTGGCCAGTTCGGTCACCTGATTTGTCGTCTTTAGATTTTTTTTTGTGGGGTCGCATTAAATCTCGTGTGTATAGTAATGGTAAACCTGATAAACGCGAAGAGTTGACTGACCGTATAGTTGAAACTACTAATTTTCTAAAGAATGAATTGGCATCAATTAACTGGCAACATTCTATGACACGAAGAATAGCTGTTTGTTTAGAAAATGGCGGTTCTTATTTTGAACAGTTATGTTAATTATCTATCAATTTATGAATAAAATTTCCTTTCCCATTTTTTAAAATTTAAACTCCATCGATATCTGCGAAACTAAGAGGAATTCATCTATAGGTCATATAACATTTTTTGTCGTAATGACCGCCAGAGTATATGGTACAAATTTGTCGGTCGAGTCGCGGAACAGCCTGTATATCCTTATCCATAACGCCTCATTTAGCGTTATGACCGTCCAAAGTATAATATATAAATTATGAATCTTGCTTATAAATGACCGTACAACTACCACATTTGCATTTATAAAATTGAAATATATATCAATTAGGTTTGTTCCAACATGCTACTTAATGGTCCAGTATACGTGTAATGTGAATTTCAGAACAGTAAATTCACATTGCGCACGTACTGGACCATTCAGAAGCCGATTCGGTGGTATGTGGGACAAACCCAATGATGTTACCTTACTCAATTATCGTCAAGTTTGTCTGGTACTAGAAAACATCTTCTAATTCAACAAAAACACTTCGTCGTCAATGAAAATTTATTAATATGTCTTCACAAATCTGATACTTTAAATACGTATTTAGTTCATCAACTGGTGTTGAACGTGGAATATTAGCGCATCACCGAATGGCCCGTCATTTCCACGTAAATCTAGCAATTTTCGATCAAACGCTTCAACAATTTCTTGTGGGCCATTGTTGTACATTCATTTCATATACCACATCATCCCTAGCTAAACATGTACTACATACAGGGCACACCATTGACTTCCACAGTACAACGACAATAGCTCACAGTATGAATTTAATGTACAGGATAATAAGAGAGGCTATAGAAATAGAGAAAATACAAAATTGTATGAACAAACGTGACGACGGACAACGTTTTCCTGACATAGATCAGTTACACCAACACGAACCGAACACAAACCTGCCCGCCAATAGCCGAAAGGGACAGAACAACCGATGGGCCAATCACAAGGAGCCTGGACATGAGTCCTCACTACTACGGGACCACATAATACGAGTGGCACAGGAAATCGACGCGATTCTCACTGCGCCTTCTGTGCAAGCAGTACCACAGCTGAGAGAACATACGACGAAATATCGTCAAGAGCGAAGCCGGAAGCAATGGCCGGGCGAATTATTACGATAACAAACCTAAAACTAAATCCCAACTTCGTTGAACTCTGGCCACCCGAATTACTACAACAAACGCAGGCGATAATCGACGAAACGCACGGCGAAAGTGGCGTGCAAGAGCTACTACGGACTTCACCGAGTTTATTTATTATAAACTCAGATCAACCGAAGATACAAGTTGAAATAACAGACCCCGAACCGACCAAAAAAGAAAAACACCAAAGAAAACAGAAAATGAATCAGCCGGAAAAGAAAACCGAAGACTTCATCTACCCTAAATTTACGAAGAAGCCGAAAATAGACGAAACAACATTACTAATCGAAACAAAAAATTCTTACGACGCCCTCAAAAACAAAACCGAAGAAAAAATGGAAGAAGAAACTTCCGAATTCACTCCACAGCCTTCAACATCAGCTAGCTCGCCCAGGGTAAGTGACAAAACCAACATCACACATAACACAACAACTAAAACACAAAAACCACACAAAATTGCACCAATAATAGTAATCGAAAAAGACAAATGGAAACACATACGACACTTACTTAAATCAAACAACATTAACACTGTCGAAAACAAACTGGTGAAACCAGGAATACACATCGAACCGACAACTGACAATGACTACCGAACAGTTAAACAAACACTCGACAAAGAACACATACAATACTATACATTTCAACTAAGAAGCGAAAAGACACTAAAGGTAGTTATGCGTGGCATTCCTACCTTTATAACAGACACTGACATTACAGACGACTTGACTGACCAAGGTTATCCGACTTTAAAAATTAAACGCATGAACGACAAACACGGAATACCGGCACCACTTGTATTATTCAGGAACTGACGAGACAATATAAGTCAATCTACAACATACGCGATTACTGCGGACTATCTATTAAAATAGAACCACTAAACAAACGGACAGACATTATACAATGCCACAAATGCAACGTTAACTACAAATGCATGAAATGCGGAGACGAACATTCTACACATCTATGTACAAAGACGAAGACAACCCCACCAAAGTGTGCAAACTGCGGTGGCCCTCACCTATCCACTTTCATAAACTGTCCCAACAATCCAAACAATCCTACAAACAAAACCACACCCCAACCTAAATACATACCAGCACCACCCCCAACAACAAATCCATGGACACAAAGACAAAAAGACACGACACTTAACACAGTTGACGAACTAGCACTTGCCTTAGGCAATATGCTAATAACACTACACTCGACAAACGCCACAAAAGAACAAATACAATACTTCGTAACACAAACACAGACAATAATAACACTCTACAATAACAAACATTAAACACACACACAACTGAAACGCAAAAAAAAAATGAGATGATGACCAGTAAACGAACACATTTGACTTAAACGCAAAAAAGCGACTGACACACAGACTTTACACAAACACAATACACACAGGACCGCACAAAAAACACAACAACGCACGATTAAATCAGACTCAAACACGCCACAACCCTGGGAAATACGAAACAACGGAGTGGAAGTGGAGGCAACTTCGACCACAAAACAAAATTCAAAGACTCATACAAATCGACGCACTCTTAAAGTTACCATCGCAACGAGACAATCCTCAAGAAAAAGGTGAAAGTGATGTCACCGTTTAACGTTTCTTGGTTAATTTGTTAAAAGATCAAATATAGTTTAAGATTATTATTACCTTAAGTCCTCTTATCTCGCTTCATAATACTTAGTTAATATTTCCCAGGGGTCATTAAATTAAAAGATATTAAAGTATCATTTTAGTGAGTTGGTTCCATCTGATAATAATTCTAACTCAACGTATAAGATTAATAGGTAGTGGGAACTATTTTATTCTATTTTACTCATTTAAAATATTAGTTCAATATTTTACAAGAACATTTTTACATAAGGTTAGTAATCGCAAATCACACATGCGTATATTAGTATAAAATATAACTTTTAAAATAACATGTACAAGTTAAAGTTTGAATTAGATCGAAATTTGACTAGAAAACGTATTAATAACTGATGGTAAGTGATGTGATGATTCTTCATGTATGAAAACAATAAATGTATTTTAGGTAAGAAATATTCAAAGAATTTGTTCCTTTTTATCTTAAATTGAATGTAGATATGGAGATTGAATTTGGTTTACAATTAAAAATACCTGACATATGGAAATAGGCTGGTAATAACGAAAGCAAGTTCTTTTGTTAAAAAGTTCATTACTTGTTTAAATGTTATTGCAATATTTAAATGTCTTTCGTTAAATTGGAAAAACGGATATTTTTTAAAGCGGACAAGGAAATTTATTTTATATACATGTATATGTATATAAACGAACGATGTATATGTTGTGTATATGTACACATACGTATGAACATATATACGTACGTATATAAGGTAGCTGTAACAGACAATGCATGGAATGTATAATAAAGAAGACTTTGAAATATGAGATGTTTTACATCAGTTAAATTACATATTGAGTTGGAAAAGTTCGGATAGCTTTTCTTACTTTGTTTCTTTCGTACTATCTCTTTTCTATAGAACGTCAAAGTGATTGCACAGAAAAGATTTTAAAATTTCGGCTCTATCTGTGTTTCATTGCAGGTTAATTGTTTTGCAAATGTCGGTTTATTAAACTCAACTCTTAATAAAATTAATTCTTTAATTATTGTAATACAATCCCTATTTTCAGTTATTACTATTCTCGAAGAGCAATTAACCAAATAAACAAGAAATAAGTCTAGAATTTATTTTAATATTTCTTATTTTCAATGTTACATGCGTCTGTCATATGGACGAAAACTAAGGAAGAGCGGTAGATATTGGACAGATTTACTCCAATATTATCCGCTGTTGGCCAACGAAGAAGCCATCCAAACACACTAAAGAGTAATAAATATTTCTATGAAATATCAAGTTTGTTTTAACAATATGTATTCATTGTTCAAAACCTAATAAATCAGTGTTTTGAATTAACACTACTTGTTATTTTTGCGTTAGATGCAGAAAGGGCCTAACTACTCTTTCATTTTTTTTTAATAACAATTGTTGGGGTTTTAGTACCATGGGTAAGTTACCTTCGTTTTTTTGTGCACAAACAATATAAAACTATTCCCACAATAATATCTAACGATAAATCTGACACAAGAAAGATATTCAGTTTTTTTAGTTTTTCTCAAAACTACATAAAAGTTACATTAAACTAATTAAATCTACCATAACATGCAAAGGTCACGAAATAATTATCTATATATATATATATATATATATATATATATATATATATATATATATATATAATATTTTCGTGACCTTGGTATGATATGGTAAATTCAATCAGTCGGCGATTAAAGGTCTGGTTTACTTCAAAGTATATATATTTAAAACAACCCTGTTACATGTTTCGGCAATGATGCCTTTATCAAGGATATAAAATATAAATGACAGAATACAAATGCCAAATAATTGAGTTGCTATGGTTTAAATTATTCAAAGATACATTCCAATTGATAATAATAAATTATGCCTTAGTATTCCAAAAACAGATAGCAAGGTGTGAACATATGTGTTGTTCGCTGCTAGCAGCTTGTGTCTCTTTCTGGGTATGAACTTGTGTGTTGGTTGCAGCTGGCAGCTTGCGCCTCTCTTTGGGTGTGTGGTTTTGTATTTGTGTGAGAGCGTAAGTGTCGGGTTTTGTATGTTGGCGCGCTTGTGCGTGTGTTTAGTGACCGGTCGCGTAAATTTAGAGACATCGGATAACCAGCCGTTGCGCAGGGCCGCCAACTCTTGCCCGGCAACTTCTGTACTTTTTCGTGCAGTACTTCGACGGCCCGACCCCCCGCCCCATCGAGGCAAGGCGCAGACCAGCGATGCGAACCCTGCACGAGGTTGCACATCGCCAACCGAGGGAACACTCTTAGCGGTTGCTTCGGGCGACGACGGTCACACTTTGTGCTATCTTAACGTTCCGTATTTTGATTCCTGTCTGGTTGTCCGAGTAGGTTTTCGTGGTTTTCATTCTCGTTTAGGCAAATGCCGACAACTTTGTATCTTAAGACGCTCCACGGGCGCATACGTAATAATAACTCATGTCTTGCTTCTCCCTGTTTTTGTTTTGTGCTGATGTGGTCCTCTACTGGGTTGTAGCCTAGCATATGCGCTACCAAACTCGGAGGGGGGGGTCTGCCCGATGGGCGGACAGGTGCCATTCCGCCTTTCCAGCAGGAGAGAGGAACCAAACTACGCGGCGCAAATCACGGCGCCGCGCAATGCGCACACCACTAGAACCGGTCCTGGGCGGCAACCTGGCTAGGCTGCCGTTAACAGCACACACACGTTCGACGTGTGTGCAGTGCCCCCGCCTTGGCGGAAAACGTTAAGATAGCACAAAGTGTGGCCGTCGTCGACCGAAGCAGCCGCTAAGAGTGTTCCCTCGGTAGGGGATGAGCAACCTCATGCAGGGTTCGCTTCGCTGGTCTGCGCCTTGCCTCGATGGGTCGAGGGTCGGGCCGTCGAAGTACTGCACGAAAAGGTAAAAAAGTTGCCGGGAAAGGGTTGGCTGCCCTGCGCAACGGCTGGTTATCCGATCTCTCTAAATTTACGCGACCGGTCACTAAACACACGTACGAGCGCGCCAACATACAAAACCCTACACTTACGCTCTCACACAAACACAAAACCACACACCCAAAGAGAGACGCAAGCTGCCAGCAGCAACCAACACACAAGTTCATATCCAGAAAGAGACACAAGCTGCTAGCAGCGAACAACACATATTGTCATGGATTTTTCCATGGAGAAGAAAGGAAAATAATAGAACTATATGTTAAACTTTTTTGTGTAGTACATTTATTAAACTTATGTATTTCATTTTGATGTTTATTTTATTTCAGACGGGGATCATTATAAATATATTTAATTTTAAGTGATGAATTTTATTATGTTTGAAATTTTGATCCATCCTCGTATATTTAGGTTGGTTCAGATGTTCAAAGCTGCCGCCATCCCGGATATTATATTGAAATAGGACGTATATTTTTCTGTATATTTTTGATTTTATAGTTGGTGGGGATATCCGTGCGGATGTTGGAACTTCATTTAGAGATTATTTGAAAGTCCTTGTGGATAGGTGTGTATAAGTATATTGGACACGACTTAATTTTGTCTAATATTAATGAAATTTTGAATAAATTCGTTTATAGTTTTTGGTGCGTCGTTTGTGATTTAAACGTAAATTTTCGTGAATTTACAAATCTTTTATATTTGTAATTTTATTTAAATGATACACCTATCTGAAGAAAGGAATCTCTCATGTTTAATTGTGACTTACTTTAATTAATGTAGGTATCTTTATAATTATTAATATACATTGATGAAAGCGCTATAATTAACTTGTAAAAATTTTGTTAAATTTTTTATATGTATTCAGAATAATATCTGGAAAATTTATTTGAAAAGATTTTTTGTGGAGGTTAGTCGTTTTTAGTCACTTTGAATATTTCAATACGTAGGAAGGTGGGGACGAGTTTGCAAGGTCATGTGATTGCATTCATGACAGTTCAGATTTTGATTTCGCGCGCAGAGTAAACAATTCTTTACTTTGACGATTTAGCTTTGGATATATTTTATTGTTGTTTAATAAATTTTCTTGTATATTAAAAATTTATAATTTTGATCGTGGATAGTCAGATAGAGGTTTTTAATGATTTGTATCTTCATATGATATCCAAATCTTTTTGCCCTCAGTACTGTGCCTTTAGCAGTTCAACGTTATACTTGGTAAAGTTGATTTTTTTTTTTTTTTTTATTATACAAATGTAAAGGGAAAATGTGTGTATAATTTATCTGACACCTTGTGTTTATGATATAACCTGAATCCGAGAGGATCGACCCGAGTGACATAAGCTCAAGGAAATCTACCAGACTGAACAGCCGGAAGCATAAGTTGTAGTGTGAAGAAAAAAATTAATAAGCAATCAAAAGCACATTCCACTGCAATATGTTCACACCTTGCTATCTGTTTTGGGAATACCAAGGCATAATTTATTATTATCAATTGGAATGTATCTTTGAATAATGTAAACCATAGAAACTCAATTATTTGACATTTGTATTCTGTCATTTATATTTTATATCCTTGATAAAGGCATCATTGCCGAAACATGTAGGGTTGTTTTAAATATATATACTTTGAAGTAAACCAGACCTTTAATCGCCGACTGATTGAATTTACTATATATATATATATATATATATATATAAAATTATTTCTTGACTTTTGTATGTTAAGCAGATTAAATTAGTGGGCGATTTAAGGTCTGTGTTACTTTGGTATGTATATATTTAGAATAATCTTAGATGTTTCGGCAAATAATTTATTTAAAATTCTTTGAAAAGGCATTATTTGCCGAAACGTGTAAGATTATTTGAAATATATACATATCAAATAAATATAAATATACTCCATGTGGTGGTTATTTGAAGAAAACACAGATCTTCCTATCCTAATCATTTATTCGCGTTTGCAAAATATGGTTTAAAATTCATTTTAGTGTATATATTATGTTTCTATTGATATTACGAATATATGAGAGATTATATTGTTTAGCTTTGAAGGAGTTCTTGACACAACTAACCTCGAGTAGAGAAAACTGACGTTATCGAAACCCTTGACAATACTAGGCTACAGCAGAGGAAAGTGGGGCTGTCGAAAGTCTAGATAATACTAGCTTGCAGTAGCAGAAATGGTGCTATCGAAACTCTTGACAATATTACACTGCAGTAAAGAAAAATGACGCCATCGAAACTCTTGGCAATTACTAAGTTTTCTCTCCGTGCAGTTATTAGTGAAACCTCAGCGGGTATTAGCAAATTTCAAAAATGTTGATCAGCAACCGATAGATACAGAATATACACTTCCACTGAAAAGATTATCTTCCGGTGTTGTCAAGTAAAGCCACTAAAATATATTTCCGAACTATTTGACAAGTAAATGGAAATTCCAGTAATATAAATAATATGGTCTCAGTACAATATAAATTGAAATGACTTTCCCAACAACGTAACAATGACGTGCAATAAACCAGAATTAGGAATTAAATTTAATGAGGCGCGTAATGACTACCATAAAATTTATAGAATTTTCATTCATAAAAGTCAAGTGAACAAACACCTTAAACTTTATACATACACTGTAAATCTATACAAGATGTAAACACCAATTTCTTCAATAAATTTACAAAAACGAACTATGATCTTAATAACTATTTGTCTTAACGTGAATCATTTAAATGTTCAATATTCATTCAACAAACTCTATTACGATGGATAGCTTCAGGGAAATTAGATAATACTTAATCTTCAGACTCATTAATATTGCAATTTCGCAATATTCGAATCACTTGATAAACAATTAAAAAAAATTTTTGGAATTAGAAGGGTCCATACATCTTCGTCACTTGAAGAGAAGGCGTATGAAAACAGTTTTTTTAAGCACGCATCAGCGTGATGCCAATAATAGAAACATATTTCAACTGCCATTCAAAAATTATAATCTCGTTAAGTTATGTAACTCTAAAGATATAGCTTTAAAACGATTTTATACGTTAGAAAGGAAATTACATAGAAATGCAACATTAAAATTTGAATACACGAGAATAATAGATCACATGCGATTCCTAGATAATAGGTTAGAAATTATCGACTATAATTTCGGCCGCACATCACTTGCGCGCGGCGGTCAGTTTAGTCGTAATCCCTTGTGTCAGTTGCGCGCGAGGGATTAAAATGCAATTTAAGCTGGCATGTCACTTGCGCGCAACTATCAGATTTATTTGGGTACCTAATTAGCAAGGGTAGCTATTAAAAAAAAATATGTTAAGCATTGAAGGTGGAGTAAGAATAAACTGATATTGTATTTAAACGTATTTATTTCTTATAATAATTATAACTAACACTTTTAACAAATTGAAACCGAGAAATTTGTCCATTTTTATACATTTTAATTAAGTTGGAAATGTATTCCATACGCTTTGTCGATTCACAATTTGTAAATTTGCGCGGAATATTTACACTTCTAATTTTTATGTAAGTATGCAATTGTAAATCTTTTAATACAGACATAAAAGTAAATATGTCCGGATGGGGACTATAAAAATAAGAATTAAAATGGCTGTGGAAAGCTTCACAACAGTTTGTAGTTTTTTCTAGAGAAGCGGTGCATGATGCCCACAAATGAGGCGGAAACAAAGCAATTTGGTCTATATAATTGCTAACTAAATAATCTGCATATTGAGTTATTCTTCTGTCATTAGAAATCACAGAATAAAAATCTTCTACAAAGCAGTCGCCAACTTCGTCATGATTCAAAAATATTAGACCGAAAGTCCGACGTAACCATAAACCAATTTCAGAATTTGAATTTTTATATTCTGTCAAACCCAAATTTTGCAATTTTCTGAACCATGCTTGAGTTAAGTGAAATCTACATCCACTAATTACACTTGATGGCCATGCGTCCTTTATACTTAAATGAATAGAAAGTTCAAAGTCACAAATTACTTCAAAAGGGCTAAAATCTAAGTTTATATCTTTACAACATTCAATTAATAATTTAAAAGCTGACGAATAAGTTGAACTAGACTTATTTGGTAACAACATAAATGCCGCTGGTATATAATGGCCATTTTTAAATGCATGAATAGTAAATAATTGAAAAAAAAATTTGCACAATAATCAAAGGTACCGTCTATATATATCTTATCAGATGTGCATAAAATTTTTAAGTTTGTCGCACAAGAGAAAATGATTATATGAAGCTGTCGATTATTAACAAGCAAAAAGTTTTCGCCCTTGTTGGTCTGACACTGAATCGATTCCAAAGCTTCGTGGACGTCTTCTAGTGACTGGGGCAATGGTGGTAGAACACTTCTTTTGGCTCGGTATATACTTTGTCTTATGTTTCCCACGTCCTGCGTTGTGATATTTTCATCGCAATTTTCATGTAACAAGCGATTTATTAATTTCATAGGACGTTCCGATGGATCATCAATGGCTTTCCGTTTAATTCCGTTTTGTAGTTTCTGTCAAGAGAATTAATTACATATATGTAGTTGTAAATAGATGTACACATAACATATAATAATGTAAATAAGTGCAAAAAATTTAAGTTACCATCAAGAAATAAAACAGAACGAAAAATATACTTCAAACAAACTTACTTTTACAGATAATTTTTGGGGAGCGGGATGGTTGTGTTCTTTTTTCGATTTTAATAAAACTGTTTCAGATTTATCCACTAACAGAGATGCGATACAGCCTCTTCTCGAACACCTGTAAGACACACCTTGAAGAGTTTCCTTATCCCTTCGGAAAGTATATTCTTCCACTATTAACATTTTCTTTCCTTTACTACTCAACATTGACTCCATATTGATATTAGCAAAGAAACAAAATAGACGCAAAATTGATGAAAACCGTATAAAATTTTATAAACTACTAAACAATTTTTCATAAAGTGCGGTTTTAAATACTTACTTAAAGCACTAGCCCCACCACAGCACTAATCACATAAAGTAAACAATATCATTCATATCCAAAGAAAAGCTTTCTCTAGTAAAATATTAAGAAGCAGAGGTACCTGGAATTCCCTAACTCATTAGATAAGCGAATTTGTTTATGCCGGCGCGCAAATGTCACAACAGATTAAAGCAACCCTTAATTGCTAGATAAGAAAACTTGACCAGGCGCGCAAGTGATGGATCACCATAAATTCTACTAACTGTTATAAAAGCTTACAGTACAACCATAAAAGTTCCAAGAAATATAATTCAAAGTAATATGTCACGCTTCATTATTTAAAATATCGTTTTTAAATATTAAATGACTGTTTTTGCGTCGTATTGTACATGCACAGTGAACTAGAGTATGCATCGTGAACTAGGATGGGCATTACGTCATCGCTACCCCTCTTCTGATCTCGTGGAGGCAGCGTCTTTACTTAGGGACCTATTATTAATATGTCATACGTACATGCAAGTGGTGTGACAAACTTTGGGATATCGCATTAGGTACTTGTGCGTTATTTTGTGAGAATTTTTTAAGAAAACATTGATGTTAAACTCGAACTGTCTAGTTATTGTAACGCCGTTTACCGGATTTAAGCACGCTTGTCGAAGATATTCTTTGTGCCCTCATATTATCTAGAAGGTTCTTCTTCTTGCTGGCGGCCGTTGAATTTCACTTGAGGTAGCTAAATTAAATATCGTGGAACCAAAGGCCATCTGGAACCTCGCGCTAAAAGAGTAGATGCCATTGCATTTGGCTTGGCATCGATCTATCACGACATCAGGGAAGGGTCTCGTTTTGATTTATACCGTTGCTTTTAGATAATGATACATGCAGTCAATGAATAATACATTCATTTTTTGGAAATTTAATAATACGTTTATTTGTTGGAAATTTAATAATACATTCAGTAGTAATTATTTATTAATTAATCAGTTTTGTCTTGGCTATTTATTAGGTCAATCGATCATTTAATAAGTAATTATTGTTTATACCATTTTACATTCATTATTTTGTATTTCATGTCATTTCTTATATAAATTTTCAACGTAGCATTTGATTTAGTAGTAAGTTTCGTACGTAAGGTTGTATTTTGCTTGTGAGTACTTATTCGAGATCTCTAGTACACGTATATTTCTTTTTTCATATATGATATACAGTCTGGCTTATATACAGACGTACTCACAATTTTTGGTACATATAATTTATATATATATAATCAAGGCCCTTTTTGAGGGTTATAACCAGCAATTTATACTAATTCTTCACGAACTTTTTCCACTCTTTTCTGTTCTGGGAGAGCTTCTTTGCTTCTGACTAGGTTTTAGCTTCATTCCTTAGGATTTTTCCAATTGTTTTGTTCTGGGTTTCTCTTGGCCTACCTCTCTTTCTCTTGAACGGTGTACTGTATTCCCAAAGTCTTTTCACTTGTACTGTGCTGTTTAGTTTTTGTAGGTGTTCCCACCATCCGACTTGTCGTTGCTCTATGTAGTCTTCAACTGATTCAATTTTGATGTATTTCATTTCCATCGCTCTGATCTTTTTCCTATCCTTCTCTAACAACACCCATGATTCACACCTGTATCTTGTCTTCCTTTTTGGTTCAGAGTAATCTCCAGATATTGTAAACTATCCACCTGCTCTATAAATTCACCTTCTATTTCTAATTGTATTTTCTTATGGTCCTCCGACCGATACTGCCATAGCTTTGCAAATATTTTTATTAAGTTTGATACATTTTCAATCAGCACTTCGTTCCAAATATCCATATGTTCTTGTAGTTCTTCTGCGCTTCCTGCTACTATTTCAATATCGTCTGCAAAGGCACATTCAGAGACACCAACCACCTCTAGATTTCTGTAGCCCACAACATTGGATTTCCTCTTTTTTAAGGTTTTTTCAATAAATTTATCCATAAAGATAACAAACAAAAACTTGTGTAGTGGAAGAATCATTCCCATCTCCCCAATGCTTTGAAATTTGTTAATATTTCCATATTTTATTACAGATTCTGAGAAGTAGCAGTATTCTATTGTTTCCCATGTTTCTTATCATTTCTTATCATATTTTTATTACACACTCATTTTTTTCACCTACTACAGCACATAGCTATACGCGAACACCATTTACAATTTAAATAGAATCCACTAACGACATCGAGACATTTTGTATTTTTTCTATTCCCTCCCTATGTCATTGTTCTGAAAAGTTTGTAAATCTGATTTAAACTGACTCTATTGAAAGTTTGCCTAGCTTTTCTTGATAGCTGCAGTTTCTTTCGGATCGAATTTTGAAAGTGCCTTCTTTACATTATCAAAGTATCCGTTGTAGTAGAACGCAGTTTGTAACCATGTTTCCCAATGTGTAACAATCGGCTGTAGTGATTCAATTATTTAGGGATACAATCTGTGAAATTCTCAAGTAAGTTTAGGGGACTTCAGAAACACTGCCTTTGTATTAGCAATTAATGCATTTATTTGTGGATAACGTCTACGAATTGTTTGTGCCACAAGATTAAATGCATGAATTTTACACGTTACATGTAAGAAGTTATCACTATGTTTATTAAGAGATCGGCCTAAGGAAAGCATGTTTGAGACACCATCACTCATGCAAATAAAGGTTGCTTTGTTGAAAGTTCAATTTGTTCAATGAGTTTATCGGTTCCTTTAAAATCTCATCGGCAGTACAATTTTCAACTCTTTTGGAAGCAAGTCAGATAGAAGATTACGGTTGATGTTGTTCCATTTTACGTACCATTGCATTAACCATATAATGTTTTTCGCGATCTAGTATTTCGTCCAAACATAACCGTAGTTTTTTGATTTATCAATTTGGATTTAATTCTTTTTTGAATATGTTACAAACAGATGGCAATGAAATTTTCATAACGTTTTACGACTTGGTAATTTACGGTACGCGTATTTATTCCACAAGGAGACAAATGCTTTGTTGTCCAGTAAAGTACACGGTAGATTACATATAATTAGGCTAACACACAAATCAAATTGAAATATTTCACTGTATCGTTAGCCACTTTTGTTTATAAGAATGCTGTGCGGTATTGACATGACGTTGACAATCCCTATCAACACATCAGGAGCAAATTGCAAACTTCACATGGAATTTTTGCGTCATCATAAATTAAATACGGCATATCTTCAATATAGTTTTAACTGTGTCTGACATTGGTCGTTTTAGCGAAGTACGTAACTGCGAGTTAGTTACGACGGTCTACATTTACAAATTAATACAGAGCACGCTTCACATACAGCAGCTATAATACCCGACTGATGGTGTTCTGAAAGTTGTAGCGGTTGCAGCGCCTTACGCGTTTGCAGCGTGACGCAGTTCCCCTGCTTTATTTATTAAGCTCCACTTTTGATAATATTCAAACACGTAATCCCACACACAATGTACTAGAAGTAGCTAAAATTCTCTTGATTCGAAAAGCTCAAGGTTCACATTTTAACAGTAAAATAGTGATATTATCGAATAAAATACCTATTCGCAGTAAAAGTCGCCTTTTGTGTCTAAACCTATTTCGCGAATTTAGCTTCTGAGAAAGGCATCAAATCTTGTTACCAAACAATCGTCCCTATACACCTTGATTCGTCACACATATGAATCACATTTACATACAGGGATACACGCTACATTAACAACTGTCCGACAGAAACACTTTCCTGTTTCAATTAAAAATATCACTAAATCAATATTATGAAAATGTATAGTACGTTTTAAAGTTGGCCCGCTGACTTAACGGGTCCAACTTATATTCGCGAAACAAGGTACATAAATTCAAAACAAGTTAAAGCATAAATTGTATTATTTATTAGTTTATGTACAAAGACAATCCACACTAATTTAGTCACAGCCTTAACAACCCATGCTTTTTTAAATAGGTTGAAAAGAATGATATCACGTCGTAGAATAATTAGTACCATCTTTTTTGATAATGCAACAAATTTTTTTGGCACTAATAGAGAATTAAAAGAGCTTTCAGAAATATTTCATAAAAATTCAAATTTAAAAGTACAAAACTTTCTATGTAATGAAGAAATCAATTGGAAATTTGCTTCACCGCGATCACCACATTTTGGCGATATGTGAGAAGCTGGCATAGAATCGGTCTAAAATCATTTAAAATATATTATTGTAAATGTACACATTACTAACACACATCTAATCCATTCTCAATTCTCGCCTAATTCGCTCCATGTCCAATTATCCCAACGACCTCTCCCATTTAAAACGTCAGGACATTTTCTTATTGGGACATCCCGGGTAGGTCCAGACATAATGCATCTTTTATCCAAACAGCTTTCAAGATACCAATTACTAGAATCGATAGTCAAAGGAGTATTTGCAAAGTCTACAACTATAGTCAAAGTGGAAGACTAACGAAACAACCCAACTAGAAATTGGTGACCAAGTTATTATTAAGGAAATGGACAATTACATTGGATAGCAGGTCTTGTAGAAGAACTACCTACATCGTGGTCAGGACAGTTAATATTAGGGTCGTACAAATCAAAACGTCCAAGGGCAGCATCACACGAGTAAGTGTGTAAAGTGCCAAATGCAACCCACATACATTATAATTTTATCACTCATTGAAATATGTAGTTTGCAATACATGTCATAAATACTATAAAAGTTACGCGTTTCAGCACGGGTGGCAAATAGTTATTAACGATTATTATTTAAGAAATTTATGTTTTCATCTCGTATATAGCAAAAAAGTTCACAGTGTATACATATTGCTATGAATAGTGAGTTCGTATTCAGCAGAAACACTATTCACCACAATACTGTCCAACTTTAATGCTCAATCGGTTACTTTTCTTTTATGAAACAGCTTTCCTCTCAGGGTTTCCAATGGAAAAACGTGGTACTTCTCTTCTACAAAAGTTAATATGGGCGCCAGAATGAATAATTCAAACAAAGTGTTAATTATAATTAAAATTCACAATATCCAACTAATTCTTTATTAAAAAAAAATTAAAAAAATTTAATTCTTTAAGAAATTTAAAGAACTGTGTTTTACAATAACACATAGAGGTAAACTTAATTTGCTGGGGGTGACAGCTAAGCAAATTTAAACGTCCTCTTATGACTCGCGAAACAAAATTAAAACTAAATAAATTCCAAAGATATCTTTTTCAATCACCCCAAAATAAACTCAAAAATATAAACAGATTAGACTGTCAAACCGAAAAGTTAAACCTGCGCAGATACCACAAGTATAAAAAAACCAACCTTGAAAATACAAATCGTTCTAGAAATTTATCGTAACAAAAATTTACTTGACACGAAAATTTATCTTTGTCATCTATTATTAACTAATATATAGAAATTCATACAATTAATATAACAATCAATGCATACAATAAAGAAATAATATTATAAAGGTAAAATAAAACTTACGTAGGTTTTTATCTTATAACCTTGAGAGCACGTGCAAATAAGAGATTAAATAAATCAAAAATTACGAGTATACAAACTCGTAAAAATACGGTAATAAACTCAATAAACACAATCACTATTAATTCAAAACAAAAACCGTAATTAAATGAACTAAGAGATAAGAAAGTTTTATCTCCAAATATACAACTCTCTTATTTGAATACCAAGCCGTGTCTGACAAAACGGATACATGCAGCACGCATCCAAACATAAAAAAAAATACAGTTATCAAATATATTTTGCCCAGCAAGTCCGAACGGCTTCCAGGAACTTCGCTAATCAAAACCTAAGAATTCAAAAATAAACCAAAATACAATTAGAGTTCATACAATAAAATCATACACTGTCATTAATAATAGTACACTACAAAAATAATATTTTTCAAAAATTTTCACTAAATGTTGCGGGGAAAAATCTATAGCAATATGTAGTTTCACGATTTTATTCATTGGAATTTTATGAGTGAAAATTTCATAAATTTTATGGTATCGGTATTTATAAACGACTTATTAAATTTATTCCCTAATTCAAGTTAACATGTGTCATTGTTACCGTAGCATTGGGAAAGTCTTATTTTTCACATTACTGGAATTTCCATATTCTTGTCAAATAGTTCAAAAATACATTTTACTGGGTTTACCTGTCAACATCGCAACATGATCCTTTCATGGAAATGTATATTCTGTATCTATTAGTTGGTGACTTAATATCTTTGAAGTTTGTTACCAGCCGCCGAGGTTTAGTTATTAATTACCTGGAGAGAAAAGTTTAGTAATTGCCAAGAGTTTCGATAACGTCACTTTTTTCTACTGTAGCCTCGTATTGTTAGGAGTTTCTATAGCGTCACTTTTCTGTACTGCAGCCAAGTAATGTTAAGAGTTTCGAATAATTTTTCTCTACTGCTGCCTAGTGCTGTGAAGGGTTTTGATAACACCACTTTTCTCTACTGCAGTCTGATGTTGTCAAAAGCTTCGGTAGCATCAGTATTCTCTACTCCAGGTTTAACACAGATATATACACTGAAATCAATTCCTATTTCAAACATATTTTGCAAACGTGAATAAATTATTAGAATACGAAGATCTGTGTTTCCATCAAATAATCATTACACAAAGTATAATCGTTAAAATATACTAATCTTTCGAATATTTTAATAATAAAGACCTACCGATAAATACTTTGGAACTTTCAAACTACCAGATTTCTTCAGGCGTGGAATCAAAAATTACCATATCTGACGAAAATAAAAGAGTGTAGAGCGACCGGAAAGCAGATTTATTACGTCGATGAAACTGGTTAAATGAAGGTCACCGTGGAAAGGTACGGCAAGATCAAAATATTATCAGTAGTAAGTAGGCTTTTATGGACGTCAACGGGGTTAAAAAATCCACCCGGCAAAGGGCGTCGGCTCATTATTACACACATAGCTAGTAGCCAGGGATTCTTGGATGCTGCTTTGCTTTTATTCCAATAAAAGACCACTGGAGATTATCATGAGAAGTTAAACACAGCAGTGTTTGAAGAATGGTTCCCCACCAAAGTGCTGAACTCTGTTCCTCCAGGTAGTGTGATAGTTATGGACAATGCGCCATACCGTTGTTGAAAACTAGAACGTATACTTACAGCAGATGATATCGCGATGATATTACGAACTGGTTAACATCGCACAATATCTCTTATGATCCTCAGATGGTGAAAGCCCAATTAATACAAATTGTGAAAACATACAAGAGGACATTTAATAAATATGTCATCGATGATAGGGGTAGTAACTGTCGCTACCTCCCCATCAGTGCGAACTAAACCCAATAGAATTAGTATGGGCTCAAATTAAAACAACAGCTGCACGTGAAAATAAAATTTTTAAGATGGAGGATACAAAACAATTATTATATAGCGCAATTTCAAGGGTGGATTCTTCAACCTGACAGAAGTGTATAAAACATGTTATAGGAATTGCAAAAAAATGTGGGATATGGATAACGTAACTAACCAAATTGTCGACGTATAGCCGTTAATTATATCTTCCGATGGCGATGATAGTGACGACGAGTTATTTTTATCCCATGAAGATAGTGACGACTAAATGACAATAATTCGTGCTGGAAAATACACTTTTATTTTAAGCCGTACTTTTTTCGTTTATTTTCTTTTATTTTTTACATATTATAATATTTATTATGTGACTATTGATTGAATTTTTTACATGCTAAAAATAATTGACATAATTTGTAATTATGTTATTGTAAATACATAATCACGTTATTATTATCGTTATAATTATAAAAGCGCGTGATACTCCGTTTTTTTATAAACAACGCATGTATATGCATTTATTGTAACTTAATAAGTAGTTACCAAATATTACGAATCATGTAAAAATCTGTAATGTAGTATAACATTTTATTTCGAATAATCTTTGCTATACCGCATTCGTAAAGTTTTGAGAGTAAGTAAGCCGAAAAATTAATTCAAACACACGATTCGTATTTCTGTATATATTTATAATGAAGTAGGTATTACTTATAAATTCGAGATCGGAACAAACATGTGGAATGAAAGAAATGAAGGCCTTCGATTGGCGTAGGGTAAAGGCATTACTCGGAAACGTGCGATTAGGATGTGCGTATCCCAGGTCAGTGATGAATAAGATGATGGTATATTAAAATCATTCTTGAATTTAATATATAATTTTTATATAAGATTTCTTTTAATTGAATTGAATTACTGAGTACAATACTCTAAATAATTTAGTATCGTACAATATATAAATATTCTAAATAAAACAATACTTTCAAATTGAAAATGCTTTTTCAAGATAGATGCTTTAACAGCGAGTATAAAAAAGTTTTTCTAAAATCTGCTAAATGTCTACGCTAGTTTCACAGAAAGTGTTCCGGAATTCTCGAACCGCAACAGCAGATCTTTACACGTTGAGGAGTTGAGAAGTTGGTTGAAGGCAGCTTTTTATTATGCTGAATATTATCAGCAACTGTTTTCCTGCAGTATAATCGAGCCGAAGTTTCAGCTATTAAAGATAGTAGAAACAATTTCGAGATATTTCCATTGGAACTGATTTAAAAGCTATTCATACTATAAGTTTAAGAGATGTTTTTATAAATACTTTTTTGCAGCCAGCAGATATCAGAGTATGTCTGTATTGTCATTGATTAATAACGGCTACATTCCACTACACAGATACTCTAACTGAATTTTAATATTTCGCAATTTGGGTCATTCTTCTTCAGAAGATGAAAAATCAGAGTTAGTAAGTTCGTGATCATTATCCGATCTAATTTACGTTTTACTAAAACGCACAAAATTACCGGCAGATGAGATCAACTATTGATTTCAACGTCAACCTTTAAAAAATATATTGTTTTTTAAAAGATCGACGTGGAAATATAAAGTAATCATTAAAAACTACTTTTTTGTATAATACAAAGGTATTGTTAATAATATAAAATATTATTAAAAATCTGGTGTGAAGAATACAGATACAGGTTCACTATTAATATTTTTCTGAACGTGTCCGAACATATCCCTCCCCAGACACGCAGATACGTGTTTCACCTTTCTACAGGATCATCGGTACAACCCTGCTGGAGAAAGGATATCTTCAGACACATTCATAAAAAAGAACCACATCGCCATATCACAGAAATTATCCAGACCGAGCGTAGAAGTAAATTCAGCGCTGCCTGTTGTCAGACGGCCGAATTACCTCGCTCTGTCCACATAACCAATGCGAACCAACGACGCCCTTCCGAAGATGGCACAGCCTTCTCTCTAGAAACTGTATTTTGTTTGTGTTTTCACTCATACTACGGACTAACCGCATTGACTCGCATTGGTTATGTGGACAGAGCCAGGTACTTCGGCCGTATGACAACAGGCAGCGCTGAATTTACTTCTACGCTCGGTCTGGATAATTTCTGTGATGTGGCGATGTGGTTCTTGTTTGTGAATGTGTCTGAAGATATCCTTTCTCCAGCAGGGGCGTACCGATGATTCTGTAGAAAGGCGAAATACGTATGTGCGTCTCTGGGGAGGGATATATTCGGACACGTTCACAAAACATATTAAAACACAATGTTTTCAAAGGTTTTCGAAAAGGGTTTTTTTTTGTTTGGTAATTTTGACATTTTTTTCGATAATTAGATACAACTTGTAAAATTAACTGCATTATACTCCTCTATCAACCATCAACTTCTCTTAGCTTAGCTGTATAGTTTACTAACTCAATCCTTTCCACTATTTTCTTTGCAATTTGATATTGTTATTGTAATTATTTTCTTCCATTCTGATTTGGCTTTATTTAGAGGAAGAATTTTTTTTAAATCATCTAAAAAATATTTTTGTTTCTAGACAAATAAAGAATAAAAGACAAGATTCTATTTTTGCCAATCATTTAATAACAGAAAACCATCCATTCAATAATGATTTTCAAATTCCACATTTGGAAAATACAGGCATAAAATTAATTTACTGGACAGATTAAGAATTAATAAATTAAAACACTTACAAATTTTAGTCAATGATCAGATGGATTTAGATAACTTATGTTTGTTAAATTTAATGACAGACGAATCCATTGTGTTGACGAAGTAATTGCATTACGAATATATTTCAATAAAATGAAGATTAAACTATCAAAAATGTTATTTCCATTTTGAGTTTTGTTAATTGGAACACCACTTAGGCATAATAAATTACTTACTTACAAACTTAGTACAGTCGATATTTCTCTATTGAAAGAAAATATTAAATCTAACGCAAGTATTTGGGAAATTCTTGAATTGAAACTAATTAAAATAATTTTTTTCCAAAATACAACTTATGTGAATACAATTTATTCTTGTGGTAATTTAGTATTATGATATTAAATAAAATAATCAGAAATAGCTTTTTCTAATGCAGAAGAAATATATATTCATAAAATTCATTTCATACACTCGAAAATTGACTAAAATGTTCATTCTTTGGTTAAAGGTAATCAGATTTCTTGCCTTAAATAACACTTAAATGAATGGCTGCCACAAAAAATTAGTTATTCTTCATGAAATAGTTATATTAAAATTGTAGTATTGTATAAAATTTTATAAGCATCCATATAAAAATATATTTTTTTTAGTTTAGAAATACCATTGAGTTGAAATTTAACCGTTAGAAATATGTTATTTAGTTAATTTGTCAGATAACGGATTTTAATTTATAAGTTTGAAGCATTTTAGTCACGGAAAGACTATTGTATAAATTATGTTATTAAAATATCATAAAACGTCGAGTAGTATTAATAACTTACAGCGGTAATTGTACTGTAATAATGATTGTAGTAGGCGGTACGGAGAAAGCTGTTCAGAAAGCTGTTTGTGAAGTAGTAGATATAAAATTATCACATACCTATCTATAGGATACTTGCACTTTATACAAATAAATCAGTCACGATTCGAAAGCAACATATGAAATATACATTATTCACAATTAGATAAAGTAGGTAAAACTGTTTCTTTCGCCGCATGAAAAGCGCTAGAATTTTAACAAAATCTTCTGGAACAAGTATGTAAATAAATACTATAAATATATTTGATTATATATTTTTCAATGCTATGGTGAAAATAATCAAAGGGCAGCCTGAGAGGTCGTCATATTATGCCGACATGTGAATTTTAAAAACTTTATATTAAGAAAACATTTTTTTATAATATTAAAAAATACCTTTGTATTATACAAAACTGGTGGGGTTTTACCCACTCATGTATGTTTCAATTATTATAAAAAATATTAATAAAAATCGTATGTGTATAATACAACAACAATATATTTGTGCGAAAACTGCTATCCAGATATGCAAATATGTATTTCGTCCTACTATTGGACTAATCAGTGGATAATGCCGGAAATAAATTCACATTCACAACTTGACTCCTACATCGCATACAGTTAAGGGATAAAAGACGGCATGGAAGAAAGTTAAGTGCCGCCCATCGACCAATGTCAACTTCATGATCGGCAACCAAACCAGCACCATTCTCATGCCAAGTGTAAGAGTGGCAAATGGAGACGGGTGTCTGTATTAATCTGTCCCCACTATAAGTCGAAAACCTTAAGAACGTTTATAACAAAAACAATTATTATATAATAAATATTATTAAAAATCGGGCATAGAGAACTCGATGCATGTTGTTCGACTTATAGTTTAGACAGTTAATATAGGTTCGCGCCTACTACGTGTTCGTCTGATGGAAACTATTTTGCGCTGAACCTCCTTGGTGTCTTTCATGCCTTGACTATACGCGGAGAAGCTGAGTTGGGAAGCTGGCTGATGAGTCCAATAGCAGGACGAAATACGTGTCTGCATATCTTGACGGTATTCTTCACACAAATATATACTATGTTGTGTTCTCCACACCCTATTTTTTAATAATATTTTTTAATATCATTAAAAAATGTTATCTTTTTTATATACGAAAGTAGATACGCAATGAGGTTTCGGGAACAAGGTTATTCAATGTCATTTGAGCTGGGTCGTCATAGTTGAATATCACAAAACATGTACCTATGAACATGTGACGAAAAGGTTAACTTATTTAATATCTGTTCCATCTGTTTTATACCTGATGCCGACAAATAATGAACAGGTATAAAACATTATCGCATAAATCTCCTAATTCGCTAAGTAACAGCGGCATTATTTTACAAAAAGTAATACAGCTTGATTAGATCTATATTTCTGATGCTATACACTGATTGTCTTCCAATATTCTTTAATAATTGTGACACCACAATGTCTCCATATGGCGCATCGATTGCAATTGATCATGAAGAAAATCTCAGTAACCACTATTAATGTGCTACAGAATCACCTATATGTTTGGTGTGAACTTATTTTGGATAGTGTAGATCCAAAATAAGTTATATCTTTGAATCCGAAAATAAAAAACTAACCTTTTTAATAATAAATCTTGGTTCTATGTTGAATAAAGATAACATCAAAATTGTAAAGGACTGTGCAACAGAATTCAGATGGCAATATAACGTACTGTTTTGGTGTTCAAGCTTGTAGGTTGGAAGGATATTGTTTGCATAAAAGTCTATTCTTAAAGTAATTGTACGTGTACAACAAAAACGACAGTAAAAACATTAAAATGTATTAAACATCGTGATGCACTGTTAGCAATCCTATTCAATATAGCACTAGAATATGTAATAAGAAATGTTAAGTAAGGGAATGCTCAGAAGGAATGGAGGACAGATTGTAACATGTTCAAATGGCATTAAAATAATAACGAAGGGAATAAGGGAACAAATGTTAGAAGAAATTATGAATGAGGGGAAGAAATTTTGGTTGGTATAAATGAGAAGAAAACTATAATATTTAGACTCGGATGTAAACCGGTAAATGACAAATATATTAAAATTGGTAATTTCAAAATTAAATGGTATAGGCAATAGGAAAGCAGAAGTAATTTAAAAAAATATGTCAGCGAACTTTCTATGCTAATAAAAGGCTTTTAAATGATCGAAACCTTTTGAAAACAATAGACAAGACGGCTATAAGAACAGTGATATTGTATGAAGCCCAAATGATAACAGTAAGTATCTATTGAACAGTATAATGAAATTAAGACTACATGCCTTCACAATAGGTCCCCCGAATTCCACGTAGCACTTCCACAACCTTCACAACACGAATAATAGTCTTGGGACTCTTCCGAAGTTGTTTTCTTAACAGCACGTCCTGAATATATTTAGATGTCATCAACTCCGTGGAAACGGATCTTTTTGATGAAACCCTTCATATTCCAAAAGATGATGGTGTTGCAAGAGGTGTGGTCGGGACTCTACGGGAAGTTGGAAAGTACAAGAATGTCTTTTCTAGCCGAAAACTCAAGAATAATTATCATTGAATGTTGCTAGCGCATTGTTGTAATACATCCATGTCAATTCCAGTCAGACCAGGTAACTTTTGATGTAAAGTAGTTCAAAATTACGAGGGCAGAACGTAGGATTAGCCAGAAATTAAAGGATCACATCTTGGATATAAAAAAGCAATAAATATGGTCATTAATAATAGACTCTTATTTGTTTAAAACGATTCGCAGACACATACACTTGCAATAAACATTCTTCAATTGGTTGTAAAGTTTTAATTGGTCTTCCTGCAATTTTACGAGAAATTTATTTTTTTTAACTGAAGAAGCCACTAACTCAGAAATTTAAACCTCCAAAACTACAAACGCGATTGAAAAGCAATACACACTGATCAGGATTTACAGAATGCAGTGACGTGTTGACAGGGCGTAAGAGTTCTTACACAAAAGTCTCGTTATTTACTTGCTGCACCTCGTCGATATCTTTTTACATTATTTTTTAAATTTAAAATTAAATTAATTATAAAATTTCACTGTATGTCTATTTGTTCTAAAGTAATTGTAAATACATAAAATTAATGGAAAATCCGTACTTCGTATGTTATGGTAGATTCAACTAGTTGTCGATTTAAGGTCTGGCTTTACTTAAAAATGTATATATTTAAAACAATCTCACATGTTTCGGCATATGATGGTTTGGATAATGATGAGATTCAGTTTATGGTTAAATTTCTTAAGAGGCAAGGTAAATTTTAATTAAAGATATTGTGAATAAGATTTTATAGTAAATTAAAAAGAAAAGGGTGACATTAGAAGAATAAGAATTTAAAGAATTTAAAATATAAAGGACAGTATATTAATGTCATACATATACATTTGTAGTTGTCATGGATAAAATTATTCAAAGATACATTCCAGTTAAATAATAATAAGTATACTAAGGCATGATTAGTATTCTAAAATTAGTTAGACAACAAAAACGGGGAATGGCAAGGCATGAGTTATTGTTATTATTATGTATGCGCCCGTGTATAAACATATATATATATATATATATATATATATATATATATATATATATATATACAGGCTGAGTATAAAGGCCCGGAACGGTTGCATAACTTTGTTTTTTCAGAAGCATTTTTTTAAAAATTTATTATTGATATAAAAATTAAGAAATTACTCATGACATTCATATTTATTTTCTATTCCCGGTTTGACCGGAAATGCTTCCCACTATATATTTTCTAATGGAACACCCTGTATAATGTTGCAATTTTGGAAAGAGAATTAAAAACTACATTCGGAAATGTACAAAATTTTTCTTTATCCTAAATAAACTAACATAAAAATTTAAAAAAAGTTAACTAATGCTTTTTTTAAAAGCATTAGTTCACTTACAAAATCCGCACAAGCATGTTCGTTCTAAGAAAATTGGTCCTGGGTGTCCAAACACATGTGGCACATGAATGCGTACCCGTGTAGAAAAAACAACAATATGCTTGAAAAAGACTGAATTGATAAAAGTCGAAACGTCGCAAACAAACATCTAAATTCAATAAAAGGTCGCTAAAACCAATAAAAATCTATTATTTTTAATATTAAAACACGGCCAATAAAATAAAAAAGAAAAACAAAATTCTTTAAACACTAAATATATATATATATATATATATATATATATATATCAAAGTAAAAATTGAAACAACAGAATACAAAAAATTTTTTATTCTGTCATTTATATTTTATATCCTTGATAACGGCATCATTGCCGAAACATGTAGGGTTGCTTTAAATATATGTACTTTGAAGTAAACCAGACCTTTAATCACCGACTGATTGAATTTACCATATCATACCAAGGTCACGAAAATATTATATATATATATATATATATATATATATATATATTGATGTAGGTCAAGCCTACACATAAGAATGCCTTAGTTAGCAAGAGACAGAATTTTAATGTGTATATGTAATCTTTAGAATAATTAAAAAATATTGGAACTGAATTCTTCTTATGTAATATCAATAAAGTTGATTTCGCGTTTTTAATTGTTTAAAATTCATTCTCACATTTATTTATTTTTATCATTTTATTTGCATTAGTCATTTTATTCCGATATCTTGTATTTCCAAAGATATTTCAACTTAATTGATCGATAATAAATGAAGCCAATTATTTAGGCGAGACTGTACTAATTTAAAATTACTACAGCGGGAATTATCCCAACCATAAAATGAGCATTATGTACAATTATCAACATTCACACGTCAATTATTTGGTCACAAAAATAAAATATATAATTTATATTAAGCATATGTATATTTAGAGTGATTAAATTGTCATTTTCATTATAACTAAATATCGAGATTATAGAAATGCATACAGATTGGACGAATCAGAAGTTAGGATTCAGAACAAATGAGAGTTGGCGTCACTAGGTAAAAATCTCCATTAAACACCTCGACGTATTTAAGAGCCTCTCTGCAAATTAAAAGAAAAAAACATTAATAAAATTAGAAAACCTATACATCGAACCTAGTCAAACCTTACCTGTATATCCAGTTCCTATTTAACGCATTTTGCGAGTCCAGACGGTAACCGGTGTCCAAGAAAACGAAAATTACATTTCACAGGGAAAGCCTGCCGTTAGATCGAATACCAAGCGGGGACGCCATCTAATTGCTCGTTCAAACTTGTATCCTGCATTCACGGATCTACCAGCCAAGTCCAGAATTACCAATTCCTGTCTATGTCCACATAAGTATTCTTTAAACATCCTATGAATTTTTGAAAATGATAAATTAATTTACTTCAACACATAAAACCATAATCAAATTATTTTTAATAATTATAACCTATGTTGCATTTAAATATTAACATAATTTAAGTTAAGTCTAGAAGAATACAGTTTCCTGTTAAATATAATTAAATTTAATAATAGAATTATTTATGCATTTAGCTTTATTCATGTCACGTTCATTTAGTTGTTTTGTTTAACCTAGAATTTATTTCACGTTTATTTTATCACGTGACCTGATACGTTTGAATATTCATAATCTAATTAATTTGATCACTTACCTGTTTTTCAATAACTTCATTAAAGTCTTTTATATTTGTCCTTATCTCACTCGTTTTATTTAGTAGATTTGAATATAAAAAATACCATTATTTATTGCATTGGCATCAGCTGATTTTGTAAGTGTTCTATTGCAGTCACCGAACCTACAATTTAAAGGGTATTTTTCTATGCCCACACAAGAGTCTATTTGTTCTTCAAAACCGGACACATAACACAAATTTTAGCCCACCCGAATATACTTATAAGAAGTTAATGCATGAACAGCTGTTTAGGTTAAGTATTCTTCGTTATTAACAATTATGTATCTTTGCATCATACGCAAATAACAGATTTAATGTTATACAACCCCATCTATGTGTAACATTTCATAGCATATTTAATATAGAGATTTATAATTCACATTTTTAAAGTTTATCTTACCAGTTTATTTAAACATTAAATTCTGTTTTTATTATCATTTAGCCTTTCAGCTTTATATTAAATTGGTCGGCCCAATGTCGGGCTGTTACAACTGGCTTTTTACAAATTAGACTAACCTAAGAAAAAAAACATTTAACATACCAGCTCCGCTATATTTTATCATTTGATTTTGAATTTATCATAAGGCCAATTTATCCATTCACCGTTCCATATTATTTGGCGCCACAACTGCGGTGCAAATTAGAAAACGTGCTCAATAGGACACAATTTATAAAATAAAACGAGAGAGGATAAAAATTAAAAACAAGGAAAACTGTATTCAATTTAGATTTATTTAAGATATATGACATTTTTTATACTTGTCAGTCTGTATTTTGCTTTTCTGTGGTTTTTTCTTATGTGCTAGGACGCTTATTTATACTAAGGAACAGGATTTGTAAGTCAATTTATTTAAAGGGTAATTGCTTTTATAATTAAGTCTGAAAGAATAAGTCAAGAATCAAAACGAATACAATTTTTTCTAAACAACAATTTATTTATACAATATTAACTTAAAATATAATAATACTTTACAATATAAATATTTACAATCATAATAATAAAATGGACAAACGCACCAGAAGCAAGTCGAGACAAAACCTTGCAGAGAGAGAAAGAGAAACAGATCAGGGTGATTCTGCCACAGTTACTGCTCAACCAGAAGCACCGAAAGAAGAAGTACCAATAAACCTCAATACTCTAACCGCGCTATTCGAAAACTTAACCAAAAGTATAGACAAAAAATAAATTTAACTCAAAAATTCGATATAAAATTAGACACCAATAATGAAAACTTTAAACAAACCATGACGGAAAATAATGAAAATTTTAAACAATTTATAGCAGATAATAACGAAAAGATAGAAACTAATTTAACACAAAAATTAGAAACTAATATAAGCCAAATAGAAACGAATTTAGCACTAAAATTAGAAAGGAATAATGAAAAATTAAATCGAAAATTAGATCAACTTAAACAGGATAAAGAGGAAATTAAGAGAGAAATAAAAGAATTAAAAGAGAGCCAAAATAAAATGGAAGAAAGAATTATACAAAAAATAGATGCTTTTAAGGTAAGATTAATAACAAATTTAACACCAAAAATAGATATTTTTTAATGAACAATTAACAATAAAAATAAATCAAAAATTCGAGATTATTAATGACATAAAAATAGATCAACTTAGGCCGGAACACAAAGAGATGTTGGGAAAAACAAGTATTAATAATGTATGGAACAAAAACACAATCAAACCATTATCTAATCATAAAGCCCTTCAGCGTTCCATATTAATATATATATATATATATATTAGATAATTTCTTAGCCGTTCATTTAATATATCAATTGATAAATTCTTGGAGTTTTTCGGCTTTTATATGAAATATTTATAAATATTACCAAATTTGTATGTAATTGTGAAGTAATTGTGAATGTAAACATTGCTATCTATAAATTTCAATGTGTCATACGAAATTTAATTGACGTAGACAAAATTTTTCAATTAAATTTCGTATGACTTGCGTTATAATTTGTAGACAGCAATGTTCACATTCACATTTACTTCACAATTACATACCAATTTGATAATATTAATAAATATTTCATATAAAAGCCGAAAAACTCCAATTCATATATATGTATATATATATATACATATATATATATATATATATATATATATATAAATATATATATATATATATATATATATATATATGCATATATATATATATATATATAAAGTAAATTCAATCAGTTGGCGATTTAAGGTCTGGCTTGACTTTAAAGTATATATATTTAAAACAACCCTACATGTTTCGGCAATGATGCCAAAATTTTTCGAAAATATACCAGTGTTAACAAGATTATTACCGCCGATTTAAATCACAGTTTCCAACAAACGATGACGTACTTTAATTTTTTAATCTATCGGTTGTTAGGATATGAAAAAACTCAGTTTCTTAATGGCTTCGACTCAAAAATTGTAACTAACCTAATTAAGAAGCATATGCCTAAAAACCAATTCATGATTCCACGAGTTTACTACATCAAAAATATCAAGGTGATAACTTTATTTATTGTATCACTAAGCTTCTAGAAATCTGAACGCTATCTTCAAAAGTGATTGTTTTCAAATAGCGCTCAAATCATCTAATTCGTTAAAATCACTTTTAGGTAAAACCAAGAATAAAATAGAAGCAGCACAAAAGTCTGGTATCTACGAAATAAACTGTAACGATTGTAATAAAAAATATAACTACTAAACTAAGCGTTCAATTTCAGCTCCCTACAAAGAACATATTTTCCATTTTAGATCTAATATACCCGAAAAATGTAGTGCTGCCCGACATATTTGGGATATAAGCCACCCTATGCTTCCAGATAATCTTAGATTAATTAAAACTATAAATAATTATAGAGAATTAGATGGTTTCGAAAGTATTTACGAGTAGTTATATATATATATATATATATATATATATATATATATATATATATATATATGAAAAATGTGTGAGCGACCTATCCATTCGGAATGTGCAGATACCGGTAATCAGCAGTACACATTATCCGGAAATAGACATGACTTTCATTTCTATACTGCGTGTAAAACTCAATTTTTATGTATAAGAGTCCCGTATCGTTATTTTCAAATTTTAGGAGTGTAAAGTAGACTTCATTTCAAGTAACAAAAACGCAAAACTTGTATATCCATTTTTATTTGTTTCAAAATTACAGATCTATGAAAGTGGTTGTCAGACAATGAAAAAAAAATGTAGTCCCAAAGTCAATCCAAACTGATTTTATTTAAAAAAGTTCATTTAATAATATTTTCGAAAAGTCCACCTCCTTGTTGAATGCAGGCTTGTGTTCGTAAGCCAACAGAAGAAGTACTTATTCGAATTTCATACTTGTTTTGTCGAATTTGCTCGGCAGCCAGGTGAATCTGATCCAACAAATCTTCTGTTGTGTTCGAAACTTGCGCGTAGACTAAATTTTTCATGTACACCCATAAATAAAAGTCAAGGGGATTAAGATCGGGTGATATGGGTGGCCATGCAACAGGACCATCTCGACCAATCCATCTTGGATAATTGACGTTAAACCAATTTCGGACAGCAATTCCGAAATGTGGTGGTGCCCCGTCGATGTGAAACCACATGTCTCGTCGAATATTCAGTGGGACATCCTCTAAGAAACCTGGCAGTTCGTCAATAAGAAATTGAAGGTAATTGTCCGCATTTAACCTCCCAGGAATTTTGTTTGAATAACTTTATAATTGCAAAAGAAATGTTTTTATTTTAATTAAACAATTACAAAATTTACAAAATGTGATTATAATACTATTGCTACCTAACTATAAGGAATACAGAGTATATAATAATAATTAAAATCGCTGTTACATATATTTATATTTTCTCTTATCTATACGACTCGAGAACATTTCTTGGTAACGCCAGGAAAAGACGCTAAGGTTGCATTTCTCACAGCTACCGTATAGCGTATATATAGGTGTACTGTACTGTATGTACTACAACATAACTCCTCCCTCCTTAAGCTCAAGAAATAAAGGTTCATTGGGCCTTTTATTTTGAGTGTTTGGTGAGGGAACAATTATCTTTTCGTTTATTTCGTTATTTATTAACTTTCTTTTTAACATAATATTTTGACATATCTTTTTCTTACAAATAAATTTTAAAACAATACATATACATATTATTATTAACACACATACAATTATAATATTTAATACATTAGTCCATGTAATACTATAAGATACATCATTAAGTTCTACATTATTTATTGATTCGGCAATTGTCTTTATATTATTGAGTTGATCGAAGTCTAATGTTTTTAATTTCACTGGTTCTGCTCGCACTATTTCTGACGTGTTGATTTGCACTAATCGTGGGAGTTCGAACACTATTTCTTCATGAATACTTTCTTCTCGTTTGAAGTATTGGCCGTTAATCTTGATCGGTTGCTGGTCCATTGATATGACAGGTGGGGATTGATTTTGTATAATCCGTTGTCTTCTCCATATGATCTAACTGTTACAGGATCAACGAGGACTATTAAAATTTGATAACCGTTTATTTGTTGAATGCTTATCGTATTTAACATAACATGCATTGTGTTACACGTATTTGGTTCCATTTTTAATTATGTCCATTAGGCACTGTTGTTGCTTATGGATAAACTTCTGCTTACAGTAGTAGGAATCTTCGATTTCTGGACACTCTTCGTTTGACGTCCAATATGTTTTTGTGTTGAACATTAGGTAAGGATGTTCGGGAATTATAATTTCATTTCGAACAGGTACAGGGTATAATAGTATAATCATAGAATGTCGATATGATAGGTACATGGATTTTAAATAATATAATGTCATCATGTAAGACTACTTGTGTTGTAAACAATCGATAATAGTTAATGAAATTTCGTAACTGTGGTATGTATTTGATCATGTTCATACTTTTTATGCATAATACTTAATATTTGTTCTAATTCTTTTGGTGTTATAATTGAAACATGTAATATATTTATTTTGGCAAATGATATGGCTGTTTCTATATCGTTTACTAGTGATTTTACAAAATTTAATTGTGTAATTAATCCGTTAAGGAGTATTGTAAATGATAGAGCTTTTTCAATCGTATTAATAGTTTCTTGAAATTCGAATTGTATGTTATTAATTTGTCTCGTGAGCGTATTTTGATTTTCGTTTAAAACATTGAATGCATCGTTATACTTTAACATTATTTCCTTTAAAACATGTATCTGTTCATTTATTTTATTTTGCAACTTTACTTCATTGCCTGATGCCTTCATTACATGATATGAATTCAATTTTCTATATCTTCCTTATCGTTTTCGTCTAATGTTCCGAATAACCATTTACTTGCTTTACCTACTGCATTAATTAATCCTCTTTTTGAACTTTTATTATAAGAAATGAACAAAGATAGTTTTTGTTTTATTTCACTGCTTATTTGTTTAGCATATCCTATTTTATTATTTATGAATATAAAGAAATTATTTAACTGTGTCTTTAATTGATTCTCGAGGTTATCTAATTCGTTATTTAATTTATTTAATAATAATTGAGGGGTTGTTATATTTATGTGATATACAAAGGTATGTTGTGAAGTAATTAATTTAGCTTTTCCTATTTGTATGGGTAAGATAGGATTATGAATTTCTTTTATTTGTAATGATTTTATATTATGATGTAGAAGAATTATCATCAGGATTATCTGGATAATCATCTTCGGTTATTTTTTTATCTGAAACAATACGTTGAGGTTTTAGAGTTTTCATATGATATTGTTTATTCTTTACTTTTATTTTACTCTTATCGGGTAATATTTAGGGGTTTTCTACCGTTTTTATATAAAAGTGCAGATTTATTTATTTTCTTACTAGAATCTAATTGAGCTTTTTGATAAATTGGGGTCTTTTCATTAAAATCGGGAGTTGTTCTATTTACATTACATTTTTCTAATGTCTTCTGTTGTTTCCCTTTTAGCTTATTATGAATTTGAGTTGCACGTAATTTTAATGTTTCTGCGTGATCATTAATATACTGTGTCGTTCTTTCACTCTCGTTCATTTCAAATGGGTTTTTATAATTTAAATCTAATTTTAAAATTTGAAAGGGTGTATACTCAGTAGCGCTCTGGATACTGTTATTATCAGATAGTAATGCATAATTTATTATGTTTGAAATAGGCATTTTTAGTTTTTCGTTTTTTAATATCCGGAAACTTTCGCTTAAACTGGAATGGAATCTTTCAACGGGGCTATTACTATTTGGATTAAAAGGGGTTATATAATGTATTTCAATTTTGTGTAATGTACAAAAATCTTGAATTACTTTGTTTTTAAACTCAGGACCGTTGTCACACGTAATATTTCTAGGAATACCATAATGACTAAGGAATATTATTAATTTCTCTGCAATTTCCGTTGCAACTAATGACTTTTTGTGATATGCTTGTCCGAATTTTGAAAAGCTATCTACAAGTGTTAAAAATGAACATCCATCAAATTTATATGTGTCGATGTATAAATGTTCAAGTGGTCTAGATCCTATTTCTGTTGGTTTAAACACAATTGAGTGTGGGTGTCTTTCGTACTTTGCTTTTTGACATATTGCTGTGAATTGTGATTTTTAATTGCTTATTTACTTTCAATTCACACTGCAAACTAGATTCCCTGCTATCCTCAGCCTTCCTTGAGCTTCTCACGAATATGTGGTATGGAAGAAAATAATAGGTATAAGATAAAGAAATAAAACTAGCATCAACGCCACATACATATAATATTCCAAAAAAAAAAAATTCTATCTTATCAAGTATAAGGCAGGATTGTCACTTATTTCGCCGCAAACTTAGAGGAAAACTTGTGTAAAATATGACTTGTACACTAGATAAAAAACCTCTTAAATGAATCCCGAACAAAGATTTAAATATAAATATAAACAAAATTTATCAACTGTCATCAATTACATTACCCCCTCAAATCAAAACGTCAAAATAGAAATTTTCTCTATTTTCGCACGCATCAAAAACTAAATTCATGCATACAACTAACATGAAGCAAAAAACTAACCCCACCTTCTATCGTTCTAGAACATTTTATTTAACCAAAACCAAAAAAAAAACACCTGATAAGTTTTCTAGATATTTTCTGATTACAAAAATATTACAAACTAAAATTATGAATTTAAGAAGCTTCTGATTGCAATAGAATTATCGCTAAAGACATAAATATAATATTAAAATATACATTCATTCATTTTTTTGTATACGTCACGTCACAAAAAAACTATTATAAGAGAGAATCCAGATAGGTCATTTAATTCAAATTACAAGTTTCAAAAACTCGTAAACAAATACGTAAATGAATTTTAATCACATCGAAACACTATCAAAAACACACACCGTAATTATCCAAAACTTTAAATTTGAATAAAATTAAGTTTTATCCAATTTCAAATAACACAACCTATCTGCATAAAAACTACCTAGTCTCTAAAGCATGAAGAAGCAGGAAACAGCAAGCTACCCCTACCTAACATAAATAAATCAACATAGCAACAACATATATATCTATATATTATTACAACTTCCAGCTTGGCGCGAACTACGAACATCATACAGGCCCCTACATCCTACAGTCGTGGACAAAAATACACATTATAATAAATTGTTATATAAAATTTTAAATTTTTATAGTTATCTCTCTGGAATAAAATGTACATACATCTAATATTTTTTATATCTTCTATTGTTTCTTTCTTCAAGGAAAATCCACAACAATATGTCACAAGAGCTTACGTACTCAGTAACGTCTTGATCAATATTTGGCCAATAATAATGGTTTTTTATTGCATGGAGGTTTTCATTGATTCCTCTATGATTTGTTTTTGTTTCGTGATAATACTTTCTCCTTAATACTTTTTCATCGTTATCCGTTATGTCTGTTAAGATTTTATTCGAAATTATAAATTTAAATGCATTATTGTGAAATAAATTTGCTACAATATTTGAAAACAATAATTTTAAATTCTCATTTTTAAAGTTTAAACAATACGTTATATTAGGTTTTAAATATTCTTCACTTAATTGTATTATTTATTATTGTTCTTTTTCTAATGGTATCTGCCAAGTTTGTCGTGTTTTATCAAATACTTTTTCTCGTATACATCTATACTGGGGATACTTAGTTGTTGTTAATATAATTTGTTTTTATATAAATTAATCGCTTTTTCTGTGATGGGAATAACTAATATAGGGTTTTCGACATTTGTATGTACAGTTTGATCTGTCATATTTTCGTTCGCGTTTTCTCTTTCATTTTGATCTATACTAACAGGGGGTATTAATTGAATGTTTTGTAAAATTTTTACTTTATGTTTATTTAACGTGATGTTGTCTAATTCTCTGTCTATCTCACTGTTGTCTACGAAATCATTAGGGTCAATGTTATTGATGAGTGATATTAAATCATCTTTCTCTTCGATTGGATGGATTCCTATCCGTGATAAAGCATCTGCTTTCGTGTTGAGCTTACCTTTTTTATGTATAATTTCGTAATCATACTCTTCTAACTTTAGTCTCCATCGAACAAGTTTTGAATTGGGTTCTTTCAAAGAGAATAACCATTTGAGGGGTTTGTGATCTGTTACTATATTAAATTTAGTAGCGTATAAGTATGGTCTAAAATTTTTTACTGTCCATACTATAGCAAGTAACTCTTTATCTATTGTACTGTAATGAGTTTGAGCGGGGTTTAACGTTCTTGATGCGTAAGAAATGGGTAAATCTCGACCTATCGGACCTTGTGAAAGAATTGCGGCAACAGTGAAATTTGAAGCATCTGTTCTGAAAATTAAATGGTTTGTTGAAATCAGGGTGTTGCAGTATCGGATCGTTCATTAATGCATTTTTGCATGTTTCAAAGCTACTTATGAATTCCGGAGTATGTTTTATTTGGATTCCTTTCTTTAGACAATTTGTAAGGGGTTTTGTTAATTTGGCAAAATCTTTTATAAATTTTCTATAGTAATCTACTAATTCAAGGAATGACTTTATTTCCTTTGCTGTTTTCGGTAACGGAAATTTTTTTATACTGTCTATTTTCTTTTGAGTTGGTTTTATTCCGTCCGGGGTAATTACATGACCTAAGAATTCTACCGTTTTGCATAGAAATTCTGATTTGTCTAACTGAATTTTTAATGTGGCTTCATGTAATCTTTTAAATACCTGTTTTAAATTATTTATGTGTTTTTGAAGGCAAGTGGAAAAAACTATTATATCATCCATGTATACAAAACAAATTTTATTTTGTAATTCTTTTAGTACATTATCCATAATTTGTTGAAATGTCGCGGGTGCATTTTTCAATCCCATTGGTAATCTAACATATTCCCAATGACTATTTTCGACGTTGAACGCTGTTTTTTGAATTGAATCGGGGTGCATCTCAATCTGATAATAACCCGAGGCTAAGTCAATTGTTGTAAAATAATTACACCGTCCTAACCTATCTAAAATATCTGTGATATTTGGGATGGGGTATCGATCGTCTACGGTTTTTTCGTTTATTTTTCTATAGTCGACTACCATGCGCCATTTCTTTACTCCTCTTGCGTCAAGTTTTTTTGGGACTATCCAAACGGGGCTGGACCAAGGCGAATAAGATGGTCTTATAATTTCGTCTTCTAGTAATTTTGAAATTTGTTTATTAATTTCTTGTTTATGGATATAAGGGTATCGGTACGATTTGGTGTGTACGGGGATTTCATCGGTAGTTTTTATTTGATGTTTCACTTGGTTAGAAAATATTAATTTTTTACTATTGTCATGAAATAAATCGGAAAATTCTGTAACTAATTTACTTAAATGATTTTTTTCTTCTGCATTTAGGTGATTTACTCTTAGTTTATTTATAATATCTTTAGGTGATTCTCTATTATTACAATCTGGTTGAATTTCCTGAAACTCTTCTATGTGGTGGCATTCGAAATTTGTTTCATTGAATTTAATCGCGTACTCACGTAATAAGTCTCGATCTATAGTTATGCTTTGTGAAATTGATCTTTTGTTTACTATTTCAACTTTAACTTGATTATTTTCTATGTGTAATATTCCTGAGGCGATATATAAAGTGTCATCATCCGCCTCTATTTTAGGGATTATAACATCACAATTAGGTAAATTTGTGTTTATTTTTTTTATTATCGAACTAAAAGATGGAATTTCTATTTTCTGTGTGTCAAACTCGGTTCTGTAATATAGTCGTATTGGTACTTGACCATTATATAATACACGGTTGTTTAAATCAAGTTTTAATTTCATTTTTCTTAAATCTTTTATTCCTAATATTCCATCGAAATATTCACGAAAAGGGAACAAAACAAATTCTATTTCTCCTGATAATGGTTTAAATTAGTTAAAATAATGGATTTTCGCTTTATATTGCGATTGATTTGTGCCTGTGAATATTTGAATTGGTGTATTTGATTTAAAAATTGAATGAGGGTAATAAAACTCTGCTACTGAAGGTCTTAGTAATGATGGGTGGCATCCTGTATCAATGAGTAATTTAATAGGTGGATCTTGTACCTTAATAAATGGTAATGAATTTGGAACTAAATTATTTAAATCTATTTGTTGTTTCCCGAGGCTTCTATCTAAAAATTTTCATTATTCTGTTCGTACATTTCATATTCGTTTTGATTATTGATAGTAATTATATAATTTTATAATAATACTGGGAGTGATTCTCCTGAATATATTGTGACTCGTCTAAATAAGGGTCGTTATACATATTGAACTCTGAAAATGACTGTTCTTCACTTGTTTCTTCTTCCGGCATTTCATTTGTTTCATGTATATAGTCAATCTCGTTATTAAAGATTTCCTCAGCTATGTTACATTGTCTAGGGACATTTGTTTGAAGGGGTCTATATGAATTTTGCATAAAAGGACGTGTTTGTCTACTTGAATTCGTTGTAATACCTGACATTGGTTCTGGCTTATTTTTTGGAATTTGACCTGCAGGCTTAAATACATTTGTTTACCAAACACTTTTTCACTTGAGGGAAAATTATGTTTTACAATTCTTGGTTGAATATTACTTATTGGACCTGTCGGAAACTTAGATGCTGATTGATACGAATTTGATTGATATGAATTAAAATTTGGTCTAGATGTGAAGTTAGATCGTGGAAAACTTGACTGTCTGTGATTAAATTTAGGTTATGAGGTTATGAGGTTATTGAGGAAATATGAAGATTTACTAGATTCGACGATAAAAAAATATCGAGAAACACGTTTAGAAACCGATAAATTAGCACTGGTATCTTACATCTGGGATCTGTTTAACAATGCAAAACGTGCACCATACCAGATACCAGTGTAGCAATTGATGACTGCTATTTTGATGATTGTTGGCAAGCAAGCCGACAAAATATGGCTTGAGAATTTTGACAGTGATTGGCCTTTGGTCTTTATTGTTTAGTTTATGTTGGTCGCCAACCTAGGAACTTTCACTTAAAAATGGGATTTGAAACAGTGTGAGCTTCAGTAGATAGTATTAATATTACTCTTGTTGGTATACTACGTCAAAATAAGCGAGATATTCCAAAGGAGGTAAAACCATAGAGAAATCGTTTGCTTCAAAAACAACGTAAGCATGGTAAAAATAACATTTGCTTAATTTTACTACATTATGAATCATGGCACACCTGACGACGCCCGAAATAGTCTTCTACTACAATAAAACAAAAGGTGTCGACGTTATGGATCAAATGGTATCCACTTACGCAAAGTAAGCCATGACCTATGATGTTTTTCTTCAGTATAATTGACGTGGCAGCATTGAATGCGTTTATTGTTTTTACCAAAGAACATTAAAATTATAACGCTGGTGTAACTCACAATCGCAAAATCTTTCTAAAAGGTTTAGCAAGGATGGTAAGAAGAACGGATTAACCCTAACAGGTTGTTGAAATTTAGGGTAAAAGTTTGTTACCTTAGTAGGTACGTAATTTATATGATGCTGTTTAGGTGGTAATTTATTAGATTGTTTGGGTTTATTTGCATTCATTGATTATGATTGCAAGCTTTCTAAACGTTGACATGTATAATACTGTTGGTGTACATGCAGCTGTATAATTTGCAGGTTCTTGTATTTGTAAAAGAAATCTACTAGCATAGTCCGTATTTATCATTAAAATATCTATGGCATATTTATCTAATTGTTCTAATAACTTATTAATAATAAGTAAAGTTTTCTTTCCGCGTTTAAATCTACATCTGCGTTTACTTTCGCTGTTAATCTTGTTTTTAATGCTTTTAGTCTGTCCATAAAATCTACAATATTTTCATTTCTATTTTTCATTGTACTTTTAAATTCTTGTGCGAGAGCATATCTGTCTAACCTATCTCCGAAATGTTCTCTTAACGCTAATCTAATTTCAAGCCATGTCTGTAAATTATGTTGCAAAACAAAATCTAACACATCATCTCTAAGTTTATAAATTTAAACGAAAAAAATTTTGTGAGACTTTCGTCTACTGTACATCCATATTGATCATAAAGTCTATTACATATTGAAATGAAACTTTCCAAATTTACGGGATTTCCTGTAAAATTTGGTATAAAATCGGCATTTGCTTTAGCAGCATTAATTGTAGGCGTGCTACTTGACATTGTTGGTATATTCGTATTAACATTGATTGGTACATTAGGTGGAATTTTATCTGATTCTGACATTTTTCGACTGCTTAAGGCTGATTCTGATTTCGGCATTTAGAAAAAATTATTCCTTCTTAAATATAAGTACTACTACTAAACTAATTTTCTGGTTTCAAAATTGTTTTGTCTGTTTGTTTGCTTGAGAATATTTTTATTCTCCGTTCTTTGTTTTCTCGACTTGTATAAGACTTGAACAAATATTAATTTCACGACCTAACCGATCTATGTGAATTTAACTCGTGTCTTACAAAATCACACTTAATATTTAAATGGTTTACGAACAGGAAAATGTTCAACACCTACCTTGCGTCGGGGGTTGGCAAGATGTTATCGTTTTTTCAGACGTTGGAATATTAGATACAACGAGTACGGCAGCCCAATTATTTCAATAATAGTTATCGTTTAGCTATCCTACTGACTGCGCTAATTTTGTTTGAATAACTTTATAATTGCAAAAAAAATGTTCTTATTTTAATTAAACAATTACAAAATTTACAAAATGATTATAATACTATTGCTACCTAACTATAAGGAATACAGAGTATATAATAATAATTAACAGCGCTGTTACATATATTTATACTTTCTCTTATCTATACGACTCGAGAACATTTCTTAGTAACGCCAAGAAAAGACGCTAAGGTTGCATTTCTCACGGTTACCGTGTACCGTATATATAGGTATACTGTACTGTATGTACTACGACATAACTCCAGGAAGAACGACAGGATCAATCAACAAGTCATCGATTAGGGCCGCCTAAACGCTAATAGGAAATTCATGTTGAAATTTAGATGGACGTATAGCTTTGAGATTTTCTAATGACCACCTGTGTAGGTTTCTCAGATTTGTAACACCACTTCTCGTGAACGTAGATTCATCTGTCCATAGGACTGTTCTGCAGAAATTAAAATGAAACAGTGACTGTCTTAATATCCAGGTAGAATAATCTAGACGAGCATCAAGCAAACCGTGTCCCCTGCGATAGTGATGTGGATATAAGCCCTCACGTTTTAAAATTCGCCAAAATGTCGTTCGCATCACTCCTAGTTGTCTAGCGATTCGACGTACGCTGAGAGTTGGATCTCTTGTAACAATAGCTACTGCTTCTTCCTCTAAGTTTGCTGGCAAATTTACTCCTCGGTCGAAAAGATAATCACGCAGTCCGCATTCCCGAAATTATCTGTGTACTTCCAGAAACGTTCTGTAATGAGCAATGCGCCTATCGGGAAACCGATGTCGGTATTCAATAACTGCTTGACGTGCACTCCAAGAAATTACTGTATGCACTACGAAACCTGTTAATTTATTTTAGGATAACATTTTATTATGCGACGTTAACAAACACGGGCCTGTTATTGAATCGTATAACTTTTTTTTAAATAAAATCAGTTTGTATTGACTTGAAATGAAGTCTACTTTACACTCCTAAAATTTGAACATAACGATACGGGACAGCCTGTATACATATATTGGGGTGTCTCAGTTATGTTGTTCTAATGGCGTACCTCCATTATCTATTAAATAAAAATTTGAAATTTCGTCCATCTGATATACACCTAATGTTCTTTAAATTGAGCCTAATACTAATATTCTTTCACTTCCGATTTAACTGGAAACGACCCTAACTTTTTTATTTTAAATAGGACCCTGTATAGTCTCCTCAAAATTTGAATTCTACGGAAAATTCTCTTTTCCAAGAAGTATTACACTTTTTATTTAGACTTCAGAACAGAGGTGAAATTGCATTTGATATATTAAAAAATCGGGATTGTAGAAAATGATGAAAGGCATGTTTATTATTTCGTATTTGAAGTTAAAGCAAAAATACACTTGCCAAAAATGCATTTTTACGGTCTCAGTTAGAAAGAATATTCATTTAGGCAAGAGTGATTTTATAAACATTTACTTGAATAGAAAAATAATGTTAAATGAATCACAAAAAATATGATACTTTATACAAGAAGGGTATTTATGAATCTCTTAATGGCACCAAACTTGAACCGTAAGCGCCAGAAAAGATGTTAAAGAAAACGTTCAAATGTTCAAACGTTCATTTGCTTCAACACAACATTCGGCTCGATGCAAAAGTTCACCAGAGGTAACACTTCTTAATAACTCGTCATTAAGAGTTGGGCATTCATTCCTAGTTCTATTTCCTAAATCTTTCAAATCTGCAATTCTGCGTCTGGTATTCTCTATCCTTCAAATATCCCCATAGAAAATAATCTAATGGGGTTCGATCGGGCCGTCTATAATATTGAGCTAATAATGCCATCTTCACGGGCAGTCGTTAGCCATGCAAGAAACCCCAGTCTTCTGTCATAATCTCCTGGTTCTAATCCTTGATGCAGGTAAATTTTGAAAGGCCTGAATTTGGTGGATTTTAGAATTCGTCGAATAGAAGACGAGAAATATCGCATTCTGCTTCAATTTTTCGAATTGAGATAAACGGATTATTAAGCACACTTCCCAAAACACCAACACTGTCTTTCTCTTAAAATCGTTTTTTTCTTTGAAAAGGCACCACATGTCTCCAAATTTGAGGCCAGAAGTGTAAAATACATTGTGGTTGAATATGTCTGTCAGGATACCGCTCTCCGTAAACACGGAAGACATCACGTCTGCTTTTTTCTACATTCCCCATAAATGAGGATAATGTTCAATTTTTCCTCATTTGTAAAATCGTCGTTATTCATTTTAAATACAACTTTGTTCGAAGCAACTTTGAGACAAAATTTAATAACACTTTATGAACTCTCAAAGTTAAAAAACAAATAATGTCGAATTTTGCTTTAGTTTCCATAGATCGCTTTGGTTTCTACGATCCCAATTTTTGAATATGTATTTAAAATTCAATTTCATCTCTGTTTTGAAGTCTAAGTACAAAGTGTGATACTTTATAAGAAAGGGAATTAGCAGAAAGAGAAGTAGCATCCAAATTTGGAGGAAAATATACAGGGTGCTATTTAAAATAAAAAGGCTATGGTAGTTTCCGGTTAAACCGGAAGTGAGAGAATATAAATATTAGGCTCAGTTTAAAGAACTTTAGGTGTATATCAGATATCCTAAATTTCAAATTTTTATTTTGGTTAGATAACGGAGCTACGCTATTGGAACAACATAACTGAGACACCCGATATATATATATATATATATATATAAAATTTTTTGGCGTTTCTAGACAACTTTTATTAGAAAAAATTTTTACTATTTTATTTGTTATATTTTTTAGAATATATCCCCCAAAAAAACAAAATGAAACTTCAGTCATACTGTATATATATATATACGTATATTCACCACGAAGCGTGATAAAGCATACAAACTGGACTGAGGAATTGGTTCATAGTCAGAATTCATTAGTTTTTCTTGTTTCTCTCTCTCTCTATATATATATATATATATATATATATATATATATATATATATATATATATATATATATATATATATATATATATATATATATATATATATATATATATATATATATATATATATATATATTAATAATCGACGAAGGAGATACTTGTTGAAACTTCATTATATAGATATAATAAAACACAGTTGTATAGTTTCAAAATAATATATATGCACTACATATGTTTCACCACACTGTGTCTTCATCAGGTGGATGAATATACTAATTCAAAATATCAATTAGATCTTATATATATCAGTACAAAGTACAGAACTAATCTTATTCTAAGAGGGGGTGGACATGTATGAGTTTTAAGTTTAGTAGGGGGGAGTTATTTATGTCTAGTTGGTCATTTAAAATTATACCTAATTTATTATATTTGTTAATTTCTAAACTTTCTAACATATTAAGTTTTTTACTTTTATCTAGAACATGCAAAGTTTTAAAATTAGTGTTGAATTTGTGATTATGTTCTAGGCAATGATTGGCAAAAGTTGAGTCTGTCTTCTTGTCTCTGTGGCTTCTTTCATGTTCTTTCATTCTAATATCAAATGTCCGTCCTGTTTGTCCGACATACACTTTTTCACAATCTTCGCATGTCAACTTGTAAACCCCTGAGTTTAATCTATTGTCCGTTTTATCTTTGTTGTTTTTTATAGCGTTTTGTAAGGAATTGTTGGTTTTGAATGAAATGGTCTCTTCTTTACTTGTTTTTATTAAGTTTCCTACTTTGTTTGAAATTGTACCGATGTATGTGATAGAATTATAACTAAATGTTTTATTGTTTTTTACTGTGGGGTAAATGGAAGATATCGTTTTAGATTTCTGTAGTTTTTTTAGAATATTATTAGTTAAATTTAATTAATAATATTCTAAAAAAACTACAGAAATCTAAAACGATATCTTCCATTTACCCCACAGTAAAAAACAATAAAACATTTAGTTATAATTCTATCACATACATCGGTACAATTTCAAACAAAGTAGGAAACTTAATAAAAACAAGTAAAGAAGAGACCATTTCATTCAAAACCAACAATTCCTTACAAAACGCTATAAAAAACAACAAAGATAAAACGGACAATAGATTAAACTCAGGGGTTTACAAGTTGACATGCGAAGATTGTAAAAAAGTGTATGTCGGACAAACAGGACGGACATTTGATATTAGAATGAAAGAACATGAAAGAAGCCACAGAGACAAGAAGACAGACTCAACTTTTGCCAATCATTGCCTAGAACATAATCACAAATTCAACACTAATTTTAAATCTTTGCATGTTCTAGATAAAAGTAAAAAACTTAATATGTTAGAAAGTTTAGAAATTAACAAATATAATAAATTAGGTATAATTTTAAATGACCAACTAGACATAAATAACTCCCCCCTACTAAACTTAAAACTCATACATGTCCACCCCCTCTTAGAATAAGATTAGTTCTGTACTTTGTACTGATATATATAAGATCTAATTGATATTTTGAATTAGTATATTCATCCACCTGATGAAGCCACAGTGTGGTGAAACATATGTAGTGCATATATATTATTTTGAAACTATACAACTGTGTTTTATTATATCTATATATTTATATATATATATATATATATAATAACTTCGTGACCTTGGTATGATATGGTAAACCTAATCAGTAGGCGATTAAAGGTCTGTATATTACTTCAAAATATATGTATTTAAAAAACTCTACATGTTTCGGCTGTATACGCCTTTTTCAAGAGAATACAAAATATGAATGTATTATATATATTTTGTATTCTCTTGAAAAAGGCGTATACAGCCGAAACATGTAGAGTTTTTTAAATACATATATTTTGAAGTAATATACAGACCTTTAATCGCCTACTGATTAGGTTTACTATATATATATATATATATATATATATATATATATATATATATATATATGTAAAGATAATTATTTTATATTCCTTGATAAAGGCATCATTTGCCGAAACATGTAGGGTTGTTTCAAATATATGTATTTTGAAGTAAAACCAGACCTTAAATCGCCAACAAATTGAATTTACTATATATATATATTTAAAGCAACCCTACATGTTTCGGCAAATTATGCCTTTATCAAGGAATATAAAATAATTATCTTTATATATATATATATATATATATATATATATATATATAAAGATAATTATTTTATATTCCTTGATAAAGGCATCATATAGAAACAAGAAAAACTAATGAATTCTGACTATGAACCAATTCCTCAGTCCAGTTTGTATGCTTTATTGTGACTATAGTATTTATTACAAAAGTATTTTTGACTAAGAACAAAACTCGAAAATACGTTACATGAGTCACAAAGTGGGTTTAGAAGAGGAAGGAGCACACAAGACCAAATATTCTCTGTGAAACAAATAATACAAAAAGCCTCTAGAGAACAGAAGAAAGTGTTCTTAGCATTTATAGACTTGGAAAAAGCCTTCGATAAAGTACCAAGAGAAAGATTGTGGAATGTATTAAGAGAAAGAGGTGTCAATGGCAAAATAAGACGATTAATACAGAAAATATATAACCACAATACTAATGCTGTAATAGCTAACAATTTAGAATCTGAGATATTTAAAACAAACGAGGGACTGCGCCAAGGGGGAAGTCTGAGCCCAATGCTGTTCATTGTTTATATGGATGACATTATCAAACAGTGTGCATGTAAAAGTAAAAAGTTCAGGGTTGGACACCTTAACTTGAATGCAGTCGAAGTTTCGGAAGGGGCATTCGCAGACGACATAGTAGTTATAGCCGACAATGAGGAAGATCTGAAACGTAATTTAACAACATGGAATATGACACTAAAGGACAGTGGAATGACGATGAGTAAGAGCAAAACTAAAGTAATGGTAGCGGGAGATGAATAGGTAGATACGAAAATCGTAATAGAAGGAACTGAAATAGAACAAGTGAGAACATTCCAGTACTTGGGAGTACGAATTGATGGAAGAGGGACCCAGGACGCTGAGATTAATCAAAGAATAGAAAAAACAACAAAGCTGTACCTCAGCATGAGGAATAATTTCATTAACAAAAAAGAGATATCCCGAGAAACAAAACTAAAAGTATATAAGGCAATTTACCGACCGATATTAACATATGGCTGTGAATCCTGGATATTAAATAGAAGACAAAAGAATAAATTACAGGCAGTAGAAATGAAGTATTTAAGAAGAGTTAGAGGAGTTACAAGGATGGACAGAATAAGAAACTTGGAAATACGAAAAGATTTGAAAATGCAGTCAGTGTTAGAATACATTGAACAAAGACAGCTAGGATGGTGGGGACATTTATATAGAATGGAAAATACAAGACAAACAAGAAGGATATGGGAAGCAAGGATAATGAAAAATAAAAGAAGAGGAAGGCCAAGGACAACATGGAATGATGTCATAGCAGAAATACTGGGAAGGAAAGGCAAAACATGGACAGAAGCGAAGAACATGACAAGGAATAGAAATGAATGGAAAACGTTTATAAAAAGCTAGAAGATAAACGCCCTACACCATTGTTATGGTAATAGGGATTTTTGGATTATATATATATATATATATAACAAAAGTATTTTTAATAATATATAATATTATTAAAAATGGGGTGTGAAGAACACAATACAAGTTCATATGTATTTTTGAATGTATCTTCTCCAAAGAAGTAGATACGTATTTCACATTTCTACATGAATATCAATACGCCCCTGTTGGAGAAGAGACACATTCAACAAAACATAACTACCTAGCTATCTCGCAGATATTATTAAGACAGAGCGTGAAGGAATATTCAGCGCTGTCTCTATAATAATCGCAGAACTAGCCGGGATTTTTAATAATATTATATATTATTAAAAATACTTTTGTATTATACAAAATTGGTAGGTTTACCTACTCAAGTATGTTTCAAATTATGTTGTTATATAGTATTTATTTTTACGCTTCATTTTCTTCGCGCTTCGTGGTTCTTTAATATTTACGCTAGATTTAAGTAGCATATAAGAATTTCCTTTAAAGATAGAAATTTATAGTTATCCCACCGAAGATTTTGTGAAAAGCATATCTTCTAAGATTGTACCTTAGCCAAAGACACTACGCTTAACACTATCCTTCCTTTTCAGATTGTTCTACTGAAGATGGCAACTTAAGTTGTATTTAGAGTTTATTAATATATATATATATATATTGCGGTTGGGAATTCATCTTCTTCTTCTTCTTCTTCTTCTTCTTCTTCTTCTTCTTCTTCTTCTTCTTCTTCTTCTTCTTCTTCTTCTTCTTCTCTGTTTTGGGTTGGACGCCACCACGTCCAGGCACTTAAGCACACTGCTCTTTGTACTATCCCCAATAGATCTCTCAATTCCACTCTGTTAGTCTTGTGTCGTCGATAAAACCCAATATCCTCCTCAGGGGAAGTTTGAGTACACTCGAAGGATCCAATAGATCTCTCCCGAAATATTTCTGTCTGAGTTCCTTCAGTTCCTCACACGTGCATATTACATGAAGGCTAGTTTCCTCCTGTTTTTCACATCTCCTACACCAGGGCTCGCTAACCAAGCCCATGCTGTACAAATGCTTCCTTAAAGGACAATGTCCGGTTATTAACCCGGTAATTATTTTAATTTCTTTTTTGCTACTACGAATTAGGTTGGCTGAAAACTTTCCGTCCAGCCCCCTTAGTAGTGTTTTGGTATGGAGTTGACCTTCCGTTAACCTCCATTTATTTTTATGTCCTTTTTCTAGCCATAACCAAATCTCCCTTTTAGCAAAATCCTCAGTGATTCCACATACAGGTTCTGGTCCTATGAAGTTCCATTAATACCTTCTTTGGACAGTTTGTCGGCTATCTCATTGCCTTTAATTCCCTCATGTCCTGACACTCATATCAGCGACACTGTATTGTCTTGTGCCAGGTTATTGAGGACCTGTTTACAATATTTCACCAGCTTAGACCTGGTAGATGGGTTCATAATGGATTTAATAGCCGCCTGACTATCAGTCATTATGTTAATTTTTTTGTTTGCAGAGCCGGCTTCCAGATTTTCATCGGCACAGGGCTGCGACTGCTAACAATTCGGCCTGGAAAACCGTAGTATGTTTCCTCAGACATATCGATATATTCCTTCTAGGGCACATTCCGCATATACTTGCACCTGCCCCCTGACTAGATTGTGATCCATCAGTGTACCAGGTGCCGGCACCACAATCGATCGAGCGCCTTTTTGCCTGTTCCCTGGTCGTATAAGTATGTTCAGCTTTGCTGTAAAAATCATTTCAGGTGCCATACTGTCCACCGGCATTTTGAAATATCTGCTTTTCCAGTATAGTTCCTGTGATATCTGTATGGCTCCCTACAACCTTATTAGGACACCATACGTCATTGGCCTTCAGCCTCAGTGTCGCAGCCATTGCCTCGCCCTTATAAATAGTTCCAACGGAGGGAGACCAACGATAGCCTCCATGGAAGCGGTTCCCCTGCTGTTCATAGCTCCCGTGACTCCCAACAGGGCCTGTCGCTGGAGAGTCTTGAGGAGCCCCACCGACGATGTCAACTCCGTCCTCCTCCACCAGACAACTGCTCCATAGCTAATCGTTGGTCTTATTACTGCTGTGTACAACCAGTGTACCACATTTGGTTTTAGTTCCCAGGTCTTGCCGACAGCTCTTCTGCATCTCCAGAAGAGCTGCGCCGCCCTGTCTGCCACTTTGGCTAGGTGTCTGTTCCAATTCAGTTTGGCATCAAGTGTTATGCCTAGATACTTCACTTCATTGGGTTAGTTCTAACTCTTGTCCAAACAGTTTTACGCTGCCTAGATCATTTAGTTTTCTCATGTTGGTAAAGGCTACGAACTTGGTGTTTTGAGGATTGACAGTTAATCCCTCCTCAAGCATCTTTCTACAATTCGCAGAGCATTTCGCATGATGCTCGCTACTGTCCCCGGAAATTTCCCCTGGGACACTATGACAATGTCATCGGCGAACCGCCGCGTTCATATTCCCTGGTCATTTAATGTCCTGAGGAGATTTTCCACTACTAGACTCCATAGTAGCGGGTGACAATACGCCTCCTTTAGGACACCCTTTTGTTGTCCTCATGGAGATCGTTTTGTTTTGCATTTGGGCATGAACTACTCTGCTACGCAGCATGTCATGAACCCAGTTGCATGTGGTGCTTTTTATTTTTCGATCTCTTAAAGATCGAATAATAGAAGACATCGAGGTGTTATCGAAAGCTTCCTCTATGTCTAAGAATATTGCAAGTGCAATTTCCTCGTAGTGTAGGCTCCTTTCAAGCCATCTCACCAGGCTATGCAGGGCACCCTCACCTCATTTTCCCATCTGGTGTGCCCATTGCAGTGGGTGTAGAGGAGATCTATCCAGAGCCCCTTCTTTAATATTTAAATATATCATTTTTTCCATAGTCTTCAACATAAAAGACTAATTGGTCTAAATGATTTAAGGTGGGTATATGTTACTTTTCGGGGCTTTGGAATAAACACTACCCTAGTTTCTCTCCATGCCCTAGGGATATAACCCATAGCATGGCTAGACCTGAATATCTCCAATAGAGGACCCATAATTTCACCAATTCCCTCTTCAAGGAGCTTGGGAAACACTCCGTCTGGTCCTGCGGATTTATATGGTAAACGATCCTATTGCCCATCTAATTAAATGGGGCTTGAAGATCTCGTTTGATATCTCCCAATCATTCCTAGTCGCCCTTCAAGAGGTGACAACTTGATTGGTATCACAATCATCCATACGCTCCGAAGCTGGAAAGTGTAGCCCCAGAAGATACTATAATGTCTCTTCCATGGTAATGGTACACCTCCCGTCCGATTTTTGTATAGATCTAATTGCGTTGGAAGGATCTTTTTTGAGAATTCTGTTTATTCTGGCCATGTCAGGAACACCTTCGATGTCCTAACAGAATTTTCTCCAGGACTTCCTTTTGCGCTTTTTGATTTTATCATTGTATTTATTGAGGAGAGCCCAATTACCTGTTTTCTTCGCCCTATTAAATGACCGGCGAGTTTCTTTCCTTAAATTGGTTAACTATGCATTCCACCAGGCAGCCCGCTTAGGTATATGGCGCTCCCTAAGGGGACAGTTATATTCATAGCAGGAAAGAATGGTCCGTTGCAACCATTCAACAGCCAACTCCAGCTCTTCCACATTCCCTATTCTAACAGGGATATTTCGGGTTGCAGCTAACAAGTCTTCCTTGTAAGAGCCCCAGTCTGTTCTCATGGGATCCCTGTATAGTCTGCCGTTAAATCTGTACATAGTTCATAGCGGATATATGCATGATCAGAGAGCGACGGCTCGTCAGATACATTCCACCCCCTTACAATATCCCGTATTCCCAACGTACATAAGGTTATATCTGTAACTGATTCCCCCCTTGATGTCTTAAATGTCGGTTTATCACCTTGATTCAGACGGTCAAGTTCAGTACCACAGAGATAGCTAAAGAGAGACTTACCCCTATAATTGTTATCCTTGCTGCCCCAAGCCTTATGATCAGCATTGGTATCTGCGCCGATAATCAATTCCAGATTGTTCTTACTGGTATATGCCACCAAGGCCTCAAGATCAGGCCCTGGTAGCTCTGGAGAGTCAATGGGCAGGTATAGAGACGCAATTGTCGTCTCCAATATCCCCCCATCGACACTCAGTCTGATCCTGGCTGCCGTCATGTCCCCACTGCATAGCTCCATGATAGGCATCACGTCCAGGTCGTCTCTGAAACAGATACAAGTTCTAATTTTAGTGTCTAGGACACCAACTAACAGCTCCCTTCCCCTAATATTTAGTCCTCCCACCTTACCTCTACTTATCCATGGCTCTTAGATGAGGAGGATATCGACATCGATATCTTCATCCAGCGTCCTTTGACAAAGTGCCGCTGTGGCTGTTTTCTTATGTTGAAGATTTATTTGAAGAATCTTCAACATTTTGACCCGGGAATTCAGCTTGTTTCAGTCTGTTTCACATTTATAGGCTCAGTCTTCACCAATTCGAATAGAAAAATTATTTAGTATAACTCCTAATTAAGATGTTCGGCTATCGGCATTCGCCTAGAATGAGAGGGAAAACCACGAAAATCTACTTGAACAGTCTAGTACCGGATCTAGACTCGGGACTGCCAGCATGATAAGCCAGTTTGCAGATATTTAAATAACTTATGGTACGTATTTATATAACAATTGTATATATTCATAATGGTAAAGTACAGATTGTTACTTTTCATTATTAACCCTAGGACTACCAGGAAAACGGCCTATCGCTACTTACCGCACGGGTCCATTGGACCCGTATTATTATATGCTGGGTTTGAGCTAATATTCGGCGATTATTTTGAATTCAATGTAGCGTAAGCATTATTACATTTTATTTTTATTTTATTCAACATAAGAAAAGACCACGAAGCAGTAATAATAATAAGACATAAATTTTGTAAAATAAAATATATAAATGACTTACGTAGGTACAAGTAAAAGTGGGTTAAACCATTTCTTACATATAACTACTGAGTGTTCACCGCATACATTGGTTTTACAACGTGCACAAGTTGTTCTTGTTTTTCTGTCTTTTGAAGATTGACAAACATCACAATTCTTCTTCTTTGTTGAAATCTCAGAACTAGTAGATCTTTCAGCTGCTTCTTCTTCTGCTTCTGGTTTTTCGTGGTCCTTGTATTCTGCTACATCCTTTCCTACCTCAATTAGAAAGTTTCTTATCTTTTTCAAATCAAAAGCTGAATTAGGTTTTAAGAGCTTCCATAGTATGTATGCGTTTATGGGGCTGATGTCTATTATGTTATAAAAAACTACAAGATGCCATCTCTTCGTCATACTTTTCGCGGTGTTTAATCGTGCCATTTTGTCCATATTGTCTACGCTACTTTTTGTTTTATTGTAGTCCAGGATTACCTGAGGTTTCTTTTTTTGGCCATTATCAACATTTTTTTCACTGTGCAGAGTACTTAGTAACGTTACAAGCATGCGTTTCTTTGGGCAATACGAAATAATCATCGCATTGTCTGTAAAACCAAACTGTGTGAAAAATACTTGACGATTTTTTAGATCAACAAATGAAGATGGCAATTCAGGCTTATTTTTACGAATTGTACCAACTAATGTTTGGTTTTTTGATAACAAATACTTTGCAAGATTGTACGAAGTAAAGAAATTGTCGCAGGTGACATTCCTTCCAGAGTTTTCAATTTCTTCTACTAAAAGTTTTACAGCCTTTTCGCCTTGATTGCTGTCTCTTTCCTCTTCTTGCTTTCCAAGATAAATTTCCAGTTTCCACGCATAGGTTGTTACACTATCATAAATGGCCCAAAATTTTATTCCATATTGTCCAGGTTTTGATGGAATATATTGTCTAAAGGGACATCTGCCTCTGGAAGTTACAAGCTGTTCCTCAACCGTCATACACCAATTTAGTACGTACGCATCTCTCAAATAAGTATTCCATAACTCAAAGCATTCCTGTTTTATTGCTATTTTGTGGCCACTTCCCTTCCTTCGTCTTTCCGCTGCATCGTAGACTCTAAGTACACGAAGTATATTTTGAAACCTATTTCGAGCGATAATAATTCCAAAAATTTTTTGACCATTGTTTTTGCTCCAAAGTTGTGTTACATCCTCGTTATAAGATTTGTATACAGCTATTAATATCAAAACTCCAATAAATTTCTTCAATTCCTGGACATCATATTTTTGCCTAAAGCAATCTCCCCTTCTTCATTCGTCCACTTTAGGATAATTTCAAGAAGAGATTTACTAAAATAAATCAAAAAAGGAGAAGCAGTTGTATAGGTCTCGCGATTTCCAAAACGTGTTGGGCCTGAATGTTCTCGTAAAATATTGTGTCGTGTTATCTTCTGTGACGAGGTAAAATAAGATCTTGGTACCAAACAACTTGTTTGTTCTATGATATAAAAGAATTAGCTCCAGCCGCATTTCTGTTGTGGTCATCATCGCTGCTTCTTCTGCTGTGCTTGTATCACCTCCATCGATGAGGCCTTCAACTGCATTTACATCTCCATCATCGTCTGAAGCTTCATATCCGCTATTGTATTCAACGTCACTCATTTCGGCTACTAACGCCTCTAGCTGTTGTTGTGTAAGGTATTCCTTATTTCTACGATCCTTTTTCCGTAATGAGTAAAACACAAACCAGAAAATAGCCATAATAAAGATTCAGAAATAACTATCAGACAATTGATGACAAATGATGCTAAAATATCAAATCGCAAATCACAACTGAACAAAATATAAATTTACTACACAGATTCGGCAAGCATTAATGCATTGTTCACGACGTGCGGCTATAAATATGCTGAAACACGTAAAGTCCCCAAAATCCGCATGATAAAAGGGATTCCCCCTTTCTGTATACATTGGGGAATGCCAAGAACGGTTTATCAGCAGCGGGGAAAACCGGAATTTATAAACAAACCACTTTCATTGTAAATACAATACATTGTAAATACAATACATTCAAAATACACTCGCTTTACCTACATTTATACGGTAAACGACATATGGGCCCAACGGACCCTGTTGGTAAATCGCGAAAGTATTTTTATACTGCCAAAACCATTCTTTCCAAAATAATTTTCTTGTCAAAATTTTAAAGCTACAATTTGAATTTACCATATAAGGTCACGAAATAATTATAGTATGGTATATCAATTGATAAATTATTGTAGTTTTTCGGCTTTAATATGAAATATTTACAAATATCAAATTAGTATGTATGTATTAGTTTGCTTTCATAACAGACATCTGCTTTCAATAACTAACATTTGCTTTCTATAACTTACATCTGCTATCAAAACTGACATCAGCTTTCAAAACTGACTTCTGCTTTCAACTTGACATCTGATTCCTTAACACTGTTACTTTATAATGCATTTCTAAATAGCTTGAACTAAGGTCTATCGTGGCTTAAGTGGTAAAAGCGACAGTCCGGCAAACTGTAGATTTGGGTTCAAGTCCCAACGTAGACAATATTTTTAAATTAAAAATTTCGTATGATTTGCTTTGTAATTTGTAGACAGCAATGTTTACATCACCACTTACTTTGCAATTACATACATACTAATTTGATATTTACAAATATTTCACATAAAAGCCGAAAAACTCCAAAAATTTATCAATCGATATATTTAATAAACGGCTAAGAAATTATCTAAACACTCATATAGCTATGGAGTAATATTTAGCATTTTCAAACCTTCAAAACTGACATTTGCTCTCAAAATACTGACATCGGCTTTCAATAACTGACATCTGTTTTCAAAACAGGCATCTGCTTTCAAATCTGACGTTTGCTTTCATAACAGACATCTGCTTTCAAAACAGACATCTGCTTTCAATAACTGACATTTGCTTTCTATAACTGACATCTGCTATCAAAACTGACATCAGCTTTAATAACTGACAGCTGATTCATTAATACTGTTACTTTATAATGCATTTCTCAATAGCTTGAACCAAGGTCTATCGTGGCTTAAGTGGTAAAAGCGACAGTCCGGCAAACTGTAGACTTGGGTTCAAGTCCAAACGTAGACAATATTTTTCAATTAAAAATTTCGTATGATTTGCTTTATAATTTGTAGAGCAATGTTTACATCCCCACTTACTTTGCAATTACATACATACAAATTTGATATTTGTAAATATTTTATATAAAAGCGGAAGAGCTCCAATAATTTATCAATTGATATATTTAATAAACGGCTAAGAAATTATCTAAACACTTATATACATATTGCTATGTACTGCGGTGTTGCTTAATTTATTTAAATTAGTCCACAATACACAATAGCTTGCTCGGCCTATCTCAAGTCGGGTCAGCCTTCCAGAAACTCTTGTATCTTCAGGGCTACCCTCATAAGGTACGTAGTAAAGTAAATAAAACAAAAGGTATTAGCAAAGAAACAAACATTCACCACACGAAGATTTAATTAAAAAAAAACCCAAAAAAAATTACGACTTTATCAAATATAAAGACGTGCTGAGACTCCTACTGTGTCGCAATGTGAGGAAAACTTGTATAAAAATTTACTGCTACACTAGACTAAAAACCTCACTAGTGACCGCGAACAAAATTAAACTAATTAAATATTCAGGAAAACTATCAAACTTCAACAATTACGTTATTCCCAACTAAACGTCAAACAGAGCAATAACTGTAAGCGCGTGCATCCAAAATTAATCCATGCCCACATTCAACATGGTAAAAATGTACTTCTCCCACCAATTCCTAACTTTCTAAAATATATTTCTGATAAAAAAATACTTCACAAAAAGTATGAAAATTTTCCTTGATATTTATTTGACTATATAAAAAATTATAAACTAATAATTTGCTGAATTTACGAACTCAATCAATATTCAAATATCATAACTAAACTAATTTATATATAAAAATAGTAATACTTGCTAATATACACTTACATTAATTAATTTATGCAGTCATCACACTTCACAAAAAAATACAAAAGAGAGATCTCAGATAGGTCGCATAAATCAAAAAAATTACAAGTATAAGAGACTCGTAATAAATCGAGAATTAATTTTAACACATCAGTATCACTCAACTAAAAACATAAACCGAAATTACTATAATAACCTGAATAAAAAGGAAGTCTTTATTCAGCAAAAATTAATTAGACCTAATGTAATGTTGTAAATGTTGAATTTTCAAATAATGGGCGCCAGTGATTAAATTAATCACAAATATAACTACGTCCTCTGTGTACATACAAGTGCACTAACAGCAGTCGGAAAGCATGGTTATAAAATAGATTAGATAATGAAATACCTCAGGGTTCAAAGTCGGTCTGCGAATTACCTCCCTAATTGTAATTAGGTGTCTATATAATATGTGTAACTCAACAACTAAATGCTAACAAATAAAACAGTTTAAAGTGATAAAAATAAAATATATTGAAATAAAAATTAGAGAACTGTAACAATTATCATAACATAGACATGTGTCTATAAAGAGAATTACAATCTAAACATGTGTAAATATAATAGTACTAAATATAGTGTTGGTGAACAAATAAAACTAAGTTAAAGAATATATTGGATTATTTAAACTAATTTGGTAAGTACTACGGTGTTATAGAGATGTTAAATTATGCTTGTATTTATTAAGCTAGGGTAAACGATGCATAGACAATAAATATAGAGGTTTTATTAAAGTTTATTTAGGTTATTGTGAACTTGTTTATTGATATGTAAATTTTATAGGCAATGAAATTATAAATTGGTCATTCAAGAACCTGTGTTCCAAGAATTTGCGTGTTGGGTCAAACTGGAAGCGTTGTAGTTTTGCAGCACCAAGTACGGCGTTAGGATTCTTGATATGGGTTTGGCGTCGTTTGATCGTCCAAATGGCCCAAGCGTTGCAGTTTGGATACTGGTAATGATGCTTTCGTCAATATTCGGCATATCTTCGATGATGAGAGGCTGGTTTTTACTTAAAAAGGTTGGCTAATTTTCTGCGTTGCACTTATATATATTTTCGACGAGATCTGTTAAGTTTGATTATGGTAATTTAATTTTTAAATTGGATAATTACACAAACGCGGTCATATATTGTAAAATTATTTTTCGGCTTCCTCTACGTTCATTTATTTTTCATGGCCTATTTTTATATTGGCAAATAGCCTCGAAACTTTATTATCAGAACATCGCTGGTGTTTTGAATTAAATTAATATTACATTTATAATCAAATTATAAAATTTTTTAAATAATTTTCAAATACACTTTGTTTACTTTTAAATGTAGGTTATGTCATTATTATGTGTTCTAAGTTGCATTCTTACGTGTTTTGGTAAAATTTTGAAAAGAGGGCGTGTCTAATCAGTATCAATACAATATTTCAATGTGGATAAATTAGATACCGGTAGTATCGCGCGAAATATTTGAATTATGAAATTTAAAATAGAAATATAAAAGTAAGTTATAAAAAATAAAAATATGTTAATTTGAATTACTGTTCTCGTTGTATTAATTTATATACATGTTGATACTAATTTTACAATCTAAATTCGCCAATTTCACCCTTTTTTTATAATTGTTATATGCATGGTTTTATTTGTTTTTCTGTTCCAGATGCAGATATATGAGTGCAGTTTGAACCATAACATTAATCCCAGTAAAAAGAATATCTGGAATATTATGAAGATACTTCTTTTTCCCGTATAAGATAAATGACATAAGAATATCAACCAGTAGTACTTCTAAAATATGTGTCTTAATAATTCAAAAATAGTAAATGTAGTAAATTAAATTCGAACATTAAAATTATAAATATGTATTCTCTTTTTAATTAGAAACGTTATGTGGTTTTTTGTTTGCAAAGCAGTGTTAACTCTGTGTTTATTTGTTTCTTAATCATGCTCTTTCCTTTGTAAATATGCGTTATGTTTTTTAATGTTGTTACATTTGTTTATTTAATTAAGTAAATATTTGTTTTCTGTTAATTATTAACTGTTTTTCATTTAAATTGCGTTATTCATAATTAGATATTTATTTCATATTCTGTATATCTCTTGGTTTATCTTTTTGTATATAGTAGATTATTTGGTAGTAATTAATAGTAAGTATTCTAATTTTTTAATTTATTTGTAATGTTGTTAGTTGTTATGATCTATAACATACTTTACATACTGGGCTGTTTTTGGGGTTTATAAATTGGTGTTATATTTTTTTTTTGTTACTAATTACATAAAATATTCAGGTATTTGTTGGTGAAGTTATACTTGGGTTATTTTATTTATAAATAATTACATTGATGGTACATGCGTTATAATTCTTTTAATAGTTTATTATTCTTACCTTTTTTTTTTTATTAATTAAAATTGATATATTGATATTAACTTTAGTTTCAATAGTAAATAATACTCTCCTTATCCACACTACTCATTACATTCTCATACTCTTCGCTAATCATTGAAATACCACTCCTTTAACATATATATTCTACCTTATAAGAAGACACTTTTGTCTATATATTTTCATAATAATAATAATTCATTTAATTATATATTTCTGTACACCCCTATCATATATTAATCCATTCTAACTTATAAATCTATACCATATCCTTCTAAAATCATGTCAACACTCCTTTATTATTTATATTCAATCATACTCTCTTTTTCAATAATAATACATTTGAACTTTCATTTTAATTAACCTACGCATGTTTGTAAGTGGATGTGTTCCCCATTAAATAATTCGATTGACAGTACCAATGTTATTTATATAAATGTTGTTTCGTAAGCTTATTTAACCATCTGAATATGTGTTGTCACTATATTTTATTTGTATTTAATCTTCTTTCAATGGAGACTGTGGTTAAATAATAATTTAAAAAGGTATATAACCCCTTACCACAAATTGATAGTCGTATCCTAAATACGTATTTCGACAACTAAGTTGTCATCATCAGTAGGTAAAAACTACTAATTAAAGTCACACGGGGCACAATAAAGTAAGATAAACGCTTACGCACAACTACTATACACTGCAACCCTGTAAAGACTAAATTTACCATGCACATTTCAAACTACGAGATAAAACACTTGTCTCTTTGGAAAAGGTTCTTAAACATCTGTTAAAATATCGAACAAAGGGACGGCAAAAACATCACCGCGGATTCAAATCATAGTTATCAACATAAGACTGCTTCCTTTAACTTTTTAGTCAATCGGTTACTAAATTTTCCGTTAACAAAGGAGAGATATGAAACAGAACTAGATTTCATTAAAAATATTGCGACATACAATGGCTTTGACATAGAAATAATCAATAAATTAATTAGAAAAACTAAAATAAAAAATACGATCCGCGAATCCACGAGTTTGATACCCCAAAATAACCAAGAGAAAAAGTACATATGTCTACCATACCACCCTGTCACGAAAAACATTAATAGAATTGTGAAAGAAAGAGGTCTCCAGGTAGCATTTCGGTCTGAAAACACTATCAAAAGTCTGCTAGGGAATACTAAAGATAAAATCAATTCCAATTCGAAATCAGGGATCTATGAAATTAGTTGCGCGGATTGTAATTTGAAATATATAGGCCAAACTAAACGACCCATAATAACACGTTTTAAAGAACACATAGCACATATCAAATACAATAGACCGGATAAATCAAATGTCGCAAATCACGCTTTGAGCACACTACACAATGTACCGATTACAGGTTTGAAATTGATAAAAGGAATTAATAAACCCCATGAACTTGATGCTTACGAAAGTATATTTATCGCGAAAAATAAACATACCTCCTTGAATAGCGATAAATCTCCAATACCGTTCAGCAGTCTATTCACATTTTTATAAGTGGGTGGGGGATGTAACATCAGTAATTATAGACATGTGGGAATCCATACACGTGAAATAATACAATTACCTCCTAAACAATGGTTTTTGAATGAAGCATTCGGCTTGTTTCACGAAATTGTAAATCTTGTTTCGCGTTTTGGGGAACAGATGTACCGGATGTTTTTGTTTATTAAATTATTTATCATGTTTCACCTAGAGCCTACCGTGAATTCTATACATTATTTTATTTTGCTTAACTCCTTAACCAGGACATGCCACCTATTTATAATTAACTTTTAAATTAAATACCCACAATATCCAATTATGCATAGACCCCCCTTTTCACGTGAAGTGAGTCTCATTTAATATGCAAAATTACCTCCTTAGTACACCCAGAGACTACCGTGAATCCCATACATTATATTAAATAGCGCAACTCCTTAACTAGGACATGTCACCTTTTTATAATTAACTTTTAAATTATATACCTACCATATCCAATTATTCAAGACCCTTTTCACGTGAATTGAATTCTCATTTAATATCCAAAATTACCTCCTACACACCCAGAGCCTACCGTGAATTCTATACATTATATTAAATTGCTTAACCCCTTAACCAGAACATTGTCACCTATTTATAATTAACTTTTAAATTTATATACCTACAATATTTAATTATTCATAAACCTCCTGTTCACCGAAATGGTTTCTCATTTAATATAACACATTGTCACCTATTTATAATTAAATTCTAAATCATACACCTACAATATCTAATTATTTATTGACCCTTTTCACGAGGATTGTTATTCTCATTTAGTATAATACAACAAGCCGGATGTCTAGTTTTTCACATATAACGCCTCTTCTTAATTTTGTCTTTCTCAGAATTGTCATGAGAGTTCGGCCTTTACGATACGACTTCTTAACCTTTTGTTAATGGAAAGTGTTTCTACATTCGGACCCAATATAGATTTTGTCACTACCTGCGTATTGGAATATAACACGTTTAAATAATAACAATTAATTTGTACATTGCACATGAAATGCTCATACATTTAATTATACTAGTGTTTTGTGGAAATATAGGTGTTTCATTTAGTTTATTAGTAGGTCACCGTAGCTTTAAAATCGTTTTTAGTTGGCGCCGTATTTAGAGAAGAATTTTTGCCGTCCCTTTGTTCGATATTTTAACAGATGTTTAAGAACCTTTTCCAAAGAGACAAGTGTTTTATCTCGTAGTTTGAAATGTGCATGGTAAATTTAGTCTTTACAGGGTTGCAGTGTATAGTAGTTGTGCGTAAGCGTTTATCTTACTTTATTGTGCCCCGTGTGACTTTAATTAGTAGTTTTTACCTACTGATGATGACAACTTAGTTGTCGAAATACGTATTTAGGATACGACTATCAATTTGTGGTAAGGGGTTATATACCTTTTTAAATTGTATTTAATCTCTTACTTGTTAATTTGTTATAATATTCAAGCTCCAGTTATGCTTGTTCTCTTTAATTTATTAATTATTTACCTTGTTGTTAGTTCATCAATTATATTTTATAATATGTTCTTTCTTATTAAATTGTATTTTTCATCTCTTTGTTGCTATTTAGCATAAGTGTATTAGTTCAATTTTTAGTAATTATGAATCGTATCCTTGTAAAAAGCTTAGTTCATCATATATTTAGAATACCGAGATTCTGTCGTCCTATTTATTCAAGTATTTATTTTTCGACGAACTGTTTTAAGGAAATAATGCTGTTATCCCCGTATAAAAATGTCATATTCCCTCTTCCTTGTGATTTGTGTAAGTTTTTGTTGATCAGTGTGCATGTAGTTACCAATTTTGTGTAAGTGTATAAATTTGTGTTGCTTTTTGTAATTAATATAGTCTTAAGGAAATAGTTAATAGTTAGATATTCATATATTATAGAATCGTTAATCATCTCTTCTTTAATTAATGTGTTATCCGTGTTGTGTATAGTTATGTTTGGTGAACTAAAAGTTGTGTTTTGCATATAAATTTTCTGTAAGTGTATAAATTTGTGTTGCTTTTTGTAATTAATATAGTCTTAAGGAAATAGTTAATAGTTAGATATTCATATATTATAGAATCGTTAATCATCTCTTCTTTAATTAATGTGTTATCCGTGTTGTGTATAGTTATGTTTGGTGAACTAAAAGTTGTGTTTTGCATATAAATTTTCTTTATTTGTGTGTTGTTGGTTGCATAATTACGGTTAATGTTCTTGATTTTTATGAGACTTGTTTAAATTTATATTGTTGATCCCCGTCTTCTCCATGTTAAAATTATTATACTCTTTTGCATTATTTAATAAAAAGTTTTGATAGGCTCTGTCATTTATTAAAAATTGTTTGTGTAAATTATCTTTCTGTCTGTATGTGAGCGGTTTGTTAGGCTTATGATCAGATGCAGTTTTGATTATGTTTTCATTATGTACCTTGTTAGTAGTTATGTTTTCTTGTTGATTTTCCCATACCTGAGTGATTATTATCTCTTTATGCGTGTCAACAGTGTTATTAATAATCTCGAATTCTTGTGTTATGCTTGTTGTTAAATTTTTATTAAGAGTATCTATTTTGTGTGTTAGATTTATTATTAAATCTTCATTTAAAGCTTCCATTTTATGTATAATCCTTTCTTCCAATTTCATTTGACTATCTTTCAAACCTCTTATGTCTTCTTTAATTTCTTCGTTGTCCTGTCTCAGCTGATCTAATTTTTGATTCATATTTGTTTCTAATTGACTTATGTTAGTTTCTAATCTGATGTTATTAGTATCTAATTTTTCGTAAAATGTTTTGTAACTAGTTTCTATTGATTCTAATTTCTCTGTCATGGTTTGTTGAAAATTCATTATTAAGGCGGCTACAGTATTGAAAGTTGCAGGCACTTCTTTCTTCGGTGTTTCTGGTTGTGTATTCATTTTGTTTTAGAGTCGATTATATTAGTTAAATATGTGTTTTTGTGTTCAAATATTGATAATAAATAATATTGTATGTTAATGTATGAAATTGCAAATATTTATGATGAATATGGCTAAGAACAATTATTCGACACACATAAACAATGTAAATAGGAAGGAAAATAATAGCAATATATACGAACAGGTTGATTTTCCCATTCACTAACCTTATTCCTTGTAGTCCCTGTAAAGTTGAAGATCTCAGGTGCAATGTGATGTATATAAAGCTTGACAATAGGAAAATCAGATACACAATACAATACACCAATTTTCATGTATTCAACAAGTATAAATATGTGTTACAGCTTCCTTATTTTTTTTAATAAAAATTATTTGTTAATATTTGAGTTGTTTTCGAGTTTCTTGTCATTGAAAAATATTTAAAAGGAGATAATTCTTGGCCTCCACGTTGTTGCGTCAAATGATATAATACTCGGGAGGCGATTTTTAAATTATTTATAATAATGGATGATATGTAATGTTGTAAATGTTGAATTTTCAAATAATGGGCGCCAGTGATTAAATTAATCACAAATATAACTACGTCCTCTGTGTACATACAAATGCACTAACAGCAGTCGGAAAGCATGGTTATAAAATAGATTAGATAATATAATACCTCAGGGTTCAAAGTCGGTCTGCGAATTACCTCCCTAATTGTAATTAGGTGTCTATATAATATGTGTAACTCAACAACTAAATGCTAACAAATAAAACAGTTTAAAGTGATAAAAATAAAATATATTGAAATAAAAATTAGAGAACTGTAACAATTATCATAACATAGACATGTGTCTATAAAGAGAATTACGATCTAAACATGTGTAAATATAATAGTACTAAATATAGTGTTGGTGAACAAATAAAACTAAGTTAAAGAATATATTGGATTATTTAAACTAATTTGGTAAGTACTACGGTGTTATAGAGATGTTAAATTATGCTTGTATTTATTAAGCTAGGGTAAACGATGCATAGACAATAAATATAGAGGTTTTATTAAAGTTTATATAGGTTATTGTGAACTTGTTTATTGATATGTAAATTTTATAGGCAATTAAATTATAAATTGGTCATTCAAGAACCTGTGTTCCAAGAATTTGCGTGTTGGATCAAACTGGAAGCGTTGTAGTTTTGCAGCACCAAGTACGGCGTTAGGATTCTTGATATGGGTTTGGCGTCGTTTGATCGTCCAAATGGCTTGCAGTTTGGATACTGGTAATGATGCTTTCGTCAATATTCGGCGTATCTTCGATAATGAGAGGCTGGTTTTTACTTAAAAAGGTTGGCTAATTTTCTGCGTTGCACTTATATATATTTTCGACGAGATCTGTTAAGTTTGATTATGGTAATTTAATTTTTAACTTGGATAATTACACAAACGCGGCCATATATTGTAAAATTATTTTTCGGCTTTCTCTACGTTCATTTATTTTTCATGGCCTATTTTTATATTGGCAAATAGCCTCGAAACTTTATTATCAGAACATCGCTGGTGTTTTGAATTAAATTAATATTACATTTCTAATCAAATTATAAAATTTTTTAAATAATTTTCAAATACACTTTGTTTACTTTTAAATGTAGGTTATGTCATTATTATGTGTTCTAAGTTGCATTCTTACGTGTTTTGGTAAAATTTTGAAAAGAGGGCGTGTCTAATCAGTATCAATACAATATTTCAATGTGGATAAATTAGATACCGGTAGTATCGCGCGAAATATTTGAATTATGAAATTTAAAATAGAAATATAAAAGTAAGTTATAAAAAATAAAAATATGTTAATTTGAATTACTGTTCTCGTTGTATTAATTTATATACATGTTGATACTAATTTTACAATCTAAATTCGCCAATTTCACCCTTTTTTTATAATTGTTATATGCATGGTTTTATTTGTTTTTCTGTTCCAGATGCAGATATATGAGTGCAGTTTGAACCATAACAATATATATATATATATATATATATATATATATATATATATATATATGTATATATATTGATATGTATTTATACAAGATAAAAACGTAAAAATGTTTCTTGGGGAGTAGTGGCCAGGTAATTAAAACAATTCATAAATTGTTTTAGCAAGTAAGAGAAGCAACTACAACAAACTTAGGAAGAGTCATGCTTTGTTTAGATCGCAGATCATTTTGAACATTTGTGAAAATCATTATTAATGCATAATAATAATAAATATTTTACATCGTACAGGTATAGGTTTCCCTATGTCTATCTTTCTGTCTATTATGTCTGTTATCAAGAAAAATCGTTGCGGTGTCTAACTGGTTTTATCTTTCATGATGAAACAGACATGTAAATAATTTACACATCTGTAACTGTATCATGGACAATACACCTCGTATTTTCATAATGAAACAAAAGCATTATACGTGCATTAACGTATAGAAATATTGAATACCTTTTTGTATATTTACCGCCATCTGGTTTGTTGTTAATGGTCTACCCGTATTGTTTCGCTTGTCGTACCAGCATAGCTGGTCACAAACGAAAGGTCGCTTTTCCGGCAAAGTCTCTTTCGTCCGTCAGATGTCACTTATTAATAAGTGCCACCTTACAGGATGAAATTTGCTTTATCTAATAGGGATTTCGGCTTAATGTTATATACAGATATATATCTATTTATAAAGATTTGTATCATTTGTATACATTGCTTCACTAGCTTAACTGACGACGCCTATAGATGGCAGAAACATATGTCTTAAGCAGAAGTTAATGCCGAAAATACGAGGTGTATTGTCCATGATACAGTTACAGATGTGTAAATTATTTACATGTCTGTTTCATAATGAAACAAAAGCATTATACGTGCATTAACGTATAGAAATATTTAAAACCTTTTTGGTTTTATCTTGTTCACAAATATCCAAGACGAATTAAATATTTATTCTAATAGAGATATTTTGAATTTATTCTACATTCATGGTGAATCTCTTCAAATGATTGAAACATATCATATGAGATAACAGGCAGTCCTACTTTCTTTAACAATTGTAGATACCTGACGCTTGTTAAATTCTGGATATAAATTTCATTTTCAACGTGGATATGTATAATTATTGCAAAAACATTAGAGAAAAGTGTATTGAAAATTTGCTTCTCTAATGGCATGTGGATATTGTGTCGCCCAATGATGACAATTTCTTCTATTAAAAATCCTTAAAATTTTAGATAAAAAATTGGGATCTTCTTGTATTTTCTTTAAAATGAACTCGCAACATTGAATTCTTCTATCTTTTTCTCTTGGACAAAAAGCCTAAACTTATTGAAAAGAATAAGGATGTATTTTATTTTTCTTTAAAATCCTTTGATGTACATGAAATTCCTATATCTGCGGACGCCGCCGGTATAGACGTCGTTGGATGCTCATGAAAATATCCCAAAACAACGATTTCATTAGCTTCGTCGCCTGTAATCGGTTTTGGAATTGTCTTCTTGACTTGAATACCAAAGCGAATGGAGTTTGACTCTATTTGCTTGAATTTAGTTTTATTAATTGCTGGTAAATGTGGGTATCTTTCATTAAAAAGTCGACATGTTTCTTCAATAATTTGAAGAGATTCATCATGAATATAGAATAAATTCAAAATATCTCTATTAGAATAAATATTTAATTCGTCTTGGATATTTGTGAACAACATACAACCAGTTAGACACGAAATACATTTTGTCACAATTTTGACAGATCAGATTTAGTTTTCAAGGCTTACTACAACGATTTCTTTTGATAAAGCTCAATTTAGAAAATAATCATTAATAACTCTAAAACTATGAGAGATAGACATAGGGAAACCTATACCTGTACGATGCAAAATGTTTATCTGCTTACTATTGCGTGCTCATCTATAGGTGTTCTATTTAAAGAAATCGATTTTTCTTTAATTAAAAATTACTTAAATAATCAATAAATTTTGAACATCCTGTAAGAGATTTCTTAAATGTTTCGACATTACTCGGAATCTTATCCCTTTCACTATTTGCAGTAGAAATATGACATAGTTTAGATCAAATGTGCCTGAGATAAATGGTTTTAAAAAGTAAATTGAAAAACAAAAAAATTTCACAAAAATCAAAATAATTTGAAAACGGTTATTTTTTTGCAAAGAAACCTTAATAGAAAGTGTTACAGTACTCTACAAGGAATCTAAAAAAGCAATAAATAGTATAACATTTTATTTAAAATATCAAAGTTGGCTATGACTTCCGGTATAATCGAAAGTGGTTTATGAGTGTAAATATTTCATTTTAGTACATCAAGTATCAAGATTACGTGCCACAAATTTTCAAAAATATCCTAAGGCGTAAACATTTTGTTTATTTCTCTAATAGGTTGTATATATGTATTGGGACATAGGTACAAGTAGTTTGAGGGTTGTTTTCTTCGCTGTAACAGAATAATTGAAACATATATGAGTGGGTAAAACCTCACCAGTTTTGTATAACCAGATTTTTAGTAATTCTTTTATTTGGTTGTTGTGGTATTTGTTCTATCTGTATTGCAGTGTTCATATAATTTTTATTTTATTAATTTGTTAATGAAAGAGAGTGAATAATTATTTTTTTGTAAAGAATCTTTTGTTTGTGATAGAATTTCTGGTTTCAAGTCTTGGCTTGTTAGTTTAATTGCTCTATTAATTAATCCCGTTGCTACATTTTTTTGTGTGACATTGATTGGCATGAATCGAAATCCAGAAAATTATCAGATGCAGTTGGTTTGTGATATAATTTTGTTAAGATCTTTTTTTCGGTGCGTATTATGATTGGATCTAAGAAGCAAATGTTTGAATTATTTTCTTTTTGTATAGTGCACTGTAGTTTCGAATAAATCAATTAAATTTCTGTAGTATGTATTCTGTTTTATCTGAGGGGATGCAACTGATGCAAACATGTTCGTATCTTTTAAAAAATGTGGGTTTAAAATTTACTTTTGAAATTATGTTCTGTCCCAGTTCTTTCAGTACAAGTTGTGCATTAACACTGGAGACAGTGGCATAGATAAAGAATTTGGGCACCCCCCGCAAAATGTTTAGGGGGCCCTTCCAAAGTGCCTCTTTAGAATAAATAGCAGAAATCATGAATATTGTAGTAATTCAATTTACTTTGCAGATCTTACGTTAATGTTAGGTACATGTTATTTATTAGGTAAGATTTGATAAAATGAATCACTATACTTACACTTACTACTATTTATCATATTTTTTAGTAACTTAACAATCTTGTTGTTAATATAAAACTGAAGGAGTGGAAGTAGTCTTTCAGTTGAACCGTATCTTCATTTTCGTATTTATTCAAATATATTTATTCAAATACAGCGTTATAAAAGAAACGTGCCTTTTCATAATTTCTAGTTTTATTCATTAGTTTATAACACAGTCATATTATTCGTATAACTTCAAGTTTAAAGTACAAACATTTTATTACTTGGATCTGTGCGACGCATAGATGTTGAAATATGCCGATTGAACGTTAGTACAGATTATTTCCACCTATAGTCCGTAACCAGATGTGATATTATTTTCTTGGAACTGAGAAAGATACGGACAATAAAATAATAAAACAAGACGAAAGTTTTCATGGTATAAAACGTAAATGGTATATGTATACCGTTATAATTTTTAAAACTAGACGAATAAGACCATACAAATTTTGTTTTAATGATACAAAGGAAAACATACACTTTTTTATATATAAGGATAAACCAGGAATATTCTCGTAAATTTCTTTACAATACGGGGCCCTGAGCCGGTGCCCCAAATCGCCTTGCGGGCTCTACGGGCGCCTTATCTACATCACTGACTGGAGATGGGCAATACCATTGCGCATCCATGGGTTTGTTTGTAGTAATGGTTATTATATTAGAAGTATGTTGTGTTTATGGTTAACTTTATTGCTTTTTTTAATTCTTCGACTGTTATTGTGTTAAATCTATTTATGTATATTGGTATATACCGTATATATCGAAACAACATCCAAAGAAACAAGTATGTTGTTTTCAGGGATTTCTATATTGTTTAGGAAATGTTTGAAATCGTAAGAGTTTTTTAACTAATATTAATTTTTGCTAGTGATAATTATTGAAAATATAGTTTGCTAAAAATTTGATTTGAATAATTTGTGTCACATGATACTAATGGGTCTACTAACTGGAGTATTTTGTTTATGTATTTTTGGTAGGCCGTATATTTTTGCAGGGTGTAAATCTTTAGGCTTTGGCAGTTTATCTGGGGAAAATAATAACAGTATTTCTAAAGAAACCGCCAAGTACTATCTACAATAATAGAGATGTTTAGGATGCTATTAACATATACATATGAGGTTACAGCATATCTGTTTCAAATTTATATAACAAAATATACCAAAAATCTTCTTCTTCTTCAGGTGCCATCTCCTCTCAGAAGGTTGGCTATCATCACGGCTATTCTCATTTTTGATGCTGCGGCTCTGAATAGTTCAATGGAGCTGCATTTATACCACTGTCTCAAATTATTTAACCAGGAAATCCGTCTTCTTCCTATATTTCCTATATACCAAAAATGGAGTGTGATTATTTAGGAAACTTGCTATATTTATTATTTGTACAATATTTTGGTATTGGACTTATATTTGGGCTATATTTATTATTTGTACAATATTTTGGTATTGGACTTATTTTAAATGCCCGAGTATTAAAAGTAGCTCTCTTGTTAAAATTGACACATTTTTTATTTAAAATTTCACAAAATGTTTGCAGGTATACATAAATTATAAGCAACATGAGTTTGCCAAGCTTACAATATTAGAGTTTTATAAAAAATTCCTTTTTTCAAACGAGAAAGCTTCAACTTTCTTAAAAATGTATATGTATGTACATACATAGGTGTATTGTCTTAGAAGTTCAAATAGACAACATAATAAATACAATAACAAATACATTAAGAAATCTAGGTGAAGGTTGCATTTGAGGGCAATTTAATAACAGTCCAGCGTAATCTAATTCATTACGCACAGCGACAAATTAGAACGTGCATTATCTTTTATAAGAAAATTACCATCAATTTCACATCGCGATGGACCGTGCTGATGCTCTTTACCCATCAAGACGATTGCGAGAGCATCATTGTATTATACTTACAATTAGTTTATTATATTATTCTACAAAGGGAGGCCTATATATACATATTAATCAATAGAACTGGTTTGTTTTCTCAATTTTAAAATGAAATGACTTAAGAATTATTTGCGACATTTTTCTTCATAATACTCATCTAACACTATATTTGACCTCGATTTCGACCCCAGTCTTATTTGAACATCCGAATTGGTAGATTTAGATTAAAGCATTAGAGTTGTTGGATAATGTCAAACCAAAGTAATATCCTAAACGTATTCGACATGGATTATATCTTTGCATTGTCTATATAACTCGATTTAAGAAAAAAAAGTGTTTAAAAAATCAATTGTGTTATTAAATTTATTAGTCTATTTCTTCGTATACTCTACCATATTATTTGATTTAACAGAAATGTAATATGTATACATTGTTACGAAGCACTCTTATAAACTTAAAAATTTTGTTCATGCCAATAAATTATTGTTGTCACGGATCGTATTCCAAGACCTATTAATATCAGCTTCCATCTTTCGGTGTTTGGCAAATGTATTTTCAATCCAAATTTATCACATTTTTATTGTGTCCATGCATATACCTCTCAAACTCCTCCTATGGGACTATGATACTTTGGATCAACGAATTCAGACAAGACTGGAGGAGCATTGAAGACGCGCCACCTGTCGAGGCTCCAAATTCTGTTATGACCTCATAAAACATTTATAAACGCCACGATATTGTTTTGGCCGACAGGTTATGAGTTAATAGAGGCCACAGGCATCTCAATTGACTAAGTACATTTCATTTTGTTCAGTGAATTCCATATAAAAAAAATATGTGAAATATGAAATGGAGAAAACTTGAATTTATTACTATACGCCGAAAATGAACGAACAGTCAATACTGGACCTCATCAATAAACTCTGCTCATAAGCAGGCGAAATGCGTTTCATCGCCCGGTAAAGCAATAAAGTCAGTCTTTTGGAATACAAGTCACTGGCGTATAGCGGAGAAACAATCTGGAATGGCCAAGAAAAAGGTGTTGACCACTACGACAACGCAACAGTCCATTAAAATCAAGCCGCTCAGTGAAATTGACCGAAATTTGGTTGGAAGTGCTTCCGCATCTAGCCTATTCAACCGATTTGGCTCCATCAGACTTTCATCTGTTTCCGAAACTCAAAACTTTCCTGACCGGACTTAAATTTATGTGCAATGAGGAAGTCATCCAGGTGGCTAATGACTATTTTAAGGTAAGTCGCAAAGAAAAGAATCGGGAACGTAGATAAACATTAAGTGAGTGATTTTTTTTTCACCAAGGCTTCGATAGTTTTTTTTAAAAATTGGATTCTTAGTATTGCCCATCAGAAGGTGCGAAATTAGATTAATGAGCAGAATGTGACACTGCACCACGGGAAATTACGAGTTTCCCAAAATTCTAGTGAAACACATTAGGCAACTATTTTGTGTGTCATGTACACTGTTGAAACCATTGAATACCGAGTTGGCCGAGTTACTGATTTGTTATATATTCACTATTAAATAGTTTCTCTATGATTACATCTGACCGTTCGTCAATAATGAACTAAATTTTTTCTTCCAATCGTGCCTGGATAAGTATATTCTCTTTTCAGTCACGTCATGGATTCTATTTTCGTGGCATTTTATCTTATTTTTCTGTACGTTTGCCGTGCGTTGTTCGGCGGTTTATTACTGTGTGACTATTACTATCGATTTATATAAGTTTTCACCTTAATGTTTTGTTGAAACTCGCTTTAATTTTTGCACTGTTAATTAACTTTGATTTGGCGATGTTTTTGAGCCAATCGCCTTAGATTTAACACATTTAATAAATACTTTTTATTCGCTACGGTGAAAATACATGTTTCACTGTCCACGATTTTTAGCGAATCTCTCATTCCACGGACTGTGAACCCGTCGTTCAATTGTTTCGGTTTATGACTTGAAGGTTGCGTATATAATTGGATTGAAGTTATTTGTAAACCGTATTGAATTTTTAAATATGTAATGATTTTTTAAATAATGGATTTTAATATAAATACCTTGTTTTTAAATAATATCAGTGTAGATGCATTTTTACATTAATTGTTTACATTTTCATAAATTGATTTCTCATTTTACTAATGCGTGTTTTAAAATTGTTTCTTAATAACTAAATATACATATTCTACAGTCTACTGCTTTTTGACAATAATAAATAATAAAAATATAAATCCCATTAATATTTATTGCGTTTGTTTGCCGATTCGTAATTTTAATATTCAGATTCAATGATCATCATGACACTGCTTTGGTTTCATTTGTATTTGAATTTACTTTAAATTTACCTACTACTTCTTTTAATTAATTATCTTCTATTAGTCAGATATCCTACAATAATATATAGTATTAGAAGGAGTTTCTTATTTTTTTGGACGTATTTATAATATGAGATAAAAGTAATATTTTTTGTTAGAAGCGGCCGGGTAATTTTAATTACTCAGCCGCTACTCCCAATAAATATTACTAATATATATATATATATATACATATATATATATATATATATATATAAAGATAATTATTTCTTGACCTTAGTATGTTATGGTACATTCTATTAATTGGCGATTTAAGACCTGGTTTTACTTCAATATGTATATATTTAAAACAATCTTATATGTTTCCGCATATGATGCCTTTTTCAAAGAAATTTGAAATATAAATGACAGTATTTTAATATCATACAATATATCAGTAGTTGTCATGGATAAAATTATTCAATGATACATTCAAGTTCAATAATAATAAATCATGCCTTGCCATTCTCTAAACAATTAGACAACAAAAATTTGGGAATGGCAAGCCATGAGTTATTATTATGTCTGCGCCCGTGAAGACAACCCTCACATTATAATAACAACAGCAGACAAATCTAATTAAACAGTGATTATTCTTAAAGAGGAATATCAGCAAAAAATAGAAAAACTATTAGACGATAAATTCACCTACAAAAAAGAAAGAAATAATCCAACAGAGAAAACTCGAAAAGAAAATAATAACTTAATAAATAAATGGTATAGACAAAACTTAATAGATTTCAACACTAAAATCAAACTTCGCATGTTTAATTCCCAACCTCTATCAATATATGGTTTGCCAAAAATCCACAAAAATAATATCCCTTTAAGGTCAATAGTATCAAACATACAAGCCCCTACTTATAGCATAGCAAAATTCCTAGGTGATAGCATATCTAAGATGTTAGGAAAAACGGAATATCATACCAAGAACTCATGGCAATTTCAAAATTTCATCAAGGAACAAAAAGTACCAACTAATCACAAAATTATATCACTTGATGTAGAATCTTTACACACTAACATTCCTACAGATCTAGCTATGAACATAATAGAGTCCAAATGGGATGAAATTAGTCCACACACATCACTAAATAAAAAACGAATTTATTAGGGGTATACATTTCTGTCTCGACAACACATATTTTCAATACAAAAATTCTTTTTATAGTCAAACATTTGGTATTGCCATGGGCTCTCCTTTCGCTGCTTCTATTGCAAATCTGGTAATGGGACATTTGGAACGAAATCGTCGCTTTAGTCAACTGAGCTCAGTTGGTTAGAGCGACGGTCCGGCAAACCTTTGACTTGAGTTCAATTACCAACGTGGACAAAAATTTTCCAAATAAAATACGTATGATTTGCATTGTAATTTGTAGACAGCAATGTTTACATTCACATTTACTTCGAAAAATAACATACTAATTTGAAAATATTTAATATAAAAGTCGAAAACTGCAAGAATTTATCAAATGATATATTAATAGTATTTTTTGATTGATATTGTATGATAATGTCCAAAGTAATAGATAAACCTACAGTATCATCAGTTTATTAAAATAATAGTTAGATATGACTTTCTTGTTATGGACATTTGTATATTTTAAGTAGATTATAATTATGCTCTTATTTATTAAATTTTTTATCTTTCATTTCTGTAATTTAATTCCTTAAGGAAACTGAAAGTATTTGGTAGTTTTTTTTTTAAAGGAAGTGTTAGAAATGATGAACATTAATGTAGGATTTACAAATGGCAACGTTTTATTTACAAATTGTAATCTAATGTAAAAAGGGACCTGTCAAATCGATTTTAAATTATGTTGGAAAAGAATTCTAATTCGACTGTCTTTAGTAAAAAATTAATAATCTTGGTATAAAATTTTGACGTATCCGGTATTTGATATATTAATATTTCAATGAGATTAGATTCATATACATTAAAAATTGAGAGAAACATGATTTAGGAAAAACATATGAAAGTCTAGAATAATTTTACTCTGAAGAGTCAGAAGTAAAATTTGACTCGTGTGATAAAATATTAACAAAATATGGCGAAAAATAGATAATTATTTAAAATTAAATGTATTCACGTGAATTAGTTATACAGAGAATAAATTAAATTCAAAATACAAATATCTGGAGAGATATTTATTTCCAATTGACGACTTTCAAACGTATTTCGGACCACCAAGGTCGTAGAAACATTTTCCTAATAAAATTATCCAATTATATAATACCAAATACTTACAAAACAGTTTCAAACGTAATTCCTAGTTTAACAATTTTCTTTAGATAATTTTAATCCAAGTTTATTTTCCAAATAAGAAGTCATATAATAGCGACTTCTATTAACATATAAATTTGTATGGTCCTTTTGTTTGTTTGTTATCTGTATTAAGAAATATAAATAATCTGAAATGAAATACAACAAATATAATAAATATCTAAAGATACATGTGAAGGTATTTCCAATAAAGCCTACTTTTTTATGATCCTTTTTGAAATAGTTTTTTGTCCAATTGTCAAAAAAAGTGACGTTTTTTTCATTAATCTCAGTATGCAAAGTGTGTCATTTTTTAACAGTTAAATAGTTATTTAAGTAATAACTTGTAAAGACGGCAGACTGTGTGCCAGACAGACAAGAATCATTTCACCATGTGTACTAAATATTATTTTGGATACTATAATATAAATATGTTTTGAAGGTGCATCTGTTATTGCCAATAATACCACTTTTTCTTTAGAATAAATGTTTTGTTCATTGTTAGAAAAACGAAATAATGTTTTTTTTTTATTTTGATTTAGAACTGTAAAATATATGTTCAAATTCTGTTATCTCTTTGATAAATGCATGTATGGAAATATTTACGAAACTACTAAATATATGTTTTTCTGCTCCGATATGTAAACAAAGCGAGAGGAATGAAAAATAATATTTTGTACTAATGGTGAAATGATTCTTGTCACCGTGCACCGGGCACATAGTCTGCCGTCTTTAATAAGGGAGGGAAGTAACATTTATTAGTCGAGGACTAGTTTGCGTCCGAGGGCTTGCCCGAGGACTTGCAATAGAGTTCGAGACTGGTAAATGTTACCTCCCGAATTGCTTATAACATTTTCCCACTCCCCAGACAATAAAATCCTCAAAAATTAAATGTAATCATAACGGTGAACAACCTCGGAATTTAATAAATTAGACACATCTGAAACGTTACTAGGCAGTTCCTACATACAATTGTTTATAAACACAAATAAAACGAAATTGTTGTGTTAATTGTGGTTTAAAAATGAGTGTTCCCAATGTAGAAGACGAAGCGAAAGAGGCTTGTTTGGATTTGCTTCCGGAGAAGTCGATGAAACGCTACGAGTTAATAATTTGTTAATAATGTTACTAATTGTACAAACTGTAATATTACCATAAATATAAATTAATAGAACACGTGTTTTGATGCACTTTTTTTCCATAAAGGACGTAAGTAAATTACTTACGCCCCGTTGTCATAACAATCACAGTCATTTCAGTAAAACCAACTTACGTCTATAGAAACAATGTATTAATGGTATGCTTACTATAAGGGGAGTGGGAAAAAGATTTTTTTTTCACCCTTAAAAGAAGATTTTTTTCCCTGTGAAATATTAATGTGTAATTTACACTCGTAACTAAGGCAACTCAGCGCAATGCCGTAGCCGCCGTAATTATGTAGGTGATATTTTATTTTATTTATATTAATCTACAACTATAAATTACAACAATTGGAGAAAAAACGTTGTTTATGTAACGTGCGCAAAGCAGTTTTTGAAAAATAAGTATTGGTACGTAATAAATAAAGTATACGAGAGTTTCCTTATATTTGAAGAAAAAAGTATATTGGACAAGTAGAATTCATACAACAGTATAAAATAAAGTCATTTCATAAAAAAAAAATTAATTTAACATTTACTAATACATTTATGAATTCACTGTTGCATTTGACAGACTATTTTCAAGTTAATCATTGTCAATTTCTATTATTATCAATAAATTAAAATTCAATCAATTATCAACCTCATATTTATTAATTTATATATCCCCTCTTTTACAATATATACATATACAATATATATTACAATTTATATATATATATATATATATATATAAATATAATATTTTCGTGACCTTGATTTGATATGGTAAACTTAATAAGTCGGCGATTAAAGGTCTGGTTTATTACTTCAAAGTATATATATTTAAAACAACCCTACATGTTTCGGCAATGATGCCTTTGTCAAGAATATAAAAAATATAAATATATTATTATATTATAATAATATTATAATTATTATATTATATATGGACACAAGCCCGTAATAACGTTATTGTGCATTATTTGACAAAATGTAAAGATATATCGGTTAATGTTTTTTATTAGCTATATTTAGATGTTACTATTTTGTTTTTTCCGTCGACCTTGAATAAGTTATGACGTCATTGATAATTTTTTTAAATGTCAACCCCATTTTTTTTGGTTGATTTTGAAAGCTTTTACAATTATTTATTCGATGATGTAAAAATTTTGGTATGTTACATTAGAAAATTTTTGAGTAATCATTTGCGTCCATAAAGTATGGACACTAGCCCGTAATAACGTTATTGTGCATTATTTGACAAAATGCAAAGATATGTCGATTAATGTTTTTATTAGCTATATTTAGATGCTACCATTTTGTTTTTTCCGTAGACCTTGAATAAGTTATGACGTCATTGATAATTTTTTTAAATGTCAACCCCATTTTTTTTTATGGATTTTGAAAGCTTTTACAATTCTTTATTCGATGATTTAGATACTTTGGTTTTAGTGTTACATTAGAAAAGTCTATGCGACACAACCGGAAAATTTGGACGTTTTACGACAACGCATCATCTACGAAACCAGACTAATCACTCCCGAAATATTACAGAATGTGCGAAATGGAATTTATCATCGCTTAGGATTTTGTCAACGAAATGAAGGAAAACATTTTGAGAATCTGTTGTAAATTTGATACTGAAAATGTCAAAAATAAAACTAAGAATTACATCACAGTTTACTCAAAAATTTTCTAATGTAACATACCAAAATTTTTACAACATCGATTAAGAATTGTAAAAGCTTTCAAAATCCACAAAGAAAAAGTAGGGTTGACATTTAAAAAAATTATCAATGACGTCATAACTTATTCAAGGTCGACGGAAAAAACAAAATGGTAGCATCTAAATATAGCTAACAAAAAACATTAATCGATATACCTTTGCACTTTGTCAAATAATGCACAATAACGTTATTACGGGCTTGTGTCCATACTTTATGGACACAAATGATTACTCAAAAATTTTCTAATGTAACATACCAAAATTTTTACATCATCGAATAAAGAATTGTAAAGGCTTTCAAAATCCACAAGAAAAAAATGGGGTTGACATTTAAAAAAATTATCAATGACGTCATAACTTATTCAAGGTCGACGGAAAAAGCAAAATGGTAGCATCTAAATATAGCTAACAAAAAACATTAATCGATATGTCTTTGCATTTTGCCAAATAATGCACAATAACGTTATTACGGGCTTGTGTCCATACTTTTTCGGACACAGTGTATATATATATATATATATATATATATATATATATATACCAGTAACTGACATTTGCTATCACTAACTGACATCTGCAATCTAGACTGACATGAGCTTTCAAAACTGACTTCTGCCTTCAACTTAACTTGACATCTACATTCAATAACTGACATCTGATTCATCAACACTGTTACTTTATAATGCATTTCTGAATAACTTGAACCTGGGTTTATTGTGGTAATGACGACAGCCCGGCAAGCTGTAGACTTGGGTTCGAGTCCCAACATCGACATTTTTTCAATTAAAAATTTCGTATGATTTGCTTTGTAATTTGTAGACAGCAATGTTTACATCCCCCCTTACTTTGCAATTACATACATACTAACTTGATATTTGTAAATATTTCATATAAAAGCCGAAAACCTCCAATAATTTATCTAATGTTATATATATATATATATATGTATGTATATATATATATATATATATATATATATGTATATATATATATATATATATATATATGTTTTCTTTCAGGTTTCCGCGGGTAGTAGTATGTGTTGTAACTGGATTCCGGGTTTTCTTCCGCGTTTCCATTGTTTGGACTTTGTAAAGACCGGCGCTGGTTTCTGGACGACGTTTCGGCAAAATCACATTTGCCATCTTCAGGTCTGCGATAACTGTCTGCTTCTGCTTCTGGTTACTCGTAAACAGTTTAAGAGTAACCCTCGGTTGCGATGAGCGACCCCGTGCAGGGTGCGCTTCGCTGGTCTGCGCCTTGCCTCGTTGGGGCGGGGGTCGGGCCATCGAAGTACAGCACGGAAAAGTAAAGAAGTTGTCGGGAAAGGGTTGGCGGCCCTACGCACCGGCTGGTTATCCGATCTCTCTAATTTACGTGACCGGTCACTTAGCACACGCACGAGCGCACCATCATACAAAACCCTATACTTACGCTCTTACACAAACACAAAATCACACACCCAAACACACGCAAGCTGCTAGCAGCAACCAACACACAAATTCATACCCAGAAAAAGACACAAGCTGCTAGCAGCGAACAACACATCTGTTCTCACCTTGCTATCTATTTTTTTGGAATACTAAGGCATGATTTATTATTACTATTTGAATGTATCTTTGAATAATTTAAACCATAGCAACTCAATTACTTGACATTTATATTCTGTCATTTATATTTTTTATATCCTTGACGAAGGCATCATTGCCGAAACATGTAGGATTATTTTAAATATATACACTTTGAAGTAATAATCAGACCTTTAATCGCCGACTAATTAAATTTACCTTATCATACCAAGGTCACGAAAATACTATATTTATATATATATATATATATATATATATATATATATATATATATATAGTTATAATAGAGATAAAATAACTAGAAAAAATTCTGTTGCACCTATGTTGCACCTAACATCAATATTCTAACTAACTGAAACGCAAAACTTGATATTAGGTCTAAGGAACAATTATATTAGAAGATTAAATTAATCTCTAATTCAATACGTCTGAAGGATAATTATATTATGAAAATTCACTCAAATTTTACAAAAACTATAACAGTTATTGAGTTTTACAGAGAGTACCTTTTCTATAGCAAAAGTTACACAATCTAAGTTTTATACTTAAACCCCTTTTCTTCTACTGGCATAAAAATTTGAAATACGCAGTTAGTAGAAAACCCAATTTCTACGCCTATGTAATGATGTTACTCAAAATTTTGATGAAGGTCTTTTGTTCGAAATTTTAGCAAAATCGCATGAGCCGTTTCATATTTACAATAAAAAACGATATCAGAATTGTCAGCGCCAGATAGCGTCCAAACTAGCAACTTCGTTCTGAGTTAAGTTTCATATTGTCTCGTATCCTCCCAGTAATCGACAGTTAATTACATTGTAATTTGAAATTCCTTGTACATAAAATCTATATTAATTTGTATGCAAGCGCTGATATTGTCTTTATCTTGATTGCTAGTACCGTATATTGACAATATTATAAATGAATAAAACAAATTAAAAAAATCGCGGCTTCTTTATATTTGACAAGTATTCTTTATGGTTGATGGAAGATAACATGTATTTGTTATTTACAATTCTATTCATGCTATGGCGTATGATAATGAACGACTTCAATTAAGCTAGGTCTTTTTACTTTTACATGGAGATTATAAATATTGGAATTAATTTAACTTACATATTTTTTGTGACACTTGATGCATTTCCTTCTTACTTGTTCTCTTGCATAATTTTGGGTAAAATTACACTATATTTTCTTTTTATCGAGAAATATAAATTGCATGACTAATGTCTTACTGTCTTTTATTGACTTTAGTGCTCATGTATATATTTGACAATACTAGGAAATACAGAAATTAGATTTATCACAAAAGCTATAACCTTACATAATTAAAATTACCTGGGAAGTAAATATTTTCTTTGTCAAACGGGTATAATGGTAGACATGCACAACTTAATATACTAATAATATACACAAAACAGCATATTGAAAGGCAAGTTTGTGGTGGAAAAACCTCCTAGTATTACTTAACATTTTTAAGTATTCTGTGAACATACATTTATCACAATCGATGTTGTTAGTTAATAAATACCATAAATAACAAAAGTTCCAGATCCAGACGTCGAACTGTAGGGACTGTTACTTCTGTTGCCCAACGCTTTTACCACTTGCGTCGTTTAGCCGTTGAGAAACGCCTTTTTAATAATTCTCTTTCTTTTCTCGTAATTTCTTCTCAAAGCATTTATTCTATCAAACGCTTTTCAGATGTCTGTATAAATTGAATCTATTTGTTCATGAGCTTTCACTATTCGATATAAAACTGCGTGAGGTATATTACGTTTGTTATTGTAAACTTTTTTCCATCAAGCTATGTTGATCTGATGAAATCTAGCTTTTAACGTAAGCATATAGGTACAAGAAATGCACGTGAATATAATATAACTTCAAATATCTGTGTAAAATTGTATAAAAGGGGTATGCTACTTGCTACTTGCTACTTGCTACTTGCTACTTGCTACTTACTACTTGCTACTTGCTACTTGCTACTTGCTACTTGCTACTTGCTACTTGCTACTTGCTACTTGCTACTTGCTACTTGCTACTTGCTACTTGCTACTTGCTACTTGCTACTTGCTACTTGCTACTTGCTACTTGCTACTTGCTACTTGCTTCTTGCTACTTGCTACTTGCTACTTGCTACTTGCTACTTGCTACTTGCTACTTGCTACTCGCTACTCGCTACTCGCTACTTTCTACTTTCTACTTGCTACTTGCTACTTGCTACTTGCTACTTGCTACTTGCTACTTGCTACTTGCTACTTGCTACTTGCTACTTGCTACTTGCTACTTGCTACTTGCTACTTGCTACTTGCTACTTGCTACTTGCTACTTGCTACTTGCTACTTGCTACTTGCTACTTGCTACTTGCTACTTGCTACTTGCTACTTGCTACTTGCTACTTGCTACTTCCTACCTGCTACTTCCTACCTGCTACTTCCTACTTGCTACTTGCTACTTGCTACTTGCTACTTGCTACTTGCGACTTGCTACTTGCTACTTGCTACTTGCTACTTGCTACTTTCTACTTGCTACTTGCTACTTGCTACTTGCTACTTGCTGCTTGCTACTTGCTACTTGCTACTTGCTGCTTGCTACTTGCTACTTGCTACTTGCTACTTGCTACTTGCTACTTGCTACTTGCTACTTGCTACTTGCTACTTGCTACTTGCTACTTGCTACTTGCTACTTGCTACTTGCTACTTGCTACTTGCTACTTGCTACTTGCTACTTGCTACTTGCTACTTGCTACTTGCTACTTGCTACTTGCCACTTGCTACTTGCTTATAGCTAGTAGTATCTGTTAATGAACTGGATCTATGTACAAGACAGAATTTGCATAGCCTCCACACGATCAGAAAATGTGTATTATTCAAGGCAAAATTGTAAATATGTAATTGCTAATGGCTGTAATAATAACATAATTTTATCTGGAATGATACTATCACGTCACTCCAGAGAATATTACGTTACTAATTAGTTCATCATCAAAACAAGGAAGATATTTATTACTTTAGTTTTTTTTAAGGTACGTAGTGATCAAAGATTGCCCAAACAGAGATAAAGGTTTGGTATAAAATTTCACAGACTATATAGGCATATGTTATATAAATTTACAAAGTCTGCCTTGTTTAAATTGTCGATTTATCTCTCTAATAACAAGATGGTTCCTCGTGGGGGGGGGTCCTTGTATTGCAATGGCTGCTCATCATTGATAACTTTTAATGCTATATTCTAACATCCTCATGTTGCAGCTGCTATATTACGATTCCTGCAAGAGGTCAACCCTAATATTCTCAAATTGGAGGTCATAGAATCATATAACATGTCTGGGGCATGATAGGTCAAGCAGTTCGTACGCTTATGAACTATAAAATGAACTTACAACATCTACATGATACACTACAAGTTGCTTGGAATGAGGTTCCACAGGAGTCCATAGATCACCTCATCAGAAGTATGCTCAGGCCAAGAGTAGAATATATTAGTAGATAAACTATGCGTGTTTGAGCGCAAAATCACATATATTTTTTATGGAGGTTCATTTTCGCCTTTCAAGGTTATTTTAATTGAGGCGGAGAAACTATTCAGATTTCATTATGAGCTTCATCTTGCAATTCGCCGCCAACTTGACGTTAATTATTACTTACCTTCTTACAGAGGCCAATAAGTAAGGCGATTTGTGTTATAACAAACATCACATCATTTACATCATCTGAGAGTATCGAATGGGGGACGCTTCATCATATCGAATGCTTCATTGTGTGAGGTGAGTTTTCAAATACATAGGAGTGAGTTAGATGAATGGAGATTCATGATAGGTTGAAGTATCAGGGACTTGCAAGTGGTACTAGGCGCCTGCAGGGCGGGTGCCAAGGGCCTACAAGGAGGTTTCTAAGGGGTCGAGAGTGTTCGAAAGGGGTACCAGGGGTCCGCAAGGGGATACAAGGAGCGTGAAAGAGGATACCAGAGGTCTGCGGGTGTTGAAAATAACATCAAAACAGCTCTAATGTGTTGAAGAAGGAGGAAGCTGTCAAAGTAAATGTAATATTTTGTGGCGAATTTAAAACGCAGAAGGTCGACCAAGAGATGAACGAATTAAAACATTTTAATACGAAAAATACACAAATTTACCAAAACCCTAACCTACAGGAATGGTTTGTTAACTACCTACATATAATAACCAATTATTGCCGATCACGAAGAGTTTCATGAAAGAGACAGCGGCTGTGCCGTATTAACTGTTATCATTCTCCAAGTAAATATTAATAAACTAACACCTCAATTAGAATCATCTTATATTAAACTTCCTCCACAAATCAAAATTACAAAAGCTCGCATTAACGTAAAAAATAATTATCATAAACGTTTCGCATGCGCTGTTATATCTGCATTTTTTGCCGTGAATAAGAACCCGCAAAGAATTACGAAGTATCCGAACCTATCATACGTGCTAAATTTATCAGGAATTCGGATTCCGAATCAAATTTCACGGATTGAAAAACAAAATAATCTTACAATAAATGTTTATATTTTGAAAAAATTAATGAAAAATTTACCACCATACCACATACCTAACAAAAATGAAACAAACTAAACATGTGAATTTGCTACATATTTAAGACTTTTGCTATAATGAATATGAAGGCAAGAGGATGATAATAAATCAACTCCTAAATACTGCTATGTCTGGATTAAGAATCTATCTCGGTTGATTTTCTCTCAAATATCTAAGTGTAAATCTACGAAATACTTTTGTGGCCATTGTTTACACTAGTTTTATACAACAACCGCTCTCGATCAAGAGTACGTAGACTGTCTAGCAATTAACCATTGTAAGGTCTGAATGCCAACGGAAGATAATAAGTTTATTAAATTTAAACATTTTAAAAATAAAGTGAAATCGCTCTTCAATATATATGCCGATTTGGAATTACTATGTAAAAATCAAAATAAATATCAAGCATGCAGCATAGGTTATTACGTCGAGTGCGGCTATAATAAATCATTATCATTTTATCGAAACTATCAGGAAGTGATTGCGTATGGTATGGAGTGAATTTAATATCGAAAACTTGGTTGAATATTCAGACTCAAGGATGTGATATTATTAACCTGCATTTTCGATCAATTTAGAAGCAGCTGTCTGAAATCATATGGTATGTATTATAATATAATACATACCATATGTGTTTAATATTATTAAACACTAGTACCTTACGTTGGTATGTTGTAATCACTCTTTATTTCTACGTATTTACTTATGTTAACATGTGCATTTGTATCTCCCTACCTATCAGTTGAAGAGGCAGGTTATTTCAGGGATATACCCAAATTTATTAGACGGTCCTATTAACCGTGGTGCTCGGTCCAAAGAGATATTCGATACCTTAATGGTTCGGTAGCAACCTGCTGGTTGGGGATTCGTCTACAATGGAATCTTAAATTCCAAGAGGTCTTTCAGACTATATATGATTTGACGGTAGACCTGTCCGTGTTCTGAGCTACGTACTTCGAACTTCATAAGTAGTGCCTTTGAATTTCGAAGGGCTTAACAGCTATAAATAATTGACGGCAACACATAATGGAGCTATTTCTCCTCCTTTTAATCCATATTATATGCAATTTATATAAGCTCCAATATTAGGCTCTTCCTTATTTGACGCTTAGATCTCTTTAGATTTTATCCAGGCGGGTGCTCTAATGGCATAGTTCCCATGACACCACATGCCTTCTATAAGGTGTACCGAAATGTCAAAGGGTTTGAAATCTAATAGGTTAAAAATTCGAAATGAATAAAAACACATCTAATTCTTAGTATTTTGTGTTTGAAAGACATCATGTGCAAGGGCGATGAGATATATTTAGCATATTCAGTGGAAAAGCTATGGACTAGTATATATATTATTACCTATTTAATTTCCGAACCATCTAAAATAAACACATCTTGCGTCGAGCTTCCCTTTGAATTTCAAGGGTTTTTTGTATTTATGAATCACATGACGGTAGACTGATCCTCTTGTAGCATTACTCTATCTGATTATTTTATTTAATGTGAAAAGTTCAGTTGAGAAACCTAGTATATGTGGTGCTTATGCATGTATTTTCATTGCTAAAAAATGTTAGAATACAATTCTCTCCTGTATTTGTTACTTATGGTAATTCTATTCTCATAAGCAGTATATTTGAATTTCGAAATGCTTAGCAGTTGTAACCCTTACTCCCTCTAATATTTATAGGCATTTTACCAGTTATCGATTTGAGTAATTTAATGTTTGAATTTCACTGAGCCTATGATATTTATGTGAGTGTTAAAATAAAATAGGTCTTCTCATACTACATACCCTGTATAGAATCTATCAAAGTATAGTAAAAATCGGTTGTTGGTATATATATATATATATATATATATATATAAAATAGGCATTATATATAATAACTATTTTCTTTTCTTTTCCAAAATACATATGAAATATAATATGAGTTTACAAATTGTTTATGAAAGTACATAACATAATTAATCTACAAGTTAATAATATCACTCATTCTATAGACATAATACTTCAATGTCACCAAGTTAACGTGTCGTAACTTTCTTTATTAAGTATCTCTTATCATCATGAGGACTTGAGCAATTTTTGTTTGATTGCTGCTAAATACTTGATGTTTTTCAGATTGTATTAATTTTTAGTTCACATATTTTTCATTGACATTTTTAAAACATTCTATACAATCATTGAAATGTTCGATTTTTAACCCTTGTTAAAAATCTAAAGGAGTTAAGAAGAACATTTTTTTCTTAACTGTTCTAGCTTTTCTTACTGCATCTTTACCATTTACCCTAAATGGCATATATAGTATCAAATCCTCTATGACAGTCGGGACAGATTAAATCGTAGATATCTATTCGATTGAATAGATAATTGAATCAATATCTGTTTAGGTTACTTGACATATCTCCAAACATTGGTTTCATATAGTCATAGTGAAATTCATAGATTGATGATTTAGAAATATCTAGTATCGCCATTCCTACATAGATGGGTTTATTAAAATATATTTGTTTTATTGAGTTCAACAGCAACAAAGTCCTCATTAAATATAGTCGCCGATTTGAATTTAGGCTTTGAAATGAAAAGTTCGGCACCATATCGTCGTTCCCATTTAGTAACTAATTTTAAAATATTATATTTGCGAATGTTTTCCATCGTCTTCCCGAAAACAGCGTTGTTCATAAGTTTGAACAATTTTTTTTCAATGTCATTCATAGCTAATGATTTCAGCTTGGTGCTTAAGTCGATGTATGGTTTAATTCATGTATGTTGTCGAAATTCATGTTTCATGTTTCATGTTTCATGTTTCATGTTTCATGTTTCATGTTTCATGTTTCATGTTTCATGTTTCATGTTTCATGTTTCATGTTTCATGTTTCATGTTTCATGTTTCATGTTTCATGTTTCATGTTTCATGTTTCATGTTTCATGTTTCATGTTTCATGTTTCATGTTTCATGTTTCATGTTTCATGTTTCATGTTTCATGTTTCATGTTTCATGTTTCATGTTTCATGTTTCATGTTTCATGTTTCATGTTTCATGTTTCATGTTTCATGTTTCATGTTTCATGTTTCATGTTTCATGTTTCAATTTTACATGTTTCATCACACTTTCTAACCAATTGAATTTGATTAACAGTGAAATATTTTAATACGGATGTTTCACTGGCTGTTGAGCTTCGTATGTTTTAAATTAAAAAAATCGTATTTTATCGCACTTCTTATTTCCTTGTCCCGTTTACAATATTCGATATCTTCTTCATAAGTCTAACGCATTTTAAAAACTGTAATTTCCACATCTAAATGTAGATCAACGACGTTTTCACTCTGACGCGTTGTTTTATACATCTTTAATATTTTTTTTTATTCGACTGTATATTTTTAACATTTATAACCTCCAAATATAATTAAATCTATCATCTTGGTGCGTTTATACTGCTGACAATAAATACGCATCTCCTTTATAGATATCATGTACCACATAAAGAATTATTTAAACATCGTACTGTTTTTTCGATGTTTATCAATATTATTGATCCATTTTCGATTATTTATTGTACCTGCTTTTCTGGTTTTATAAACGTTAGGTACCATGCTTATTTATGAACGTAAGTACATTCAAATATTAAATGAAAATACATCTTAAACATTATTTGCACTAGCTACAATTGTTTCTTGTCTTTCAGGTTGCATTATATGCTATTAAACATTAAGCTGTTGTCACATGGAATTGCCTCCGTCTATTTTCTAATAAAAATTGACCATTTAAAAATCAATAGTATTATCAGTACTATATTAAACCATGGACATTTATTTTAAAGAAATCTTGAAATTTCTGGTTTAAATACTGCATGACTCGACGAGAACTATGTGCAGGTGCACCATCCTGCATAAACCACAAAGAACGTCTTGTTTGTAAAGGTAAGTTGTCAAATTCATCTTCTAATTCAGTAGTCAGAAATGCTAAATACCTTTCAGCATTTAGAGTTTGTTGAAAAAAATACGGTCCGACCGCTCTTCTCTCCAAAATTCCGCACCAAACATTTATCTTTCGTGAATATTGGTCTTTACACTCCATTTGGAAATGTGGATTCTCTTGAGACCACCAACGACAGTTTTGCGAACAAACTACACCATTTGTGGTGAATGTCCCTTCATCGGTAAATAATAATTTTCTGGGAAATGTTATGTCTGTTTCGATTTCACCTTGTATCATGAAGGAAAACTCTAAACGCTGGTCATAATCTCGTTCTTGCAACGTTTGGACATATCTTGGTTTAAATGGAGTAAACTTGTATGTTTTCAATATTTGATGTACTGATGATTTACGGAATCCTAAATTAGTTGCACATTTTCTCACAGATAATTTAGGATTCTCATTTACACTTTGTAAAACATTTAAAGAATTAACTAAATTTCTTGCTAGTCTATCATATTCCTTCTTAAAATTAAATTCCAAGGAGCCTGTTTGTTTAAATTGTCGCAAAATTCGGGATACCGTAGACCAACTAACGTTTTTATTGGGATGTCTTTCGTTAAAAGTCGTAGCTACGTCTCTACATGTCTTATAATTATCGCCACATATAAGCATTAACTCTGCTCTTTCTTGCAAAGTTAAACGTTCTGCCATAGTAATGTATTTTGTAGGATGTCAAAGTTACTGTCAGATACCATGCATACGTGATTAAAAGTAAAAAGTAATGACTGCACACACGATATTAAGTAGGTACGCAAATTTTGTACAATTAATAAAATAATTGTATTTTTACTATCTAATATGATAACTCATTTATTTTAACGGATAAATAGGTTTCAAGTAAAGCAAAAACTTTTATAAAGAATAAAATTTCCTGAGAAATAGGCAATAAAAAAGTTTTCCCTTTGTTGCATACTTTCCTGGACACGTTGTATATATATATATACAGTTGATCGATTTAAGGTCTGTTTTACTTTAATATGTATATATTTAAAATAATCTCTTACATCTTTCGGTAAATATTGCCTTATAAATGACAGGTATTTATAATTCTTTGATAAAGATAATATTTACCGAAACATGTAAGAGATTGTTTTAAATATATATATATTAAAGTAAACCGTAAACCAGACATGAAATCGCCGACTAATTTAATCTAATATAACATACAAAGGTCAAGAATAATTATATATATATATATATATATATATATATATATATATATATATATATATATATTGTTATATATATTATAAATTGACAGAACGACATCTAATAAGCTTTTGTCTAACAAATCAACTAGACAAGATAGGTATCATTATACTTTACATATTATAACTATAAAGACATTGAATAAATTCAAAAATACTCCATTTATTTATCCACTCATATTATTTTTACTTAAGCTATCAAGTATAGACTATAAGTATAGACAAAATAAATAATTTTAAATAATCCTTAGCAAAGTTGAGCGCCAGCTAATTTAACATGTTGCTAAATTAATAAAATAATATGAAATTATGTTACTTATATGTAGAGCAAGATCTGTTATTCTCAGGAGTCAGTTCTTCTTTTCAAAATCAAACCTTGTTTTGTATAAATTATCCAAATCTTGTATTCACACTGATAATAGGTTGAATGTGCAATATCACAAGCATACGTAATTAAATTAAATGAAGGATAAATAAAAATGTTGTATGTGGATTGTGAAAATTCAAGTTTAATAATTATTTTTAGGAAATTATGTTTTAAATCAATACATTTCTGGATCAGATGGAATCGTGAGTTAATCACGTGATATAATGGTGCAAATGGTGGAAATATGCATATTAAATATAAGATGCAATAAATGTATATAATATTGATTAAAATATTGATTTTATCAAGCATAAAACATTTATGAAAATATTATATGTAATGAGACCTTTCAATTTCAATTTCAGGTAAGTTTGACTTTAAACATCTTTCTAACTTTGAATTCAATTATTATGATACAAAAACAATAAGGTTATGTCATTATAACGTAGAAATATTGATATGAAATAAATATAACGTGTATTCCAGCGTAACGTGTATTCGTATGCAATCATTTTCAGGTAATGTTTGGGATAAATTAGGAAGCAGACGGAGTTTGATACTGGTGTGTTTACGGGAGTCTGGTACTTGGAGAGACGCCTACGGCTTTCAATGGATTCGTCTATGTGTCCATTATGTGGTTCCCTTTTATCGTTCAAACGATGCTTGAATACTATCTTCTTATATTGGAAACGTTTAATGGTAAGTATACATCAATTTTAATGTATTTAGTAATATTTTAAGTTTAACAATAATTTTTGGCGTGGTTTTTCTAACAAGCCAAGCGACGCTCTTACCTATTGTTTTTTATTCCTCGGCCTTCATACGATTTATTTTGGCTTAATACAAGTATTTAATTTTGTATTTGTTCGATTTGACTTATTTTATACCTCATGTTCATTAATATTACCGTTATAATAAATAATATCAATTATAAAATATATAATATTTTAACATTTGGAAAAGAATTAAATACGAGGACTAGACACAAAATATATAGACCAGAAAATATAAAAGAAAATATTTATAATATATCACAATCATTAATTTTTAATACTTATACTTTATGAGGCCATTGTAAGCATTGGTGAACGTAGATGTGCGTTCTTTGGTATTGATATTGTTAGTAATTTTTTTGATGGCTAAATTTTCTAAAGTAATTCTTTTATAAAGGTTATTTTCACTGAATAAGCAATTTACACTGTTAAAGTTGACATTGTGTTTAAAAGTACTGATATGAGATCCCAAAGCGCACTTTTTTAGGTTTACCTTCGAATCAGTGCCATGTTGGGTGCTACGTTCACGCTCTGGGCTGTCTGACCTATATAATATTTGGAAGTTTCATTGCATTTGCTTGCATACATAATATGATTTTGTTGAAGAGAAGGTATTGTGCTCTTTAATTTGGGTGGAAATCGTTTCCTGGAATAGCAGACGTTAAAACTATTTTGGACTGATTAAGTATAGAAGAGATTTGTAGATGCATTGCTTCATGTTTGCTTTGTCGCTGGTGTTGTTACTTATTGATGGTGAAATATTATTAGTGCCAGGTTTATACTGCTTATAAGAGAGAACAGTAATCTATTAATGAGTTTTTTCGGAAATCATTCTTAATTAGGATGTCGTGTGGATACCGAAGGTCCTCACCAGCGAAGTATTTGTGGCTTATTTTGGAAATTCTATATTTCATAGCTAGAATAAGATTAATTTTATATTTCATGGGACAATAAGAGATGTAGTTGAGTAATCGATTCGAGTTAGATGGCTTGCGATACCATCTAAGTTTCAGAATATTGTTGACCCTGTATATGTTGGTGTATAGAAATGGCAGGACCCCCATCCTTTTCTATTTCAACAGTGAATTTGAGACAACTATTGAAGTTATTTATAAATTAAGAGTGGTATTGATATACTTTTCAGGTAAAGAATATGCAATATCATCAACGCATTGGAAGAGAAAACCAAAGAAGAACTGCAATTTACTACTGATATTCTGATGTATGTGATTCATAACTATGTCTGCAATAATGGGTAATAAAGGTAATAGGAGAACCTTGAATTTGTTGATAGAAGATACAGTATTCATTATTACATCAACAACAAAAGAATACTAATTTACTTGATTCTCACGCTTTCTCTACCATTATGTGGGGCTAATAGAATGGGACTCTTTCAAAATTTTTTTCTATTTCTTCTGCCTGGTATTTTTTGCGCCACCTCTTCTATGTTTTACTACTGACTCACAGCCCTTTTACAAAGTCCTCCCTGATTTATTTCTATTTCTCTTCCTTGTTGGGCTTGTATATCTTTTCTTTGTTTTTTTTTTTCCTTTTTTAAAATTCTTTTCTGGCTTGTATACTTTTCTAAATCTTTACTTTGTTATTCTTTTCTTTTTAAAATTAATTTTAACCGGTCATATGCCTTATGTAAATTAATAAAATGAAGATGCATTGTTTTCCAATTATTTGTTTCATTGTATTCTGCACTTCTATTATCGATTTGAGCCCTAACTGTATTTCTTCTTGTGAATGTTTTCTTGTTGTACTGTGATAACTAAACCAGGTCATGTATTCACAATATCCATTTCATTAACACGACCTTGTTAAAGTTACGATCTTACACCACATTGTTAACATCTTGTAACTAGGTTACTAGGCTAAGGGGATACACTCTAATGGTATATAACGAGACAATGAGAGGTCTCTACAAGCAGAGTCACTGCAAAAGCAGAGTGAGTACAAGCCTAGTGAATCTTATTTACTATGTATCAATTATTGTTTTTGTTTTTGTTATTGCATTAAATATTGTTACCTAATCGTTCCGATGCTTGTTATTTGTATCATTATTAAACCTGCCGTATAAATGGAACTGCCTGGCCAACAATACTACCTCGGGGACCAGGTGACATTACAGTACTCTTAATTTTCGATCAGTTATTCTGACAAAGATTTTTGCTACATTACTTAACATTGTACCAGGATGATTTGGCGAAAAATAAGAGTCGACTACGAGCACCATTTTTTAGAAAAACCTGACAATATATTGTAATTCTGAAATCTCTGTATGGTGAAAAGTGAAGTTTGGTTAATTTCTGATATTTGAATTGAATGTTATAGCAGTGCGAAAAACAAAGTGTCTAAATAGAAAATTTTAAAATGCATAAATTTACAATTTGTGGTGCCATTAAATATTTATCAGAATAATTGAAACAAACATGAGTAGGTAAACCCCACCAGTTTTGTATAATACAAAGGTATTTTTAATAATATAAAATATTATTATTATTGTGTTCTTCACACCAGATTTTTAATAATATTTTGTATTATTAGAAATACCTTTGTATTAAATATTTACTTTTTAAAGGGTTAAACACAGCTGAAATTTTGACTGATAACATAATTTGTCACAGGGTTATGCAATTTTAAGGTGGCGATAGAAATATCGAAGATGATGCCCGACCAGTGTCATTGAAAACTGCCGCAGTTACAGAAATTATTAATCGAATTAATCACTTGTTGTAGTAAACGATCGAAAAATTGACATCAAGGAGTTGCGCATCGTGAGCCTATTGACTGAACATTATATATATTACATTTCATACATGGAGTTGTGCAAATTTAAAGTGTCAGCATGGAGAGTGCCACAAATCTTGAATTGTGATGAGAAACGTTAGAGAATCCAAACATCGAGCGATAGTTTGAAACCGTGTAACAAGAACCAAGCTGTTTTTTGCAAAAATTTGTTATGGCTGACTGAACCCACTCGCACCACTATATTCTTCAAACCAAACGGTAATCCCAACAAAAATGTCATAGTAGCCTTCCCCAAAGAATATCAAGCCGTTTCTATCAACGGATGAGGTAAAGGTGAATTTTTAAAATTCGAAGGGAATCACTTTCATGAAAAATTGCAAAAAGCCAGACTTTTAATAATTATGTTACTTTAGTACACAAATTAAAAGTAATTTCTGAAAAACAACCTGCAGCATGAAAAAATTTATTTCATCAACTAGTCAACTTCTCACACTAGTCAAGCCACAGAAAACTTGATGAATTAATATTTCAAGTTATGCCTTACCCATCTTACACTGCAAAACAAAAAAATGTTACTTTAGTACACAAATTAAAAGTAATTTCTGAAAAACAACCTGCACCATGAGAAAATTTCTTTCATCAACAATGCGCCTTCTCACACTAGTCAAGTCACAGAAAACTTGATGAATTAATATTTCAAGTTATGCCTTACCCATCTTACAGCAAAACAAAAATTGAAAAAATACGTACACTTGTTCATAAAAATAATTAGTATAATAATGAGTTTGACAAATAACAGGACTGGCTTAAGACGATAGTAGATGAACTGTTAATACATCGGAATATCTAAATTACTCAAATAACAAAAATAGTTCAATCATTTATATTATAAAAAGTTTCAGTTAAATTGTCTTCATAATTTTCATGATAATCGATGTTAGATCTTTAATGCCGTAACAAAAATTTTTCAAAAAATGTTTTCCATTGCAATAAGTATTTCTATTTTTGCTAGTTCAAATGATATTTTCCTTAATAATAATTTCATATAACATGAATTTACGGTGCTTGTTGGCATAAGTTTCTGACGCTTTCCTCGCCCTAAAAGTATCCGCCCTAATGTGTACGTGTATATATCATACTTTCACCACTGTGTATAATATTTCCACGTATGTGAATACATATTTATATACAGTTACTTCTGTGAATAAATACTGCATTTAATATTTAACTTACATGAAAACCTTTGGTTCATATATGAGTTCTAAAAGTAATAGCTCATTTTTCCGACTCAAGGCCATGTTTACCTTTATTACTATTAAATATTAATGACAACAACTTTACGATCGTATGTAAGTGGTTTCTTCGTACATAATAATACGAAACATCGAAATAAATGCAGTTCTTATGAATGATGTGCACTTGAGATTGTATTATATGGAGTAGTTGGTTATTAAGAAATGATTTGCTGTTGGATATTTTATGTGTGTATATATGTGCTTCGTGTACACGGTAGTAAATTTTCGTATTTTCTAATTGGAAAATTGACATTTATTATGCCTAATTTGATGTACAATGTATATAATTATCCAGTCAAGTACATTATGCTTGATGTACACATTAACTTCTTTTGCCTAACTAATATAATATACATATGTATATATCGTATAATTTGAAAAGTATAAAAGTCTTGTAATATACGTAATAGTATGATTTTCGAATAACAGTAGGACAATCTTTTAAAGTTGTTTTATTTAGTTTTTAGAACATTAGAATTATTCAGTGATTTTTTCAAATATTTTGGTTTTTGAAGAGTAAGACTTTAAATGAAACATGTATTCGTTTTATTGTGTTCGATGTAAGAATCAATAATTGATTCAACATAATATAATTATATATCTTCTTTATAACACGAACAACATTTATTGTGCCCAGAATAATGGAGTTTAATGAGACTGCGTGTTGAGAGAACTAAAGGACGTTCAAGCAAAACCACCAAATATATGGTTGTTTTCGTGTTTGTAGCAAGAACAGGAGAAGGAAATTAACATGAAAATTTGGGCTCAAGAATTGGAAAAGTACAACGTAAGTATGAATCTAGAGAAAACTTAAGTGACGGTTATATCAAACAAAGAAATAGATGAATGCTTAATAATAGAAGAAAATATCATTTGAATTAGAAAAAATATAAATACTTAGGAGTGCTATTAAATGGTAGGAGAACTCAAAAAGATGGAATTAGTAATAGAATAAATTTTGCAACACATTTGTACTGATTAACCTTACACCTTAGGGTAAACAAGGTTTTACATCATGTACGAGTATATATATATATATATATATATATATATATATATATATTAACGTTAACGGATTCTTGGATTTTCGGCTTCTTTGTTAAATAAGTAATGAGTCAGTTAGCGTTTCGACAACTATTTATTACATATCGGCGATCGTGTCTTCATCAGAACATTTTTTTACATATAAAATATAAATGACAACATTATATTTTATATTCCTTGAAAAAGGCATCATTTGCCTGAACATATAGGATCGTTTTAAATATATATATTTTGAAGTAAAACCAGACCTTAAATCGCCAAGGGAAATTAAAGAAATGAATTAGTATTAAACAGGAAAAAAATTCAATTAACAACAGAAGTGATATAAAAAATTTAAGCAGTATATACTATAAGTTAATTACGAATAAATACGAATGGTTCTTTCGGTTACTTGATTAGTTTAAAGTTCCGTCTTCGAAAAAAAAGAAAACGTTTGTCACTAAGAAACAAAATAAATATAATCGCGGAAAGTTGTCCGAAAAATATGGTGTTTGAAAAACACAAATTAACGATATTATGAAAAATAAATTGATTAATGATGAATTAAAAAGGATGGGTGAGGAGGGTATTATCTTGGAGCAAAAACGAAAATTTCCGAAGACAGAAGGATTGGCAGTGAATCAAGTAGTCTACAATTGGTTTTACAAAGTCAGAAATAAACTAGTTCCAATATCTGGGCATCAAATGGATGGTTAGAAAGTTTCTGCTGACGACACAGTATAACTTTTTAATCAATTTGTGGTGAGTCCCCAGAGGTTAATTTGGACGATATAGATGACCGGAAACCCAATTTACCGTTGATTTTAAGCAATTATTCTCCTCGAGATGTTTATAATGCTGATGAAACAGGTCTTTATTACCGCGCCATGCCAAATTAGACATTTGCATTAAAAAATGAGAATTGTCCAGCAAAACAACGTTTGACTATTTTACTGTGTGGAAATATGGAAGGTGAGAAAGAAGATTCATTAGTCATTGGAAACAGTAAAAAACCCTTACTGCCTTAAAGGTAATGATGTTGCCAAATTGACTAATATGAGCAAAGTGTGTGCAAAATTAAGAGACATACAGAAAGAATTATTTATTGTGTAATAACAATGGTGAATTTTTATGGATGTTTCTCGAATTTGGCTTACATGTGAAGCTGCAGTGTTTAAATCGAAGGAGACAAGTTTAAAGCAAAAAAAGGTTAAGCCATAGTAAAAAGCTTAACAAATTACGTTTTCTCCTGTGAATATGTTGTAATAATATGTATAAATAATGAACATATTGCTGTGAGTTTTGCTATTTGAATCGTTTATAATAAATGTTTGTGCGTGGGAAGTTAGTCAAGCATATTTTTCTTTTGACTCTGTAGAATGTTTGGGTATCTCAGGGCTAGCTTTTTGAGTTCTACTTAACTAGGCCTAGTATCTAATGTAATTGTAAGGAAATAATACAACATAAAATTGTTAAATACTTTCATTATTAACACTAGATTATTTACTGACGATTACGGTAATCGTCAGTAAATAATCTAGTGTTACAGACAGCTAAAGTAAAAATGGCGAAGATAGTCTATGTTTAGTGGATTTCAAGAAGCATCGCTCTCCACAGATATCTGAAAACTTAACAGTGAGTAATTACAAAAGGTATATAACCCATAAAAGTCACCTTTAGATACCTAAAAATAGTACGACCTTGTAGTTAAAGTGGTAAACCTAGTATATTTTTCTTAATTTCTCTTAACGTAGATTGATAATCTAATTAAACATATAATAAAAATATTTCTTTCAAAAATAGTGTTATATTGGAGCCTATCGCAATTTCTACAGCAGAAATGATAAATTTTCCAAATGTAATGCTTTTAAATTGTTCTTGCATTATTTTTAATATTTTGGTGAATAAAAATTACGGGGGCTATAAGTTCGGTTAGGGTGGCAACAATTGTCAGTAGCCGTTGGCTAACATATATTGCAGTTTTGATGTGGCGTTGGTTTATCATCTTTCGAGAAATAAATTCCATGCAACAGACGACATTTTCGATAAAGTGAACAACGTGATTCGAGAGCGTTACCGGCTCATAATTTCTGAACAGTGATATTCCTCAAATTTATCTGTCGGCTCTTTCTGTTATTATTATAGAATAACTCGGCTACTACAAATTTTATGAACAGTGGGTGCCCAAACATCTCACAAACGTTCACAAACTTCGCTGCAGTAAGGAAGGGATAACTTTTCTTGGAAAAGAATGTTACGGCAGATGAAATATGGTTACAGCTTGTGAACATCGTGACAAGAAAACAATAGAAATAAATGCGTACGAAGTCTCCCAGTAAACCAACGAAGTTCAAACACAGAAAGCTTATGGTTACTGTGCTTTGGTATTGTATAGGAATTTTGCTGGAGACCTTCATGGATCAGGAACCACAATTATTGTAGCTGCATACTGTGATGCCAGTATACGTCTACGGAGAGCAATACAGAACAAAGAGAGATGCATGTTGTCATCAGGAATTGTACATCTTCATGATAATGCACGCCCTCGCGCAGACAAATAAATAAAGGAACTCCTCAATAATTTGGGATGGGAGATGTTCGATCACGCGTGCTACAGTCCTAACTTTCATTTGTTCGTCAGAATGAAAGCGTGGTTGGGAAAGCAGAGGTTCAGTACTAATGAAGAGCTGAAAATCTGATTACAAGATTGTCTGAGAATTTAAGCGGCATTTGGTTTGAGGAGGAAACGCAGGAACTGATTCTCAGTAATAATTATCATTGCGATAAATGCCTTAATGACTACTACATTGAAAAATAGTTCAGATTTATTTGTAAGTCTTGTGTATATCATACTTTTCTTATCGGCCTTACTTATTTATATAAGCTCACCAGAAGTGAATAACCGCCCTCGTATTGGCAGGGTAATGTTTAGGAAAATAAACATATCTCAAGAAGTTTTTATAATTTTCTTATTCCAATAAATTTTTTTAATTTACTCTGCGTTTCGAATTGTTTGTATAGAATATGTTAGAATTCTGAACAATGAAAATATCGAAATGTTAACTTTCATTTAATCGAAAAATAAAGTTTAATGAATAATCGAAGCCTTCAATAAGTTGAAATTTAGTGGTCACTTTAAAATTGTTGCGCCAGATACTGATAAAATTAGTAGGTCTAACTTTAAAATAACTTTCAAAGTCAACATAGTATTTTCTCTTATTTACAAGGAAATAGGCAATAACCAATATATCAAAATTTCACAACGTCAAAAGTCAAATATGTGTGCCAAACAATTATTAAATACTTCATGCAAGAACTGAAAGTTATATACAATCGTGGCCTACTTATGTAATTAATAAAATAAAAATAGCGATATTTTTTAATGTAAATATGCAATACAAAAATATCTACTTTATCATCCTGGTTATTAATGTAATAATAAAATATATTTGTTGTGAAATGTGAACTTAAAAAATAGTGTTCTGATAGATAACAATTCCTTTTGTGTTTTCCTGGCGTTGTATGTAGAAGTTACATACGTAATGCAAGAAATCACAAAAAAAATACTATAGAAAGTTAACTTTGTGAACGATTGACTAAAAAATCCATTTTTAAATTGATCAATTACATTATTAAATGCGGAAATGATTGTATTTTGTGCCGTGTTGCTGTTTTATCTTGACGGTATATATTTGACATAATTACAACATTTAATCATGTTTCTGCTTTCACTGAATTTGCGTAACATATATTTCTAATGATAAAGCAAGACCAGTGATATTACTTTTTCGTTTTACTAGAGATATATCCGTATACATATATAACTATCTCCTTTTCTTTTAGTGTGTCGATTGGTATTTCTGGTAGTGGCGTATTGTAAGTAATTAATGTGGGTATTATTGCATCATACGAGTATACATGTTTGTTAGAGAAATTTTTAATAATTGATGTAATAATAATATTAATAGAAATAAATAAATATATATTTACTTAGCCATTACTTAGCTTACTTTTTTCTAATATCAGTCTATGTTTTACTGTTAAAACTGCTTTTTTCTAAATGCAATTTTTGATAGACTTGAAAAAATTATGTTCATGTAACTTGATTTGAAAGAATTTTCGTTCGAATCTGTATAAAATCTAAAACAAAGTATGAGACAACTTCGATATAAACTCAAATCAGTGTAATTATTTGTGACATCAAAACAGAATTTTAAGTGAACAACATTTTATTGATAAGAGTCTTAAGAGTAGTTATAGCTACATCCGAAACATCCCATAGATAAATATTGAGTCATTGCAAGAATGCCAACTGCTTCCATTTCTAATATAAATTCAACTTTCCAATGTCTTTGCACTAATAATTAATAGAACAATCACAACAAACTCTTTCTTATTTAATAAATCCTTTCAAAAACAATAAACACAAATGTCCACAATTTTCATTGTTACTGTCTTGATATCTTTCATAGTTATACTGTATAACACTACCACCATTCGATAATAAATACCTACCTTTCAACCTCAACGGAGGTCTTAAATCACCATAACTATCAAAATACTTTATTACAGCATTATTTTTCTTGTATGCTACCCAATGAGTCACTTCCCCAGCATCATCATCCAAATTTACTATTCCATTCTACTTTTTGTGTATAATTCTCTCCACCTTTGAACATACATCCACAATTCTTTTCTGTTAAAGGTCTTCGAGGTAAATTGCTTATCAGTTTTTTGAACTAGCACCATTTGGTAAATAAATACCGCAACCAGATTTATATGGTTTTACATATAAACCACTCCCAGATTTTGATTCCATAGCAATATTATGTCACTTCGCTTCCTCTAATTGATCCATTTTAGCTTTTGCATAAGTTACTGCTTTTGCAATTGCTGCTGCACCACCACCTAATGATCCTAAAGCACCTAATGCTGCAAATAATTGGATTAACGGTAAAAATCCACCTTTTTTGGGTATTGCAATTAACCTGGATCGCGGATATTTTATTCTCCTTCCAGATTTCTTTAAACTTTGATATGCAAGTCTAGCATCCTCTAAAACACCCTTCTTCTTACCAATCTGTCTTATTGCATTCCGTGCTTTCTTTATTGTTTGGAAAAATGAAATAGCACCACCTAATCGATACCCCTGCCTGCTCCTCTTATAACTTCTTCTACTACCCTTCCTTCCACTTTTACACATTTCTTTCCGTTTTCTACTCCAACCCATACCTAATATTGTTTTAGCTTTCATAGCAGCTGAAACCATAGTTGCATAGTTGCCTTTTGATACAATTTCTCATCCGCTTCGTGCCTTTTTAACAATTCACTTGATTATGCATCTGATATATCGTGCTCCTTAAAGCCTCATCCAAAATGTTCACCCCCTTGTCATCTCTTTTCAAGCGTTCTTCTAACCTCGTTTCTGGACCACAAAATCTATAATCCGGTACGTGCAATTCTACTGAGAGCTTATTTATCACAGTATTCAACAATCCACCACCTTTTCTTCTACGTACCTTATTCAAACTAGCACTTTTAAATACCATCACAGTCTTACATATTAAACTATCTCAGTCAACATCAACAATCTGAATGACCAAAACCGCATCTGCAATTACCATATATACAAATACTATTAGTCGATTTCACTTAACCCTAAAAACCCTTAAATTTGTCTCACGGAATTAATTCCTTACAAATTTCAAAAATAAAACACATTAAATTCATTTTAGTATTATATTTCATAATCATATATAATTTTTCCTCAAATAATTTACATTATTTTTAATTTTCTGAGGCAAATATATTACTAACTACTTCACTATAGAAACGCATTCGGATATTACACCATTACACATTCGTTCGATTTCTGCATCCACTTCTCCACCACTTTCAGCTACACATCGGACCATATCATTATAAAATACATTATATTTCATATCTTCTAAAACCGCTAATCGACAATCCAATGTTTCCTTCAACTGCCATAATGCTATTAACTTTCAAACGCTAAATACACATACTCGCCACCTTTTTCAATTTTCACAATTCTACTCACTCCATCAAATGATTCAGGTGATATTAGAATATTCATACCTCTAAAGCTTGAAAATATGCCATTATTATAATCAAAATATTGCCTTAACTTTGCAGTCTCCGCCATTAGCCACTTCCATTCCTTTGAATTAAAGCAAACACATTGTTTTTTACAACACCAATTTTTAACCTTCGTTCAAAATTTTGATGTTCTCCTACTAATGGTAACTCCCAAATTGGTTCCCTAACATATTTTTCTACAAATCTTTCACCACTTAATGTATCACGTGCAAAATTCTCTGCAGCTGCATCTACATGTTCCCAAATTTATTAGATTCAGACATTTTTGTGAAAAATTCTTAAGTACCCAAATCTACCTCAATATCTCCAACCACTTGTAAACCTCTATCGATACTATTATCTTTTGCCAATTAGCTTCTTACTATCAAGGGATCACTACTATTTTTTCCAATTCAGTTTTCTCCACTATTAAAGAAATAAAGAACTCTGTGATACTTCACTAAACTTCGGCTTCAACATATTCTCTAATAGTAGCATCTACTTAACACAAGCAAATGTTATATACCCTAACATTGTCCCCACTCTAACATTCTGCTTTATTGTTTAATATTCAAATGACCTTGATCACTCCTAATCAATTCTCAAACCTCCCTATTGACCTTGACCGCCAACATGATTCTGGAACCTCCTATTTAACCTTCACCTCATATTCACCTCGTATCCCCCCTCATCCTGTTTAAGAAGGTCGATTATCCTCAGTCGATTCTAACACCTCGTCATTGACCTTGATCGCTAATATATATGCGATCAAGGTCAATAGGAGAACCGGCTGAGATACTCTACTTAGAATTGACATCAAAATTTTTGTATATTTTGAATCGAACTTTATTTGTTGACATGTCCTTTGTGTTGTGTATATTACGAACATTATAAGTTGTTTTGTTTTTTATTTCTAAGGAATTATTTTCGTTTCTTATTTATCACGTGAGTTCCATAGTGGGCTAATATTAGGCGGAACTTGTACCAAAAGTTTGTGAGGTAATGAAAAAAAAGACAAAATTAATCTATAATTCACTCGGATTATCTATATCTATATCTCGGATTAACTATAGTTTCGGATTATGAAACTTATAGCTTCGTCAACGGTATTCTAAATTTGTTAATATTTTAGTTCTTGAAAAAGTAAATTGTTTCAAACGTCATAGTTGCTTCGTGAATTCATGAACTCGCTTCGTATGTTTTATCTGTTGTTATTATACGACGTGTGATATACGACGGAGGGCAGACTATTCTGGAACTATATTGATGATGTTGCCGTTTGGATATTTACTCAACATTATATTATTACTAGTAAGCGGACCCTCTAGGTAGAGATCACTTGGTATTTTTCCAACTTACTTCTCAGACCGCCTACAATACTGAAGAGATAACACAATATTCATATTATTTCATAATTGTATAAAAATGGTTGTATCGATATTAAAAAGAATAAACTTTCGTATTTTCTCATACAATCAAAGCTTGTTCTTATTTATTTTCATTAAAAGAAATTATTTCAGGTTTCATTCGGTTATATTTTGCTGAGATTTATTTTCATCTTATGTTCCAGTGTGTAATTGTTAATTTTACGTTAATTGGTATAGTCTTTCAATATGATTACGAAAAACCTGCTTTCATAGATTTTCGAATTTGAAGATATTTTTCCTGTAATGAAAATGATTAAGCTTATTGCGATTTAAATGTACTAGAAGAAAAAAACATGTAGACGGAATAGGTCAACTTGTTCAAGGACACATTTACAAGAAGATTTGTGCTATATTATTGCTGTTGCAAATACACCTATATATAAACTTTAGAATTCCATTTTAGAACACTTTTAGAAAATATATACAAACAAGCATATTCTGGACGATTTAATATTACGAAATAATGCTTGAAATAAAATTAAACATGGGGAATATATTGGTTTCTGCGCACATTTTAGAGCGTAGTACCGTAAATATAGTTATTGTAAATTTACATCATACACTACATTATAAGCCATTTTTAATTCAACGTCGTGTATCCGAAAAAGTTAACGCTGACATTCTCTATAATTGATAGCAGTTTAAATCATATATTCAATGATTTTTAAGACAACTACAATAAAGTTCTTTTATTCGCTAGCATTGCTGCTCCATATATAGTAGAAACTTAACTAAAAAAACGATACACAAATATCTTTCGTTGCACATTACCTGCTCTACACCGTATGTAAATTTATCAGAGAGAAACTTCCCGATGTAAATCGGGATAAATGAAGATGTAAATGAAGATTCAATACATCTTCATTTACCTCAAAGAAGATTAAAATCGTCACAGCTAATCACAATATATAAAGAATTATGCCTGGACCTTTCTTCCTCTCCTAATTATGTACTCCATCAGTCCGCGATTAGGTATATAATTAGAGGCAAGTTTATTCTACGGTAAAAATATTGAAGGGATTATTTAATTTAAATGACGATGTTCCTAGCACTATAGATTGTAAAAAGTCTTAGAATAAACCAAGTCTTTTATATCAGCTCGTTTACTTTGAAAGCTACTTCAAATTTTTACCACAGCTTATTTCATACTTCGAAAGTGAAGATTTGTCTTTGGCGGAAAGCATTAGTAAGTAAGATTTATTTTCAATGCTTAAATTCGGTTCTCAACATAAAGAAAAGTTGGAAAAAATATTTCAGAAAAACAGATTTATATAAAATAAGAAATATGCTTTAAAAAATATATATAAAATATATATATAAAGAAATTAAATGTTGCTGATTACTAACGCAAATATCACAAATAACGCAATAATCCATCTTTGCATAACTTTAATAACGTTGTGTTCTCGTATTGAATTTGTCCTTCCCGTGCACTCCAACTCCAGGTAACTGGGAGAGGGGAATTTGATGGTAGTTATTTTTATGTCGTTTGCCTATTTTATTCGATTATTAATTATTACAATAACTTATGCAAAACATATTACATTTAATGTCAATAAATGTGATATTATTATTACTATTATTATTAAAGTCTGGATTTTTACAAGCGTCCATAATATTCTTTTAATATTGCATTACAATTACTAAAATTATAGACAGAAAATTCAGCGCGTCTTTGACGTAAAGCCATGGTATATATTCAATAATGAACAAACATATACTTTCTATTCATTAACATTTTAATTTAAATGATCATATACATATTATTTTCCAGAAGTAGTGACATCTGGAGAAGGTATTTAAAATTTTATTTGAATAGAGACTTTTTTGTCTAAAATTTTTACTTCGTTTTGGATTTCTATTATTATGTACTTTCTATTTTGGGGGCGATTTGATGGAAGAGTGACGTTTAAGACTTAGAAGCACTTTTGCCATGATGAATATATTGTTGGAAAAATTGCTGTCATGCTTTAGAAGCCTACTGTCAAAATTTACGTTAACTATATGGTAGCATGCTGACTAAACCGTTGCTTCCAGAAAACTATCGAAAAAGGGGGGTTGCTTGGTAACACCTAACATGGAGCGAGATAGTTTGAGTGTTGTATTTTCGGGCGGAAGTCGATTCTGGGCCTGCATGTCCAGAAGGAAGATTTGATCCTCAGATACAAATTAGCTAGTCGAACGTATAGTAAAATATTCTGTGAAACTGTAGGCATTGTGTGCTTCCAATTTGTAGGGTTTTAGATCATTGTATGTATTTATTGCTAATCTAGACAAACGAAAGACTATTCATTTATATCAAAAGAGACAATACAAGAGAGAATGGCAATACGAAAATAGTTTGGTACGAAGATGGATACATTACCATATTCCAGAGACTAAACCACAATCAAAACAATCGATATCTTCCGATAAACGTTCTCCGAAGAAGGCAAAAACCGTTTTTTCTTTAGCTAAGACGATAGTGTCGCGATTTTTTTAAATTAAAAAGGCTTAATCTTTATTGACTATTTACATAAGAGAAATACAATAACTAACCAATATTATGCTGATGTTCGGGCATGTTTCGAGGTCGGATCGAAAAAAATTCGACCGCATTTATTCAGAAAAAAAGGTTTGTTTCATCAGGATAACGCGCTCCTTCATTCACCCTCTACGGCAACAGTGAAATTAGTTGAATTAGGACAGAAATTATTGTCTTATTCACTATAATCAATAAACCTTCCTTCGAGTGATTTTTTCGTGACTCCAAACTTGAAAAAATGGCTAGGCGGAAAGAGATTCGTGTCAAATGGGGGTTACTAACCGCAACGAATGCCTATTTTGACGAATTTCCGAAAGATTATTTCTAGACCGTTTCAAAATAGAATGACGCTAAACTCCGAATAGAATTGAATGACAATTATGTTGATAAATAAAATATATTTTCTACCCTAAAGTTAGAGTTTCATTGAAAAGTCAATCCCGTCAAATCTCCCTCGTATACAAAAAAAATATTTTGTTAATGCTTCTATATATATTGCCAGTACTTCAAGAAGACTGACTTTTTGTGTAGTGATATTGAGGCGGAACGTCCTAACATTTTGTTGCTATAATTCGTTTGTGAATTTACCTTCTATATAAGACATAAATAAATTTACAGTAAACATTGTGGTGATAACTGTAGACAAAAAAGGTTTAAGTATATCAATACGTTAAGCACGTATTACGCATTTGTTACAAATGAAACAAACATGTAAAAAAATTCCACATCTGTAACTGTAAACATGGACAACACACCTCGTATTTTCCAGCTTTTTACTTCTGCTTAAGACATATGTTTCTGCTATTACTATTAAGCGTCGTCAGTTAAGCTAGTGAAGTAATTTAAAAGCTTAAATCGCCTATATGGTATAGCAAATTTCGTCCTATCAGATAGCACCATATAATATAGTGACATCTGACGGACGAAAGAGACTATGCCGAAAATGAAAAATACGACGAAATATCGTCAAGTGAAGCCGGAAGAAATGGCCGGAAAAGCGAGAACGAAAACCAACCTTATTATAAACCCCGAATACGTGGACAAATGTTCACCCAAGACACTTGAAGATATAAAAAATATAATCAACCGACTCACCGACGAAGAAGATATCCAGGATGCATTACAAAGATCAGGGCATATATTAATGGTTAACCCAGAAGAACCGACGATTCAAATTGAGGTAAAAAGCAACCCCACAGAAAAACAAGAAGAAGAAAAGCCTCCCGTAAAATCGAAGAAGAGCCAAGCGGAACCGAAAATCGAAAACGACGCATTCAGACAAAAAACAACAAAAAGACAGAAAACTGACCACACAGCGCCACCAATCGAAACAAAAAATTCCTACTACGCTCTCGAAACCAAAACCGAGGAAAAAATGGAAGGAGCAGAAGCAACCGAATTCACCCCACAACCGTCAACATCAAACAGCACACCCAGGGTAAGTGACAAAACAAACACCACACAAAACACAAACACCGAATCACGCAAAACACACAAAATCGCACCAATCATAATAACAGACAAAGACAAATGGGCATATATACGACAAATACTTAAAACACATAACATTAACACAGTACAAAACAAACTTGTGAAACCTGGTATTCACATCGAACCGAAAACTGACGAAGACTACCGAAAACTTAAACACATACTCGACAATGAACAAATACAATTTTACACTTTTGAACTGAGAAGTGAAAAGACACTAAAGGTAGTTATGCGTGGCATTCCTACCTTTATCACAGACACTGACATCACTGACGACCTGACTGACCAAGGCTACCCGACAATAAAAATAAAACGCATGAACGGCAAACACGGAATACCAGCACCACTTGTACTAATAGAACTGACGAGACAATACAAATCTACAAATGCATGAAATGCGGAGACGAACACTCAACACACCTATGTACAAAACCCAAAACAACCCCACCAAAGTGTGCAAACTGCGATGGTCCTCACTTATCCACTTTCCTTAACTGTCCCAACAATCCAAACAACCCTGTAAACAAAACCACACCCAAACCCGAATACATACCAGCACCACCCCCAACAACGAACCCATGGACACAAAAACAAAGAAACACAACACCTAACACAACTGACGAACTAGCACTTGCCTTAGGCAATATGCTAATAACATTACACTCCACAAACGCAACAGCAGAACAGATACAATACTTCGTAACGCAAACACAGAAAATAATCACACTCTACAACAACAAACATTAAACACACACATGACTGAAACGTAAAAAAACCGATGACCAGTGACTTAAACGCAAAAAGCGACAATCACACAGACTACACATACCCAACACAGGACCGCTCAAAAACACACAACACACGATTATTTATTAATCAGACACAAATACGTCACAACCCTGGGAAATACGAAACAATGGAGTGGAAATGGAGGCAACTCCGACCACAACAAAATTCAAGTCTCATATAAAGCTTTTAAATTACTTCACTAGCTTAACTGATGACGCTTAATAGTAATAGCAGAAACATATGTCTTAAGCAGAAGTAAAAAGCTGGAAAATACGAGGTGTGTTGTCCATGTTTACAGTTACAGATGTGGAATTTTTTTACATGTCTGTTTCATTTGTGGTAATTGTAGTAGTAGCAGTAGATACTTTATATTTGGAGTTATTTATAATACCACAAATGTATAAAACACAAGTACATTTGTATCGTTAATATTACTAATAATTAAAGTAGTTTTATAAATTATAATAATCACTGAGTAGTTTTCATAAATGACGACACATGTATGCTGTATAGAATATTAACATGGCTGGACGTAGTAGGCACATGTTTTGATTTCCTTTGTCTAGTAGTTGCCGCAAGAACTGTTTATAACTATGACGCAGATTCCATTTAGAATACTATATTTCTGTACACAGATTTAATAAAAACAGATTTAAAGTATTTCCTACAGCACAAAAATCAACTAAACACACCGGTGTTTATCTTCGAACTGCCTCCGTGTGCATAACTTATAGAGTAATTGAGCATTGCATTGCGCTGCGCTATTTTACGTGCTTCACAATGCATGGTTAGATAGCAAACGATCACGAAAATAGACAAATATCTGTCCAATTCGGTTGGCTGAGCACGAAGAATAAAAATGCTTCCACATACACACAATAGATTATTTGCATAAATTAATAAGCAATGGAAAGTGATGGATAACTATCTGTAATAACTGTATTTGGACATTTTGTGAATTAATTTTCAAATAGAATTGATACGTGCGAAACTGTAAATGCAAATTTGAATACATTTAAAAATATGTACTGTAAAGAATAACAGGGACCTTAATGCAAAGTTTATTTATCGAACTTCCTCATCATTCTCTGCTGAATAAATAATATAGAATTATCTACAATAAAGAAAAAAGCTTAGGCAAGGAGCGACTTTAAATTATTACTAATTTAAATTTCCCGATTCTAGAAAGCAATTAAAGATCTTTACGTACGGTAAGTCATGTAGGATTTTTGAATATCTATTCAATTGGCAATATTGAACTGAATCAGTTTTTGTATCTACATGTATATTTTATGTTGGCAAAATAATAACAATTTTGATTGCTTCTGGGAATTCGGGTCGAAACCATGTTCTTGCTACAGCCTCCTTCTTGACCGACGTTTCGTTTACTGTGGTAAGGGACCCAGGGCTCTACAACTGATGTGGTGGCTGCAATGAAACTGAGAGCCTGTTGGTTTGGGACGGGGTTATCTAGAAGCTGTTTCAAGTTGCTGAAGTGGCTCGGTTATGGTTGAGTTTTTGAGATAGAGGGGTTTTCCAGGTATTGCGTAGAAGGTATTCACAACATGGTTGATACTTTTGGGTTGCTTTAGGATTTGTATTAATTCACGTATTTTACGGTTAAAACAATAGGGGTTGCAATATTGGCTATAGGCAGATTGAAATTGTACTTGGTGTCCTCTTTCCAACCTATACTCAGCAAGTACAGGCACGGTTACGCACAGTGCCCTGCCATAACGCTCGTGTTCAGCAACATGTTTGATATTGCGTTTGATAAGGATTTTACCGATACGGTTGGTAACGCCTTGCATATAGAGTAAATGGGCTGTAGAAATAGCTCAAGTGTGTTGAGAAATGGAACCGGACAGTCTTGAATTAAGTGTTTGTTTATAGTGCGTTCGATATCACGTTTGGAATAATTGTTGTGTATTAAAGTATTTGTAACGTGGTTATAGTCTTGGAATAAGGAATTAGGTTCAGATATAAAGAAAGCTTTTTGGAGCGAGGGGTCACGGACACCACGTTTTAGTGTAGAGTGATGGTGGCGAAGGACATTTAGTATTTGTCGGTATGCGTGACTTTGTGATAAGCGAAATTTTCTTATGAACCATTAGAAACACAATACGCCTTTGTCAAGAGAATACAAAATATAAATGTATAAATAAATATACATTTATATTTTGTATTCTCTTGACAAAGGCGTATTGCCGAAACATGTAGGGTTGTTTTAAATATATATACTCTGAAGTAAACCAGACCTTTAATCGCCGACTTATTAAGTTTACCTTATCATACCAAGGTCACGAAGATATTATATTTATATATATATATATATATATATATATATATATAATTTAAAAGAAATTATCGATCGTAATATATTGAATAAAATCAATTAAAAGTGGGCAAGGAGTCTGACAATTAAAAACTCATTTAATAATTATCCCTATATTTCGCAACAGCTTTGTTGCTTCTTCGGGAGATACTACAAGATTAATGAGAAATAACATTAAATAAATAAGAGTATAAAGCACTAGTAAAATACTTACAAAATGTAGAGTTAAAAAAAAATAATAAAAGTGACGTACAACGACAATAAAATTTATTAGATTTAAAACATTAAAGTAACTATAGATACAAGCCTTTAGAACCTTTAGAAAACATGTATATGTAAAAGTTAAAACATGAAAAATAAAAAATATAAAACGAAACATATAGCAAAATACTAAAGTCACAAAAATATGAAAAAACAATGCATTATAAATTTAACAATATAAGGATCAAATAACAAAAGAATTTTTAGATCGTGAACTAACCGTCAAACCGAGTATACCAAAATAAATTATACTTAGTCCGTTAGTATCAGATCTACAATTCACGTTATTTATGTATCTGTTAATGTGGACCATTTCTAAGAAGGTTGTTTTTTTAAGGTTATTTTCAAGGTCTAAGATCTTAACGTCAACAAAATTGAATGTATGGTCACGATCAAGTGCATGATCCACCAATGCACAAGATCTCTTTCCAATACGGACATCACTTTTATGCTGTATGATGCGCTGTTTTAGCCATTGTGATGTCTGACCTATATAAATGTCACAAGAATCCGAATATGCTACCCTGTCGACAACATGACTATTTAAAAAGAAAGTTGTTATGTTTTTGATCTGACTATACAACTTCTTCAAAGTATAGGTGTTTTATTTAACTATTTTAATGTTATTAATTTGTTTGAAATGTGATACAATTGTATGAGTAAGACCACCAATCTATGGAATTTTTTTTGTAAATCACACTGTATGCAGGAGCGTCCTCACCTTTCTTTTTAAATAGTCATGTTATCTACAGGATAATATGTTCGGATTGTTGTGGCGTTTATATAGGTCAGATATCACAATGGCTAAAACAGCGCATCACACAGCATAAAAGTGATGTCCGTATTGGAAAGAGATCTTGTGCATTGGTGGATCATGCACTTGATCGTGACCATACATTCAATTTTGTTGACGTTAAGATCTTAGACCTTGAAAATAACCTTAAAAAAAGAACCTTCTTAGAAGTGGTCCACATTAACAGATACACAAATAACGTGAATTATAGATCTGATACTAACGGACTAAGTATAATTTATTTTAATATACTCGGTTTGACGGTTAGTTGACGATCTAAAAATTCTTTTGTTATTTGATCTTTATATTCTTAAATTTATATGCATGGTTTTTTTATATTCTTGTGACTTTAGTTTTTTGCTATATGTTTTGTTTTATATTTTTAATTTTTCATGTTTTAACTTTTACCTATACATCTTTTTTAAAGGTTTTAAAGGTTGTATCTACAGTTACTTTAATGTTTTAAATCTAATCAATTTTATTGTCCTTGTACGCTACTTTTATTATTTTTTCTTGAACTCTACCTTTTGTAAGTATTTTACTACTACTTTATACTCTTATTTATTTATTGTTATTTCTCATTAATCTTTTAGTATCTGCGGAAGACGCAACAAAGTTGTTGCGAAATATAGGAATAATTAATAAATGAGTTTTTAATTGACAGACCGCTTGCCCACTTTTAATTTATTTTATTCTATATATAAATATATATATATATATATATATATATATATATATATATATATATATAGTAAATTCAATCAGTTGGCGATTAAATGTCTGGCTTTACTTCAAAGTTTATATATTTAAAACAACCCTACATGTTTCGGCAATGATGCCTTTATCAAGGATATAAAATATAAATGACAGAATACAAATGTCAAATAATTGAGTTGCTATGGATAAAATTATTCAAAGATACATTCCAATTGAATAATAATAAATCACGCCTTAGTATTCCAAAAACAGATAGCAAGGTGTGAACATATGTGTTGTCCGCTGCTAGCAGCTTGTGTCTCTTTCTGGGTATGAACTTGTGTGTTGGTTGCTGCTGGCAGCTTGCGTCTCTCTCTGGGTGTATGGTTTTGTGTTTGTGTGAGCGCGTAAGTGTAGAGTTTTGTATGTTGGCGCGCTCGTGCGTGTGTTTAGTGACCGGTCGCATAAACTTAGAAAGATCGGATAACCAGCCGTTGCGCAGGGCCGCCAACCCTTTCCCGGCAACTTCTTTACTTTTCCGTGCAGTACTTCGACGGCCCGACCCCCGCCCCATCGAGGCAAGGCGCAGACCTGCGAAGCTCACCCTGAACGAGGTTGCTCATCGCCAACCGAGGGAATACTCTTAGCGGCTACTTCGGTCGACGACGGTCACACATTGTGCCATCTTAACGTTTTCCGCCAATGCGGGGGCACTGCATACACGTCGAACGTGTGTGTGCTGTTAACGGCAGCCAAGCCAGGTTGCCACCCAGGACGGGTCCTAGTGGTGTGTGTATCTTTGAATAATTTTATCCATAGCAAATCAATTATTTGACATTTGTATACTGTCATTTATATTTTAAATCCTTGATAAAGGCATCATTGCCGAAACATGTAGGGTTGTTTTAAATATATATACTTTGAAGTAAAGCCAGACCTTTAATCGCCAACTGATTGAATTTACCTTATCATACCAAGGTCACGAAAATATTATATATATATATATATATACATACATAATCAAAGACCTCTCATACCCGAAGGTGTCGAGGTGTAAAGTTCTCTTAATTTTGTTCTACAAATTCACGCCACTCTTTTTTGTTTAGGTCCTTCGCCTTCGCTTATATATATGGTAAATTCAATTTGTTGGCGATTTAAGGTCTGGTTTACATAGGCTAAACTAAACAATATTTATACAAAAGAATACAAGCCCACAAATACTCTAAAACATACAAAACTGCTTTATCTACACACAAACTACAACGCGATCACCATTTCGATTTTGAAAACACACAGATAATTGATAAAGAACAACACACAATGAAAAGGGAAATTAAAGAAATGATTAGTATTGGACAGGAAAAAAATTCAATTAACAACAGAAGTGATATAAAAAATTTAAGCAGTATATACTATAACTTAATTATGTAACGATCTGCAATTTACCAATTTATTTAAATATCTTTACATTTGCTTATCATGCTGAAAGTTCCGTATTTTGATCCCTGTATGGCTGTCCGAGTAGGTTTTCCTGGTTTTCCTTCTCGTATAAGGCGAATGTCGACAGCTTAACATCTTAAGTCGCTCCACGGGCGCATACGTAATAATATCTCATGTCTTGTGTTTCCCTGTTTGTTGTCTTCTATTTTAGAATACTAAGGCATGATTTATTATTATTACATTGGAATGTATCTATCAATAATTTTATCCATAGCAACTACAAGTGTATACATATGACATTAATATACTGCCATTTATATTTTATATTCCTTGAAAAAGACATCATTTGCCGAAACATGTAGGATCGTTTTAAATAAGTAAAACCAGACCGTAAATCACCAACAAATTGAATTTACCATAACATGCAAAGGTCACGAAATAATTATCTATACATATATATATATATATATATATATATATATATATAAATAAATATAATATTTTCGTGACCTTGGTATGATATGGTAAATTCAATCAGTTGGCGATTAAAGGTCTGGCTTTACTTCAAAGTATATATATTTAAAACAACCCTACATGTTTCGGCAATGATGCCTTTATCAAGGATATAAAATATTATAATATATAATATATATATATATATAATATATATATATATATATATATATATATATATATATATATAATATTATAATATATAAATATAATTCTATCTTTTACATTATTCCTATCTGAATCATTTATTTCTCTATTTGGGGAAGCCATTTTATTTGTATTTATTTGAGTACGTTCATTAAATATAGGTCTTTCAGATCTCAGAGGTGTGTTGTGCATATTAATTCTTGAATATTGATTTCTCTTAACGTTATTTTCTGAATAATTATTATTATTATATCTACTTCCACGCTCTGCATCACCTAATCTTTTTAATAATTCGAGCAACTGTTGCATGTCAGTTATGTTATGTATAGCTACTGCCTGATTGATTAACTTCAAAATCAAAATGTCTGACTAATTGTGAAACCAAGTCTAATTCACTTATCTTAGGGGTTAAATATTTTAGTACGGAGTACCTCTTCATGACATAGGTCTCTCTTGTTTCATTATATCCAACTTTATATTTTCCAAATAATAATTACCCTTGTCTGTTTGTTTCGTCCCTAGAATTAATTTGTGAATCTGGCTTCAAATTCGTCCATTGTTGTCACCTCATCTGACACCGTCTCCCACCAAACCATAGCATCAGCCTTCAGACAGTTTCCAATCTTTTGCAACTTTTTCTCGTCCCCTGGCACATCTTCCAAGCTGGCTTTTATTTTCTTTAAGAAATTCATGGGATTCGTTGTTGTAATCCCATAAAATTTAGGTAACACTTCATTTTGTACAGGTTCAGGAATATAAGTGGGCATATTTATTTCATTCTTCTCTTTTCTGACCTCTTCTATTTTCTTTATTAATTTTACTTCCATATGCTTCATTTATTGTTCTGCGAATTCTCTTCTTTCTACTTCCTCTGATAATCTGCTATTTAAAATAATTATATTTTCTTCTACTACTTGTTCATTTGACAAAAGCAATGAGTCCATGCCCCTTGTTAAAACTTCTTCTGGACTCGCATTATTTGACGCCATTATTTTTACCATCATTGCATCCATCTTTTCTTCCATTCTTTTCTCTCTTTCCTGCATTTTCTCCATAGTTTCCTGGATTTTTATTAACATGTCCATCATTCCATCTTTGTGCTCTGTTTCTTGCCTGCAACCAATACTACTTCTGTTCGCCCGAACGTTGGCCTTTCCAAAAATATGCTATGAATAGTGGTTTGTAGAATGAATGCGCCACCATCCACAACTAGTTTACCCAATTAGGTTACTCAGCCGGTGAATTTTCAAAATATGAGACTTCTAACTTCTCGGGTTCCAATAAGGAAAATCGTGACTGTTTCTAGAAAGTTATTTAAGCGCCAGTAAAAAGTTCACTATTTAAATTATGGCAGTATTTATAGGTTGTCTATCTTTGAATGTTGGTTGTTAGTGGTATTTTGGTTAGTTGTTCTTAGCATGTTATAGAATATATATAGGTATATATATATATATATATATATATATATATATATATATATTGTAGTAGGGCAAGCTTGCGCATAAGAATGCCCTAGTTTTGTAAAATACAGATCATCTTAGTTAGTATGTAAATATTAGAAATTAAGATATTTTGGAACTGAATTCTTCATCTGTCATATCAATAAAGTTAATTTCGCGTTTTTAATTGTTCAAAATTAATTCTCATATTTATTTATTTATATCTTTTCATTTGCTTTAGTCATTTTATTTCAATATTATGTACAACCGAAAACATTTTAACTTAATTGATCAATAATAAATGACACATAATCTTTAGAGAAAACTGTACTTTTTCAAACTAAATACAGCGGGAAATATCCCAATCAAAAATTAGCATAATATAAAATTACTAACATTCAGGTGACAATTATTTATTTACTATAATAAAATATATAATTTTTGTAAGATATCTAAATGGTTGGAGTAATTAAATTATCATTTTCACTAAAATTATTAGCGAGATTATATTAAGACATACAAATTAGACGAATAAGAAGCTAGCATGCTAAACAAACGATAGTTAGCGTCATGTTGTAAAAATTCCCAAAAAGACGCCGACGTATTATTAAGTGCCGCTCTGGAAATAAGAAGAAAAATCATTAAATAAATTAGAAAAACTATACTACGAACATATATAAAAATATCGCCTGTTTATCCAGCACCTTTTTGACGTAGTTTGCGTATCCATACATCATCCAGTTCCTTATTAACCGAAACTTGCATTTCACCGGGGACAACATCCAGCCGCCAAACCGAAGCTAAGCGGTGACGCCATTAGATTACCCGCTACATAAACCTGTATCTTGAATGTTGGAATTACAAGAATACTCCTGACTGCCCGAATCCCGTCTATTTCCAATTTAAGTATGATGAGCTGTTCGAACGATAGGTTGCCCTCCAGACAAAGTCTCTTTCGCCCGTAAGATGTCAATTATTAAATAGTTGTCTACTTATAGGACGGAGCTTGCTTGATCTATGCGGGCTATTTCAGTAAATTTAAATACAGATACAAACCAGTTGTTTATATCAGGTTTGTATTAATTTGTATACATTACTTCACTAGCTTAACTGAGGACGCCTAGATGGCAGAAACATATGTATTAAGCAGAAGTAAATGCTGAAAATACGAGGTGTATTGTTCATGTGCATAGTTACAGATATGTAAATTATTTACATGTTTGTTTCATATTGTACAAACGCTTTATACGTGCTTAACGTATTGTCATACTTAAACAAAACCTTTTTGTATGGAGTACTATTTAGCTAATAACTTTGTATAAGGTGGTATAAGTACCCAATAGTATATTAGGATTATTAGGAGAATAAGCCGCTTTTATTTACCGAATAATGGTATTAGTAGGTGGAAATATAAGTCTAGGGTTTATTTACCGAATAACTATTATTAGGAACCTTATTTGGAGGTGGAAAGACTGGGCCTTAATATATTTTTATTTAAATTATTCTCATATCCTTCTTCCTTATGTGTCCACTAATTTCATTTCTTTTAACTTGTACATCCCCTTGCAATAAATTATTTCTTTTTTATTTATTATAACCTTGAAATTCTTTTTCATTTAATTGTTTTTCTATATGTATCCTAATATCTTCTATATTTATAATACCCTGTTCGAAGTCTAGAATCATCTTTAACGATGTAATGTTGTGTATCCCGATTATATAATCGTACTGTAGTTTCTCAATGACATAACATTGTATAATAAATTCTGTATTTTTTCTTTCACTAATAAATAATATAAACCATATAGTTCCAAATTCACCTTCATTGATGTATGTTCAGCTAAAGTACTATCCACAAGTGATAACACTTTCTCCCTAATATTATTTGCAAATTCATCCACATCGATGTATACAAGGATTAATGATCACATATTTGGGTGCTTACTATTCTATCACCAAATGCTCCAACATTTTTCATCACACCATCATCAACAACAACAAATGCTTTATTTCGATGTAAGGTACTGCGTATATGTGCTGTATAACAATTTTGTTCCACATCGACGCCGCATGTTTCAAATTTCATAAAATTACCTGGATTATTTTCAAATTTCCTTCGCTTTCCCTTACAAGAACTTAACAAGTGTCGATTTCTAGTATCAGCTCGAGTAAATGTTTTCCCACAAACTCACAATCGAACATTTTATCACTATTTCACACTGAATTTATACCGACTAAACACCTCGAGTGCACCTACTCGACTAATGTTGGAATGGAACATTTCGAAAGAATAATTATATCTAACACATATTACATTCTAAACTTATTGTATTTATTTCTTCCTCCTCTAAAATCATTGTGTTTTGATCGAATACATCTATTTCAATCCCGATATCTTCCTCTTCACTACCCTCCTCCTCACTATCCTCATCTATTATGTTTTGATTGAATATATGTATTTCAATCTCGATCTCTGCCTCATCACTACTCTCCTCATCACTACACTCATCTTCTTCATCTTCGTCTTCATCAGAAACAGTATTTATGTCACTATTTGTTGTTACTATTTCAAAATTCAGATAAACACATGTTCTCTTATTTGTGCAACTATTGTAGCTATTATAACTTAGAATGAGAGATACAGATCCCTTCGCTATTAATATATTAGCGGTTGAATCCCTACCTCGATAGCTTCTCAAAGTCAAGGTTCTTTCAAGCTCATTGTCAGTTCACATTTACGGTCATCTCAATGTTGGGTCGTCTCAAGGTCGAGGACATCTCAAGGTCGAGCTCATCTCAAGGTAAAGGTCAAGGTTTTCTCGATGTTGTTTCAAGGTCAAGGTCATTTGAAGGTTAAGGTTATCTATCCTTACCTCAGTCGACCTTTTCTTTCTAGAACCTCCTCCGTTACCTTGGTGTTGCAACCTCCCTCCGTCTCAGCCGATTCTGAGTGACCTTGGCCTAACCTACTTCCAAGGTCCAGGTCACTCCGCGGAGGTTCTATATTCGGCTGAGACCCTCTACTTATATATCATTGATTATGACAATCGTGACAATTAATACAATGAAACCATACATAATGCGATGCGTGAGCTTTTTATTTATGACCACTACTTGTACAAATTTGAGGAAAGTTTCCGTTTTTTTGATGTTTGTAGATAATAGTATGATTGAATTATTCCACCTTTTCCTTCATGAATATCCATAATTTAAAATAGAAATAAAACTAATAGTTAAAATCTACAATTTATTGGTATATGTTCGTAAAACGACAATTCTCTCACATTTTAAATACATTGTAGAATTATATTTTTCTTATTTTTTACATTTGTATACCGATATTAGTTTGTAACGTGCTTTAATAAGTACTTGATGAAGGCACTGTGTTGGCGAAACAATTGTCGTTTTACAAACAAGTACTAATAAAGTTATGATTTTCACTATTAGTTTTATTATTATTTTAGAGAATAGTATGCATTAATCCTCATTCCAACGGTATTTGAGCTTTGAATTATCGTAGATAAAAACGCATTTTTTCACATTATATAAGGCGTTATTCAGTTAGCGATCAATTTTAATGGAAATTATTTAAAAATTTTGGAATATCTAAAACGCCTTTTTTAATTTTTTATTTAACGCGTCCAACCCCTTACATTTCTTTTATGGCTATTTCTCGTGAAAATATATTTAAAAATTCTTTAATTTCATAACCATTTCTGAATTTATGAACACGTTACTCTTGTGTGTTTATACATGCACGTCTGTATTTCATCTTTATGTAATCATGAATTTTATGCTCATTGTATGTGTAGGGTGGATGAAGTTCATTAGTTTCATTTGGTAGACACATAAATATATTCGTATGCAGACTAATTTCATCCGCACAGGTCTCTCCATCTGTTTTTCTTTCGTCCTATTACCCGAGTCAATTATAAAACATTAATTCCAGTTTGGACCACCCAGGTCAGTGTCTGTATTCTCTTCACTGCGCGAGATATTTATGTCTGGTTATCTTAGCCAGAGATTACTCTACCAGATTAGAGATGAAAGGTTATAAATAAATTAAAAAGCCAATACGTTTCCAATAGACATTCGCGCGCGCACAACTAGTTCAACTATATACAATAAGAACATAAAAAATATGGTTAAAATCAAAAGAATATTAACAGTAATTGCTAATACCTATTATATATATATATATATATATATATATATATATATATATAGGTAAAATTCCTTTGAGTGTACAATGCTCGACCAAATTTACTCTAATATGTATATAATTTTACTGTTAATAAAAACAGAATTTGGGTCAAAGTTTCATCAAATAAAACGATTTATTGCTACGTAACGTTTCGAAACTATATTTGTTTTTTCATTAGATCTGATAAATAATTACAAATTAGCCGTACACAATACAATATGCAAATGTACTTACACTAGCAATTAAAAATTCCTGAGCGACATTTTAATAATATATATAGAGAATATCAATTAAAATTCATATCTAGTTATATTTTAGATATGACCAAACCTTATTGTGAAGAGTATAAATCATGTTAAGAAGGAAATTCAAAACAATAACAAAAATATAATGGTTTGAAGTCAGTGCATTTTGACTAGGATGTTTTATGAGTAAAAGTGAAATTTAGTATCTGCGAAAGAAACCGGTAAACGTGATAAGGGCAGAGAAAGAAACCAGATGCCTTTAAAAAAATATATATGTAACGGTGAAATGAGTTATACGAGTATCGGATTTCTGGCCTGATTTTGTTTCCGATCCATGTATATTTTTAATAATATATTCCTTCTTTCTTTGCATATTGTATTGTGTATGGCTAATTTAACATTAATTTATCAGGTTTAATGAAGAAACAAATATAGTTTGGAAATGTTACGAGCAATAAATTGTTTTATTTGATACATTGACGCAAATTCTGTTTTTATTAACAATGAAATTATATATCTATGTATATATATATATATATATATATATATATATATATATAAATATATATGTATATATATAATATTTTCGTGACCTTGGTATGATATGGTAAACTTAATAAGTCGGCGATTATTCTGTCATTTATATTTTTTATATCCTTGACAAAGGCATCATTGCCGAAACATGTAGGGTTGTTTTAAAAATATATACTTTGAAGTAATAAACCAGACCTTTAATCGCCGACTTATTAAGTTTACTATATATATATATATATATATATATATATATATATATATATATATATATATATATTGTTGTAATTCAAGCTACTAGTATACTAAGGTTGCCTGAGAATGAAAAGAGGGAAATTAAAATAAGGAAAAAACATTTTGAAATACTGCGGTATGTAGATGCAATATGTGAAAATTAATGTCGAAGTGATAATAAATTTATATCCCGTCAATTTCTGATATTTAAGGCATAATTATATTTATTTCTAAATTTACTTTTCATGTTTTTTATCATTCATTTAAGTCATTTAATTCAATAACGCGATAATAACAAGGATTTAATTTATTTACATTCAAATATGTATCGACATTAGTTTAGACACGCCCACTTTTTAATAAAATAGAAAAGCCGCGAATAAGATTTGTTTGTATTTACACCACAAAGATAACCTACCATCTAAAATAAAAATATTTGTCAAGGTGAAAATCAGGATAATTTTCCATTTAAACGGCCTTGAAAAAAAAAGGACTACCAAAGCGTCGGTTTTTAGAATTTGATATTGGTGCATAAAAAATATTTTGTCCGTTTTAAATTCACATAAAATTAGTTTAAAATAGAAATTTGGAGTTAAAAACAGGTTAGAAAAGTCCATAAGTAGTAACATCAACGTTTGAACATATTTTTATACGTATAAAACCATTTTTCTACGAGATATTCGATACCATCATTTGGTGAAGGTCACCCGAGTACCCAAGTTTTTATAACGTAATAAAGTTAAAACTTTATTACGTAGTACCTACCTGGAATCTCATCCGATGTACCAATAATAATATACACCGTACCAGACCTAACAGAAAATCATCCGAATTTCCCAAGCATATCCTTTATCCCGTCTGGCTGTATATCAAGACTTAAGCCGTAGAAACCACTTTTCCTAGTGTTGCTGCTATCCCTACAAATACAGGTCCTTTATTATATTTAAAACTAATTTTGCTTATTTCAATATCATCAGATTTAAAGATAATAAAAAGATATCTTGATTTAACTAAGAAATAATGATCATTTAGATATACAAAAATAAAGAATCTTATCCACTTAAAATACTAAATTTTACATATCATTTGATATTGCTTATTATAAAGAGTAATATTAGTTTATGTGTTATTTATTTGTCGAACTTAACTACACTCTTATAAGTATTTAATTCTGCTTCATCGCAGAGTTATATTTACAATTTAACCGTTAGGGCCAAGTATTACAGCGTACATGTGCAGTTTTCTTGAATTAAATAATTGTTGCATATGTAAAATATATAAGTGGTATTTTTATTTATTCATTCTCAGCGAAATCAAATTTATTAATACCGTTTGTGTAATTTTTATAGTCATATATGAGAGTTACTATCCACGATGATCCTGGGATAAGAAAGAGATACTAAATCCATTTCATGTTTTCCGCGTCCTCTAGATTCAACTGTGGATATTGCTACCTATCAACTGTTAGAACTAGAGATAATATTATATTTAAATTTCATAAAGGCGCCCAACTCATTATTAATCTATCAGCATTTAATTATATTTGTATTCACCAAACAGTTACTGAGTATGATCAAATCCCAGATTCTTATGTGTAGGTTCTCCAGGTTGGCGACCAGCATAAACTAAGCCATCAAGAACAAAACCAGATTTATATTCTCACATCCAAAAGTTTTGAAGGTATATTTTGACGGCTTACTTTGCATATATTGAACAAATCGACATTCGCCTCTGAAGCCAACAAGTGTTTCATCAATTGTTACATTGGTATTTGATAATATGCACGTTTTGCATTGTTGAATAAACAGATTCCAGATGTAAGATACCAGTACTAATTTATCAGTTTCTAAACATGTTTCTCGAGTTGTTTTATCGTCAAATCTAATAAATCTTCCTATTTATTTAAATCGAAATTTAAAGATCGTGGCTCGATATATGGGATTAACAAATTCAACAAAAGGAATTTCCCTTGTGGGGATATCCTAGTTTCTGTCAACTCCAGCATAGGTAAGTAATTCACGAAATTCTCGAAGTTCATCAAGTTCATCAGTTCGCGTTTTTGAATTGTTATTGTAAACATGTCTTGTTTCTTACTTGGTAGAGTGCATACTTTCATACATAATAACTTCAATCACAAATAACTGAAAAGCTTCTCTTGATGCAACAGCCTTAAGTTTTTTGTGACGCACTTACCCATTGCAACAATGTTTCCTCGAGCTCCAGATCACCAAACTTTACACTTTATACACACTTTTTCGATGACATTATTATTTTTGTACTACAGCTTCACTCAATGCAGCTTGTAATTCAACTGAATAACAACGTATTCCGCCCTGGTATCTATACATCCTGTAATAATGCAGGTTCCGGCTTGTACAAATATGCAGATTCGTTCACTTCAAATTGTCTAAACACGCCAGCAATAACAAGCTGTGACGTTAATATAAAAAAAATGTTTGTCGGTCAAGTAGTCCTGGTTTATGTAAATGCAGGATAGTGACTACAAAAAAATATTTCCTAATTTAAAAAAGTAAATCAAAATTATTTGACTTGAGAAACAGTTGAATGAATGTATGTTTAGTACATACTGGAACTCTGGATTAATTTAAGAAAATTTAATTCAAATTTATAAACGATAAAATATTACTCCGGGCCTGCCCGGTTTATGCTTTTTAGGGTAAAAAAGTATCGATTGGTTTGATAACGATAAAACCGATGATGAGTTTGTCAAAATAATCAGGTCCCAAGCCATTGTCAGTAAATATTTCTCCCTCTTATTACAGCGCTGACAAAGTTACATCGGGATTTAATAAGAAGCACTGGTTTATTGTGCCGGTGGTCCATGATCGAATCACGGGCTTGTTGTCAGAAAAAGCTTTAGTGGTTTTCTTTTTCGTTTCAGTTGAATACTGACAACCAAATATCTTAAGTCGCTCATCCAGCGCAGGAGTAATGGTTTGCCAATGCGCCCTGTAATCGGTGTTAATCTGTTAAGCTGTTGGTAGATGCTAGGGCATAAATTATTATTATTATTTAATAATAAAAATAACTCTTTGTTTTCAGAATAACTAAATGACTAACGCGATTTGATTTTATATAGATTCTGATAATAATAATAATAGTCTTAACGAAATTGTTTCAGGCAATGTAAAAACTTCCTCATATTAACTTTACATCTACAAACATATAGGTATACATAATTTATTAAGAAATTTTCGAATTAATACTAATTAAATAACGTTGATACATTAGATATTTATTTCTTCACTGCGATCTGTAGTTGTAGTCACAGAAGGAAATATCGAAAACTATACGTCTATTCTTGCCGATGGCATTTCAGGAATATATAAACGATGAATTTCATTCCTTGTTGTTTTTATGCCTTCTGGCGATATTTTTAGAGTCGCAGAGCAGCTATAGAGCAAGATTTTATTTACATAACTTAATTTATAACAAAGTATCAGAGGAGCCATGAAAATAATCCCTGCCAGAAAAGTATGAGTTGACATACAACGAAAAACTAGGTCAATATCTTACAGACTAATGCAAGACCAAGACAAGTCTACGGCAAGACAAGTCTACGGCACTGACCGTCATATGTTGATAGAAGAATTCAAAACAAAAAGCATGAAGCATGAAGCAGTGATGCCATGGACAAGAAATTCAACTTTCATAAAAAATATAAAATACCAGGTAGGGAAGATAGGAAAAAGGTTGAATTATATATATATATATATATATATATATATATATATATATATATATATATATATATAAAGATAATTATTTCGTGACCTTTGTATGTTATGGTAAATTCAATTTGTTGGCGATTCAAGGTCTGGTTTTACTTCAAAATCTATATATTTAAAACAATCCTACATCCTTTCGGCAAATGATGCCTTTTTCAAGGAATATAAAATATAAATGACAGTATATTAATGTCAGACATTTGTAGTTGCTATGGATAAAATTATTCGAAGATACATTCCAATTTAATAATAATAAATCATGCCTTAGTATTTTAAAATAGATAGACAACAAAAACAGGGAAACGCAAGACAGTTATTATTATGTATGCGCCCGTGGAGCGACTTAAGATGTTAAGCTGTCGGCATTCGCCTTAAACGAGAAGGAAAACGACGAAGACCTTCTAGGACAGCCAGACAGGAATCAAAACACGGAACTGTCAGCATGATAAGTAAATGTATAGATATTTAAATAACATAAGATATATAATTATATAACAGCAACATATATTATGATGGTAAATTGCAGATCGCGTTGTAGTTTGTGTGTAGATAAAGCAGTTTTGTCTGTTTTAGAGTATTTGTGGGCTTGTATTCTTTTGTATAAATATTGTTTAATTTGGTCTAATATATGCTCAATGACATGGAAACTGCAACACCAAGAAGTGGTGCGAATTTTTTGACCAAACTTGGTAGAAACGTATAACTAGTCAAACGTAATAATTGATTAAAATTTTGTTGCGATATATCAAGTGGTCATGGCACTTCTGACACTTCATTCAGTTTTCGCTGACATTAATGTGTGGTGTATTTATTGTTTGTTTCAAATTTATTTCAACGGTTTTGTCTTATTATACCTTTGTTTAACGTGTTTAGAGAGTTTTATTATGCCTAGAGTGCGGCAACGTGGAAATTATCGCCAATTAAGCGAATTCGACAGAGGTCGAATTGTTGGTTTGCGAGAAGGTGGTTTTTCATACAGGGAAATTGCAAGTCGCCTTAACCGGAACCAATCCACCATTATGCGCTGTTATCAATCATGGACTAGGGAAGGTCAGGAAAGACGCCGAAGAGGAACCGGAAGCCGAAGAAGAACTAATGGGATACAGGACCGCCGCCTTCGCCTAATGGCACTAAGAGACAGGTTCTCCAGTACCAGATCAATTGCTGATGTGTGGTTAGGTAGTCAAGGTCGTCCAGTAACCCTTCGAACCGTTTATCGCCGAATTAGGGGTTTAGGCTTACAATCTTATCGTCCACATCTTGTGTTATCACTTACGGCTCAACACCGACAGCAACGTTTGGAGTGGTGTAGATTGCGAATGCATTGGATCGTGAAGTGGCATAAGGTGGTGTTTAGTGATAAATCTCGATTTTGTCTAGGGATGCATGATGGCCGTATGAGGGTCAGACGAAGACGTGGAGAACGTAGTGATATTCAGTTTTCCGTTGAAAGGCATGTGCATCGAGCAGTGGGTGTTATGGTATGGGATGCTATAGCATATGGGAGTAGGTCTCAGTTGGTGTTTATCCAAGCCACCATGAACGCCCAGCGTTACACTGATGAGGTGGTAGAACGCCATATTCTTCCATATCTTCAAATGCTCGAAGACCCACTTTTCCAGCAGGATAATGCCCCTCCCCACGTAGCGAGAATTTCTATAAATCGCTTCGAAGAGGCTCATGTCAATATCTTGCCATGGCCACCCAAATCCCCCGACCTCTCGCCAATAGAACATGTGTGGGACATTATGGGACGAAAACTTATGAATTTAGCCAATCCCCCGCAGACACTAATAGCTCTCCGGCATGAATTACAGGTTGCTTGGGACTCCATACCCCAAGAGGATATCGACCATCTAGTCGAACCAATGCCACGAAGAGTGAGGGAGTGTGTAACTAATAGGGGCGTCTCGACACATTATTAATAAAAATTATGTTAAATTGTGTTAGTCTTTTGTTTTTTTTCTTTGAAATTTTAATCAATTATTGCCTTTGAATAGTTATACGTTTCTACCAAGTTTGGTCAAAAAATTCGCACCCCTTCTTGGTGCTGCAGTTTCCATGTCATACAGTATACAACTAGTTATGAATTTTAATTGATATCCTCCTTCCTTTTATTATTATACCGCTCAGGAATTCTTTTTTATTTGCTAGTATAAGTACATGTGCATATTGTATTGTGTATGGCTAGTTTGTCATTATTCATAGTGTCTGGTGAAGAAGAGAGAGAGAGAATTTAAAATATTTTAAATTCTTTGAGAAAGGCATCACTTGCCGAACATGTAGGATTGTTTTAAATATATGCATTTTTAAGTAAAACGAGACCTTAAATCGCAAACTAATTAAATCTACCATATATATATATATATATATATATATATATATATATATATATAATAACTTCGTGACCTTGGTATGATATGGTAAACCTAATCAGTAGGCGATTAAAGGTCTGTATATTACGAAAGATTATATCCTGTCATTCATATTTTGTATTCTCTTGATAAAGGCGTATACAGCCGAAACATGTAGAGTTTTTTAAATACATATATTTTGAAGTAATATACAGACCTTTAATCGCCTACTGATTAGGTTTACCATATATATATATATAATATTTTCGTGACCTTGGTATGATATTATAAATTCAATCAGTCGGCGATTTAAGGTCTGGTTTACTTCAAAGTATATATATATTTAAAACAACCCTACATGTTTCGGCAATGATGCCTTTATCAAGGATATAAAATATTAATGACAGAATACAAATGTCAAATAATTGAGTTGCTATGGTTCAAATTATTTAAAGATACATTCCAATTGAGTAATAATAAAGTATGCCTTAGTATTCCAAAAACAGATAGCAAGGTGTGAACATATGTGTTGTTCGCTGCTAGCAGCTTGTGTCTCTTTCTGGGTATGAACTTGTGTGTTGGTTGCTGCTGGCAGCTTGCGTCTCTCCAAATTTACGCGAGCGGTCACTAAACACACGCACGAGCGCGCCAACATACAAAACCCTTCACTTACGCTCTCACACAAACACAAAACCACACACCCAAAGAGAGACGCAAGCTGCCAGCAGCAACCAACACACAAGTTCATACCCAGAAAGAGACACAAGCTGCTAGCAGCGAACAACACATATGTTCACACCTTGCTATCTGTTTTTGGAATACTAAGGCATAATTTATTATTATCAATTGGAATGTATCCTTGAATATCCTTGAAACCATAGCAACTCAATTATTTGACATTTGTATTCTGTCATTTATATTTTATATCCTTGATAAAGGCATCATTGCCGAAACATGTAGGGTTGTTTTAAATATATATACTTTGAAGTAAACCAGACTTTTAATCGCCGACTGCTTGAATTTTCCTATATATATATATATATATATTTAGTGTTTATAAGAATTTTATTTTTCTTATTTATTTTATTGGCCGTGTCTTAATATTAAAAATAATAGACTTTTTATTGGTTTAGAGACCAACCAGTGCGATCGGTTCGTTACAAAAAAAGGTCTCGGGTACCCGACACACATGTTACACAGAATGCGTGATTTTGAAAACCAAAAGAAACGGTGAGTTTTGTCATTAATTGTTCATGTAATGTAGTTTAACATCAAAAGTTTAACATCTCATTCATTTATACAGATTTAACCACTGTAATTTATCCTTACTCATTATTAACCTAATTTTAAATTTTAACTTTAATTGTTAATTTAATCGGTAATTCAGTCTTTAATCTAATTTTAATTCTAATTGTCAATGTAATTGTTAATTCAGTCTCACAAAAGCAAACACAACTCTCACGTTTTCAGTGTAGTAATTCTTGTTTCTATTTACCTTACTGTATTGTAGCTTAATTCAAATTTTTCTATTCATTTATACAGATGTAATCACTTTAATTGTCCTTACTAATTATTAATCTAATTTTAAATTTTAACTCTAATTGTTAATCTAATTGGTAATCCATTCTTTAATCTAATTTTAATTTTAATTGTTAATTTAATTGTTAATTCAATCTCACAAAAGCAAACACAATTCTCATATTCTCATTGTATTAATTCTTGTTTCTAGATACTTGAAAAAGACTGAAAAATAGTAAAAGTCGAAACGTCGTAGAATAAAACATCATAATTCAATAAAAGGTCGCTAAACCAATAAAAAGTCTATTATTTTTATATATATATATATATATATATATATAGTGTTTAAAGAATTTTGTTTTTCTTTTTTATTTTATTGGCCGTGTCTTAATATTAAAAATAATAGATTTTTATTGGTTTTAGCGACCTTTATTGAATTTTGATGTTTGTTTACGACGTTTCGACTTTTATCAATTCAGTCTTTTTCAAGCATCTGGAAACAAGAATCATTACAATGAACCTGAGAACTGTGTTTGTTTGGTGTGATATAACAATTAAATTAACAATTTTAAATTAAAATTATATTAAGAAATTAATTACGAATTAGGTTAGCATTTTACGTTGAAAATTAAACCCAGATCCCCCGACCACTCGCCAATAGAACATGTGTGGGACATTATGGGACGAAAACTTATGAATTTAGCCAATACCCCGCAGACACTAATAGCTCTCCGGCATGAATTACAGGTTGCTTGGGACTCCATACCCCAAGAGGATATCGACCACCTAGTCGAATCAATGCCACGAAGAGTGAGGGAGTGTGTAACTAATAGGGGCGGCTCGACACATTATTAATAAAAATTATGTTAAATTGTGTTAGTCTTTTGTTTTTTTTCTTTGAAATTTTAATCAATTATTGCCTTTGAATAGTTATACGTTTCTACCAAGTTTGGTCAAAAAATTCGCACCCCTTCTTGGTGCTGCAGTTTCCATGTCATACAGTATACAACTAGTTATGAATTTTAATTGATATCCTCCTTCCTTTTATTATTATACCGCTCAGGAATTCTTTTTTATTTGCTAGTATAAGTACATGTGCATATTGTATTGTGTATGGCTAGTTTGTAATTATTCATAGTGTCTGGTGAAGAAGAGAGAGAGAGAGAATTTAAAATATTTTAAATTCTTTGAGAAAGGCATCACTTGCCGAACATGTAGGATTGTTTTAAATATATGCATTTTTAAGTAAAACGAGACCTTAAATCGCAAACTAATTAAATCTACCATATATATATATATATATATATATATATATATATATATATATAATATTTTCGTGACCTTGGTATGATATTATAAATTCAATCAGTCGGCGATTTAAGGTCTGGTTTACTTCAAAGTATATATATATTTAAAACAACCCTACATGTTTCGGCAATGATGCCTTTATCAAGGATATAAAATATTAATGACAGAATACAAATGTCAAATAATTGAGTTGCTATGGTTCAAATTATTTAAAGATACATTCCAATTGAGTAATAATAAAGTATGCCTTAGTATTCCAAAAACAGATAGCAAGGTGTGAACATATGTGTTGTTCGCTGCTAGCAGCTTGTGTCTCTTTCAGGGTATGAACTTGTGTGTTGGTTGCTGCTGGCAGCTTGCGTCTCTCCAAATTTACGCGAGCGGTCACTAAACACACGCACGAGCGCGCCAACATACAAAACCCTTCACTTACGCTCTCACACAAACACAAAACCACACACCCAAAGAGAGACGCAAGCTGCCAGCAGCAACCAACACACAAATTCATACCCAGAAAGAGACACAAGCTGCTAGCAGCGAACAACACATATGTTCACACCTTGCTATCTGTTTTTGGAATACTAAGGCATAATTTATTATTATTCAATTAGAATGTATCCTTGAATATCCTTGAAACCATAGCAACTCAATTATTTGACATTTGTATTCTGTCATTTATATTTTATATCCTTGATAAAGGCATCATTGCCGAAACATGTAGGGTTGTTTTAAATATATATACTTTGAAGTAAACCAGACTTCTAATCGCCGACTGCTTGAATTTTCCTATATATATATATATATATATATATATAGTGTTTAAAGAATTTTGTTTTTCTTTTTTATTTTATTGGCCGTGTCTTAATATTAAAATTAATAGATTTTTATTGGTTTTAGCGACCTTTATTGAATTTTGATGTTTGTTTACGACGTTTCGACTTTTATCAATTCAGTCTTTTTCAAGCATCTGGAAACAAGAATCATTACAATGAACCTGAGAACTGTGTTTGTTTGGTGTGATATAACAATTAAATTAACAATTTTAAATTAAAATTATATTAAGAAATGAATTACGAGTTAGGTTAGCATTTTACGTTGAAAATTAAATAACATTAAATTAAAATAGCGTAGAATGGTAGGGGGATATTAAAGTGATTAATATCTGTATGAATTAATTGGAGACTTTACAATTATTAACATTTTTAATTTTAAAAATTAGATTAAAAAATGATTACAATTGAGTTAACATTTAACGTTGAAAACTACATAAAATTAAAATAAAAAATAGCTAAAATGGATAGGTAGGGAGACATTAAAGTGATTAACAACTGTATGAATGAATTGGAAAGTTGAATTACACTACAATAAGTAAAGAGAACAAAGAAAAGACAAATAAACTCACATTTGTTGTTCGTTTTGGTTTTACAAAGGTACGCATTCATGTGACACATGTGTTGGACATCCGAGACCAATTTTCTTAAAGAACGATCGTGCTTTTGCGGATATTGTATGTGAACTAATACTTTAGTTTGCGGGGGTTTTAATTTCTGTTCTTTGGAATGAGCATGGTTGTCAGGACCGTATTTAGGGGTATATGTTAACGTTGTTTTTTCTAATGGGAGCTATTTTTATCCGTTTTTTTCTTGTGCGTGCAGGGGGGTTATAATAGAAAAATCAAAAATATATATATATATATATGTATATATATATATATATATATATAATAACTTCGTGACCTTGGTATGATATGGTAAACCTAATCAGTAGGCGATTAAAGGTCTGTATATTACTTCAAAATATATGTATTTAAAAAACTCTACATGTTTCGGCTATATACGCCTTTTTCAAGAGAATACAAAATATTTTGTATTCTCTTGAAAAAGGCGTATATAGCCGAAACATGTAGAGTTTTTTAAATACATATATTTTGAAGTAATATAAGAGAATACAAAATATTTTGTATTCTCTTGAAAAAGGCGTATATAGCCGAAACATGTAGAGTTTTTTAAATACATATATTTTGAAGTAATATACAGACCTTTAATCGCCTACTGATTAGGTTTACCATATATATATATATATATATATATATATATATATATATATATATAGGGTAATTTAATAAAGGAGTTCTTTAATTGACCGCTTACCCGAATTTTTATTAATTTTTGATAATATATTACGGTCGATAATTTCATTTCAATTATATATATATATATATATATATATATATATATATATATATTATTTAATAAATCTAGGAAATTCGACTATATATTAAATATTTAATTAGAATGTTATTTCGCGAAGTAATGTGAAAATGTAAATATTGCTATTTACAAATTACAACGCTAATTAACGAAATTTTTTGAAAAATTTCGTTAGACCTGATGATATGATTACCGAATACTATATTCGACCAGGATCATCAAGGACTGCAATTTATTCAACCCGTTAGCAAAGTGGGTGCTGCAAATCTTCAATTTTAATCAAAAATTTGCATGTCAAGCGATAATTTAAAGCTGTTTACCAAGAAACAAACTGCTTTCTGCTGACAAAACCCTAAGTTTACCACTATATTCTTGAATCGAAACGGCACATTCAACAGTGGACATATCACAGTAGGTGTCTCCCAAAGAAAACTTAGGCATTTTCTGAAGCCAAAGCATTAGCGAACCATATTTTGCTGCTCTAGTAGACAAATTTAAGAAAGAAATATCTTAAAAATTGGTCTATAAAAAGTTCTCTTTCATTATGATGACGGCCCTCCTCACATCAATCAAGCTTGTTCACAATAAACTGGAACAATTGAGATATCAGGTTGTGTTTTACCTCCTCTTCCGCCCCTATTCACCAAACCTAGCTCCAAGTGACATTTCTTCAAACTGAAACTTTTCTTCAATGAAACGACGTTTCAGTCGGATGAATAACTTATTATAAGAAATCATTATAAAAGTGGCGTAAGGGCATAATAGTACTAGATAATAAAAATTAAATTATAAAGAGTTTAGTGCTCTTACCTATATGCTTCATTTCGAGTTCCACTGCGTATTAAATCATCCCTGTCTAAACATCATTCTCGTTCCCCAAATCTCACTGTCCAATAATCTTTTCACACATTTTTTTATAAATATAAAGAAGATAGTCTTTTTATAGTAGTGAACACACTCAGAGTACGTGAGGTTATTTGTTTCAATTTCTTTATTCTTATATCAAATACGTGCCTGTTTATTCGTTAACCAGGTGGCAAGCTTATTTTCTTATTATGCTATGATTGTTATGATTACACTTGGAGTAGGTTTGTCAATTTCAGATCAGATGTAAGCCTCTCCAAATAAATATTTTCTATCGATTTTAGCTTTCAACTGTTCATTATGTCCAAAAAATTTGGTAACTTGTGCGCGTACTTTTTTGTTTCCTGATGTCAAATATTTTTTTATTATATGTATATATGTGTATAGACATCCACATATAGTTCATATCCAGGTCAAACGTAAGGTATAAGAATTCATTAAAATGACTAACGTCCGCGTATTTATGTGTTCTAAAGAGATAATGTACAATTTCCGGTTCGCACTTTCAGTAATACGAACTGCAAAGATATACTATCAATTGTAGATAATAATTTCAATGTTCTAGAATCCATTATTTCGTTCCCAATCGACAAATAATAGTTTACTTTGCACATAATTCTTGTAAATACACTGTATTTATTTCCCGAAACGATGTAATATAACAACAATCAATACAACGAAAATTCAATAATATTACTATGTAACCTGACTCTCACCTTTCTCTGCCCAACTAGTTGTCCTTCCATTTTTACCTGTCTTCTCTAAAATTGTATGCACATACATAATTCAAATCGTAATTTCCTAACAATATTTATCAGGGTAGTTTAATAACATCGCCCTGGCAATTTGAAAGCCGTACACCATATTAGCATGCAAAACATTTAATTAAGTAGCTAACGGCCGATATGCACACCACCTTAAAACTTCTTCCTATATATTCCCCACTAATACAATTTTCTTGCGTATTCCCCAACCGCTATCGATGAGGTAGCCATTTATTTCTTTGGTATAAAATGATAATTTAGATTCTTACTATAACAGACATAACCTTGAACTTGTAGTAATGAGCACGGGAGACTTCCTTTCAGTATTTCAATACCGTATCGATGTGAGATAATTTAAAAACAGGCACGTTTCCGATAAGACTTGATTTAATTTGTTATTGTTACTTATAATGTTTGCTAATGCCGACAATTTTCTACGCTAGAATTTTAAATATTTTTGTACCATAACTTCAATCTACGTACATTTGAAATGCTTCAAATATATACATATATATATATACACTTTGTCCGTTTTCAGTTTGCAGTCACATGACTAACTATGTCATACTATCTCAGACACAGAATCTATATACTTTGTTTTTCAGATATATTAAGCTACAAATATTCAGAATTGAAACGTATGTCATTTGATACAAGACATACGTCTTTGAAATTTCTTCGTAGCAAAGACAAAGAAAAATAATATTAGCATGTCTTGTATAATATGAGATACCGACAACTGTTTTAGTCAAAAGAGAAAATACGTATTTATCGACATATACAGGTTATGTTTAGTGCTTGTTTGTATTTTTCCGTTGATATTTTAAGATTTCTTATTTATCTGTTCTTCTTGCAACAATAATAGTCAGTTTCGAGTAATTAATCGTAAGTATTTAACGTAATATTTCTTAATTAAATTATTTTACTTTGACACTGACAAATTACATTTTTTGATAAATTGATACGCATATCGCAAAATGTAATTTTCATAATATGAAGTGATATAAAATTTCATGTTTGTGTTCTTTTTGTTGTAGAATATGCCAGCTAAACGTCTAGATTCACAGGCACAAAATCTAGTTGCCAACCTTCTTCATTATTTTGAAGAAGAGAAATATAATAGAGGTCCATTATTGTCTGTTGATTCAGTTTATGAGGTGAGATAACACCAAATTAATATCTTTAGATTAATGAGGAAAAATATTTTTAGAGAGTAGCAAGTGCTCTTAAGATCTCTGTCCGAACCGTTTACAATATCAAGAAACGTGGGACATCATCACCTGGAAAACAAATACCCCGACGTAAACCAAAAACCAAAGATTTGCCAGAAAGCTTGAAGATGGAAGTCCGAAATACTTTATACGACATGTTTCATCAAAGTATTCTAAGCAATTTTATTTTCATAAATGATTTATTTTTTAACGATATACTTTTTTAGAAAAACATGTTACATTGAAAACATTGAAGACTGAACTGGAAACTAAACAAATGGTGCAAATAGGAAAAACATCTCTTTCCATTTTACTCAAACATATCGGTTTCAAATATAAAAAAGATGATAATAGAAGAGCATTAATGGAAAAACTTGATGTTAGTGTAATGCGAAGTGTATTTTTAAGGAAGTACATTGAGAATACAAATTCTGGTTTGCGTCAAGTTGTCTTTTTAGATGAAACATGGATATTTTCCAAAGGATCGAAACCGTAAAGAGAAAGTTTATGAAATTGATGAACTGTTAAGAAATGCAGGACATGAAATTCTTAGACTGCCACCATACCACTGTGACTTCAATGCTATTGAGCTAATTTGGGCAAAAGCAAAAACATATTACAATGTGCACATCGGTAGGGCTGGTTACACCTACGAAAAGGTGAAAGAAATGTGGAAGGAGGCATTACATACATGTGATAGTAATACATGGAGTAACTGCATAAGGCATACTGATAATTTAATAAAACAATGGTATGAAAGAGAAAACTGCTTGGTAGACTTGGATATAGATCCAGTAATAATCAATGTTACAGAATCAAGTACAGAATCAGACTCTGATTCAGATTAATATATGTAATTGCAACTAAAGGTGTCATATTTTATGTTAGTACAAGACAACATTATTTTCTGTCTATGATAGTGTTTTTATGATTGTATTAGAAAGATTATATATTTAAGCTTCCATGTAAATATGTTTTATTCAAATAAATATTTCTTATTAGACCGATTATGAATTAGATGAATTATTTGCTATTTCTACATACTTCTATTTTCTAATATGCTCAGTTAATATATGAACAACTCAAGAGTTTGCAGATACAACCAACATAAATTGCGAAGATAAAGAAAATAGCTTTTGTCACATACTGCACTACTGTTGTTCATTGAGTTTAGTATGCTGTATGGCATTTTAAAATCAGGTTTTAATAGTCTTATGCAGAATAACATTAAAAAATATCAGCACTCACTTGTGCAGTCACATCCATATCTGTTAACACTAGAATAGAATAATACAATTTCGCTATTTTGTATTTATTGTATTGATTAAAGTATCGGCATTTTATTAAGTTGAATAGTTTTTATATGAGCAAGTTTAACAAACAGTTATGATAATTTTTTAACATACTGATTCCAAATGAAGTTATATCTTCAATGGTTTTACTTAGCGTAGCAATGTAATAATTGAACTGTATAATTAATTTATACATAATACTAATAGTTCTCTATAGTTTTTGTAAACAAATGAATTATTCGTGTAATTATGATTAACCATTTTCTTGGAAATAATAATACCAATATAATCAAGGTGAGCTTTTATTTATTTAATTTCTAATGCAAAAAATTTGATTATACATATGAAACAATCAAAATTTAGCTTCCTATTTTCTTATTTCACAACCTTTCTGTTCTACTTTTTGGTTATATTGGATTGCTTTGTAATTCATTTATGTTAGTGAATTTCTTCTCGTATGATTTCTGCAATTTCCAGATTATTTCTTATTCCAAATTTATTTAATGCGATTAATGCTAGAAGTGAAGCATCTGTTTACAATACATGAAAAGCTGCATTTTCTACATGTACCTTTGTCTTCTTTAAAGAATATTATTTTATATGCGTATTTGAGATTTAAAACTTCCAAAGTTACTGTGTTTATACTTCAAAAATTTTAGGTTATGTCATAAGGCATCGTTCCAATTTCATTACCATTACATTGGTCAATAACATCGATTGATTAAACAGGAAAAACATTTAGAAAATAAATAGAAAACATTATGTATTGAAATAACAATTTTATATTTATAAAACACTTAAACCTCTTTTGACTCAAAAGTACCGACTAGATTCATACTACTAAAAATAAATGAAAATTGATCATGTGACTGCAAACTGAAAACGAACAGAGTGTATATATATATATATATATATATATATATATATATATATATATATATATATCAAAAATTTATTTAAATTCGGGTAAGCGGTCAATTAAAAAACTCCTTTATTAAATTACCCTATATTTCGCTTCTTTGTCGCTTCTTCTGGGGTAACTATAATACTCTTATTTATTTTTTGTTATTTTTCTCATTAATCTTGTAGTTACCCCAGAAGAAGCGACAAAGTGTTGCGAAATATAGGGTAATTTAATAAAGGAGTTTTTTAATTGACCGCTTACCCGAATTTAAATAAATTTTTGATAATATATCACGGTCGATAATGTCTTTTCAATTATATATATATATATATATATATATATATATATATATACCGTATGAACGCCGGAGAGAGATTGATCTACCACAATGTAGTAAGACGAAGACGAATAGCGAGTTTATGTGGTTAGGGTTGAGAGAGTATATTCAATCTGTTCTACTGTCTAACTGTACGGGCGTTCCATTTCTTTATCACATTAACACATTCTACATACGATCTAAGAACGAATAAAATAATCTCTCTCTAACACATTGAATATTCCTATCAGTCGCTTATTGTGTTCAAGCAAGGCGAATATACTTGAAGTTGGCCAGTCATTACTTATATATCCATCGATCGCACGACGTTGTGCACACGGTATATATATATATATATGTATAGTGGAATTCAACGTATATGTTGATGGTGAATAGCACTCACTATATATTAATTTCTTACTACACTTGTGTAGAATTAGGGTGTCCTTTTGTAGAAAAACACTATTTTGGTTTCGTGACGTTTCGGTCTTGTATTTAGGCCTTCCTCAGACCTGTTTTTATTTATTAAGAAAGAAAAAAAATGTAACAAAATTTGCCAATATGTTGTCATTGTACAATATTGATAAAATGTATCACTAGTACTTACATAACCTAACTATATGGGCTATTGATTGTATTACTCCACCCACGAGCTTGTTACAGTGGCCTTTACACATTAAAATCATCGTTATGTTAATGATAATAAAAAACACAAAGCATTTACTACACTAGTACATATACAGTAATAAAAATCAGTCAAAGACAGGCTTTAAATCTCTTTCTATTGTGTGCATTTTAAATATGCATGTGAATACTTTTATCGCTAAATATATATTTTAATGTACGTATATAAGTAAAATGTGTGTCATGCAAATTTCAATTCTTTTTACTTGTGTTTTGTGTGTATTGCCATTTTTATATTTGAAAACATACTCTACTAGAAAAACCGTACAAAAAAACCGGAAAAAAGAAAAACAAAATAACCCAGAAAAACTAAATGCCACGTGAAAAAGGCAAACCCCACGCACCAACCGGATACTACCCTCCCTCACATTATATAATATTATTAAGTGAGCCTATTCTGTATACCCGGTGTTATATGTTGTAGTTGTGGTATGTAGATATTACTGAAACTGAGGGAGTCGGCTTTAGTATTTAGATTATGTTCCACGCTCTTAATTGTTAGAGTTTCTAGGTAAAGCCGTCTTGTGTAGTTTGGTTCTTTGAAGATGATTCTGACATCCTTGTATCTCGGTTGGTGGTGTGTCGACGCTAGATGGCTTGCCAGTGCGCATGCCTGCGATTTAACTCTACTGTCGCTGTCGTGTTGTGTCAATCTATTTTTTAATATTTTCTTAGTTTGCCCTATATAAAACGAGTTGCAACTACACGGTATTGCATATATGACGTTGTTGTTCATATCTATGGGTATTGGATATTTTAATTTCGTGAAAAGTCTGAAAACTGGGACGGCTGCTGTGTACGCTACTGCAACCACGTTCTGGAAAACGTTTTTTATTTTGTTAGTTAGGTTTGGAATATATTGCTATTTCCCATACCTGGTTTCGCTGTCCCCGTTGACGTCTTGTGGTATTTCGCTGGTAATATTTGTTGATATTTGGTCTCTCTCTACACTCATTCTGGTATTTTCAGTGGCAAAGACAATTTGGTTTGTTAATGCGCTGGGGTAGCTATTTTGTAGCAGTATCTGTTTTAATGTGTGTAAGTCGTGCTGCACATAGTCTGCGTGTGAAATCCTCATTATCCTGCTCTTGAAAGCTTTGATCCAGGTCACCTTATACTTCTTGGGACAATTGGAATGTTAATTTAAAAGTCTATTTGTGTTTGACGGTTTTCTGTACCATCTCAACTTTAGGATACTATTGTCGTTTATGATGAGTGTGTCCAAAAAAGGTATTGCTTTATTGTGCTCCGTCTCGACCGTGAACTGTAATTTGTTGTTGTAGCTATTAAATCCCTCTAAGGTGGTGTTGATTTTGTCGTTTGGAATGCAACAGATGAGGTCATCCACATATTGTTTAATGAAATGGAATTGAAAATCAATTTTCTCCACCACGTATTTTATGATGGTATTTATCACAATATCCGCCAACACGGAACTCAACGACAAACCCATTGGTGTCCCGTGTACATGTGCATAATATTCTCCCTCATATAAGAAATAAACGCTGTCAAAAATCCACTCAAGGATGTCCATAAAGACCGCCTTTGGTATGTTAGTGTTGGGCTTTATCCACTGCCAGTTGTCTTGTATTATTTCTACCGTTGCATCTATGGGGATGTTTGTGAACAAACTAATCACATCGAAAGACATTAACATATGGTTTTTTGGTATTTCTAGGTTGTTAGCATATTGTGCAAACTCAAATGTGTCTCAATTTTGCTGTTATTGTAGGTGGTGAAAGACTTCTCTAGGATGTTTGATATATACTTGGCTAAATGTTTGATGTGGCTTTCAACACTGCTTACTACCGGTCTTAATTTATTTCCTGGTTTGTGCCCTTTTCTTTTTCTTTTTTCCGTTTTTTTTTTGTCCGGTTTTTCTAGTAGAGTATGTTTTCAAATATAAAAATGGCAAGACACACAAAACACAAGTAAAAAGAATTGAAATTTGCATGACACACATTTTACTTATATACGTACATTAAAATATATATTTAGCGATAAAAGTATTCACATGCATATTTAAAATGCACACAATAGAAAGAGATTTCAAGCCTGTCTTTGACTGATTTTTATTACTGTATATGTACTAGTGTAGTAAATGTTTTGTGTTTTTTATTATCATTAACATAACGATGATTTTAAAGTGTAAAGGCCACTGTAATAAGCTCGTGGGTGGAGTAATACAATCAATAGCCCATATAGTTAGATTATGTAAGTACTAGAGATACATTTGATCAATATTGTACAATGACAACATATTGGCAAATTTTGTTACATTTCTTTTTCTTTCTTAATAAATCAAAACAGGTCTGAAGAAGGTCTAAATACAAGACCAAAACGTCACGAAACCAAAATAGTGTTTTTCTACAAAAGGACACCCTAATTCAACACAAGTGTAGTAAGAAATTAATATATATATATAATTAATTCGTGACCTTGGTATGATATGGTAGATTCAATCAGTAGGCGATTTAAGGTCTGGCTTTACTTTAAATATATATACTTTAAAGTAAAGCCAGACCTTAAATCGCCTACTGATTGAATTTACTATATATATATATATATATATATATATATATATATATATAGTAAACTTAATAAGTCGGCGATTAAAGGTCTGGTTTATTACTTCAAAGTATATATATTTAAAACAACCCTACATGTTTCGGCAATGATGCCTTTGTCAAGGAAATAAAAAATATAAACGACAGAATATAAATGTCAAATAATTGAGTTGCTATGGTTTAAATTATTCAAAGATACATTCCAATAATAATAATAAATCATGCCTTAGTATTCCAAAAAATAGATAGCAAGGTGTGAATTTGTGTGTTGGTTGCTGCTGGCAGCTTGAGTCTCTCTCTGGGTGTGTGGTTTTGTATTTGTGTGAGCGCGTAAGTGTAGGCTTTTGTATGTTAGTGCGCTCGTGCGTGTGTTTAGTGACCGATCGCGTAACCGATCGCGTAACACCTCGTATTTTTAGCATTTACTTCTGTTCAATACATATGTTTCAGCCATCTAGGCCTCATCGGTTGAACTAGTGAAGCAATGTATATACAAATTAATACAGATCTGTTAATCTGTATTAATTTGTATATACATTGCTTCACTAGTTCAACCGATGAGGCCTAGATGGCTGAAACATATGTATTGAACAGAAGTAAATGCTAAAAATACGAGGTGTTTGTCCATGTTTACAGTTACGGATATGTATTTTGCATATCTGTTTCATTATATAACAACTGCGTAATACGTGCAACGTATTGATAAATATCCCTTTTTTGTATATTTACTGATGTGCTTGGAATCATTATCTTATGAAGTTATTTATAAGCTCTAGTTTGTTTTTCAAAAGAAGTATGAAAAGTGTGTTGAAGAATGTTAACATACATCACCTAAATAGCTATAATAACTAAAATATAACCAAATGATAACAGTTTTTCCACCCTATTTAGGGGTGATTTGAGTTGTTTCTTTATCTAGAGTTTACCAGGATATTCCCATACTCTTAGTCATTTTTTTACAGTTTCATCCTTCCAATTCATTCGTATCCGTCCAGGTTATATTTCCCAAAAATATCAAGATTTCGAAATATGTTTCTCCCTTCTCCCTCCCTCCCTCTCGCTCTATAGACCGATATTTTCATTATTCCAAATAAGAATCTTGATAATAAATAACCTCAAAGAATATGAAGGTTTTAGCTGAATAAATATATCGAAATGTTTCTTTCTTAAGAAACACACTCTCAAACAGTAAATAAATCAAACAGTAAATAAATCAAACATTGTAAAACGTTATATTCGTTGCTTTTTGAGCATGCTATATTTTATATCTTCAATTTTGCACAATTCACATTGATTAAATGTTAGAAATAAGCGTGCGCTTGACTTTGAAATAACCCTTATTTAACTATCATAGAATGAAATACTTCTAATCCCAACAACAACCCAAATAGATGCAACTAACCATTTAACTAATTAAACTACACGAACGTAGAACAATTCTTTGGAAATATGTGTGTATGGGTTCTTTGCAACTCTTAGGTACCTTTTAGTCTTACCGTCTTAATAAATATATGAAACGTCCTGCAAAGTTTATTTTGTAGAACATATTGCTAAGGATTTTTTATTAAAGAAAAATGCTTTAATTATGCGATATATTTGAATATTTAAAAATGTACATAAATCTTGAACATGTTTGTATTTGGAGTATTATAAATTTTAAGAGGAAAAAACTGTTTTTCCCGACGTGCATTGGATGTGCAAATTGCGAAGAGACAATTCTGGGAGACGAAGATTTGCTTTAACACGAGAACGTTGTGTTTTTTTAAAGATATATATATATATATATATATATATATATATTGTAATGTGCCAATCGATGCGCTGAGTAGGATTTAACTAAGAATATAGTATATGAATTAATTATAAAAATTGAAAATCTAAAAGAGTGAAAGGTTAATGATTTTAAATTTAAAATGTGGGCGCCAATATACAAATATCCTTAGTCGAATCAACGCTATCTGTCCCTTTTTAATATAACTAGCTAATTGCGGTAGAGCTTGAGTGTAAAAGTTAATTTTTAATAATCTCAGGGTTCACGGTCGGTCAGGTGTATTATTTGCAGCTACAAACCAATCAGTGTATTCTCCACTCAAACACAACAATCACACTTCACAAATAAAAGATTGAATTAGATAAATAAATAAAAATTTAATATCACAAAAATAAGAAAACTGTAACAACAAAATTGAAAGATAAAAATAGGAAACTGTATTTAATATTATATAAATTATGCAAGATGTGACAAAAATTGAAATTAATAAGTGCACATGTGGGAAATGGTGATGAGGTTATGTGTACGAGATAAAATAAACAAATATTTACTAGTTCTTATATCTTATATTATTTTGGTGAGTATAAGCTTATTTGTAGCTAAATATCTGTAAAATTCAACGCTTTAAATTGATGCTTACTTTAAAATTGAATTTGATACATGAAATAATAATTTGTAGCGATTAATTTGAGCAATTATAACTTTTAAAATTAAATAATTTGGAATAAACGTTGTAGGTGAACCTGATGTTGATCTCCTAGATCTGATATACTTCTCAATATGTGGATATTCGGCAGACCAGGAAGCACGGCCTCGTTCACCGTCTTTGGCGGAGTTCGTCGAGTTGAGTGGTGTAAATCGTTGGCTTGCCCTGCTCTCTGCTTCAAATGATGCTTAGGACGATATCTCACGTTTGCGTTGAGGTATTCTTGAGATTTCTTCTTCAAAAGGTGGGCCTTTAATTTGGTTATCGAATGATTCAACACTAGGTAGGAGATTTTCACTTTAAAGATGTTTTAAAAATTTATTTTAAGGAAGTACACTCAAAAACGGCCATTTATGTTCAAAGTTTTATATCAGATGACGCCGATCGCGTTTTATTTTTTATTCCAAAGCCTTATTTGTATATCGAAATAATCTCGTAATTTTAGTTTAATTACATCAATTTAAAATGTGAGTTTATACAATGTTTTTATTTTAACATAAAGGGAAAATTAATTTAATATTTTACATTAACCTAAAATATGATTTGAATATAAATTTAGTAATGTTTTCTACCGTAAAGTTTGCTTTAGCGGGGTTCATATAATTTTGAACTGGTGGGCGTGGTTAACTAGCGTCGATATAAACCTGATGTTGATAAATTAAATACCTGTTGTTTCGCGCGTATAATTTGAATTATGAAAAAATGAAATTAAAATATAAAAAGTTAGTTAAAATCAAAATAAGATAATGATGAATTTTAAAGTTATCGTCGTATTAATTTATTTACATTTCGATGCTAATTTCACAAATTCCGTCCACCAATTTATTGTTTATACAGGTGTTTATATTGATTGTGTACCTGTACTTTCTATTGTAGGTGCTGGAATACCTGAGCTGGTTGTACCATTACATTATCCCCGTGAAAAGAAAAACGAATGTACTGAAGTTATTTCTTTTCCCAGATATGAAACATGAATTAAGAACATCAACTTGTTTATCTCCCTCATCATGTGTCAACATATTTATAAAAAAAAACAAATAAACAAATTCAACTTGGAACAAAATAATAATTATTATGTAATTCTCTTTTCTAATATATAAAACTATTTATTATTCACTTCAAACTTTTTTTTTTTAATTGTAAATCATGATTATTTATTTTAAAAATCTCGTTTCTTTTTATAATATTTGTCTTTATATTCATTATACTTTCTGTATTCGTTTTGTTTATTAACTTCTTTTATGTTTTATTATCTCTTTATAAGTGTTACATATTCCATACATTTTAATAGCATTATTATATATCTTTTAATAAGGTTTCTTATATTTAGTTTGTATATATGTATTAGTAATATTTTTGTGTTAGTTAAATCTTTCTTTATTAGTGTTATACTTTATAATGTATTGTTGTTCGATCTGTAACATAGTTGTAATACTGGGCTTTTCTCTGTGTTTAAAAATTGGTGTTATATACTTCATGTACTAATTACATTAAGTATTCAGGTATTTGACTGTAGTGTTATAATTGTTAGGGTATTTTGTTTATTTCTTTCATTGATGGTACATGCTTAATAATTCTTTTTATAACTGGTTATTCTTAATCTTTAATTATAATTGATATACTGATCTAAGCTTTAGCTTCCATAATAAATAATACTTTCATTATACATACAAGACGTTACATTCACTTCTCTTATCGTAAAATGCCATTCAGTAATATATATTTTCTACCTTATAAGAAGACACTTTTGTCTATATTTTAATATTTTCATAATAATAATAATTCATTTATTTTCATATAATTCTATACACCCCTATCATATATAAAGTCCTTCTACAAATAAAAATCTATATAGTCCATCTTATTATCATATCAACAATCCATTATTTATTCAATCATACTCTCTCTTTTTCAATAATAATAATACGTTTACACTTTCATTATTTAACCTTTCGCATGTTCATAAGTGAATATGTTCCCCTTTTAAATTCGTTTGATAGTACCACTATTATTTTAAATAATTGTTCTTTTGTAATTTATTTTAGTCATCTGAATATGTGATACCTTTCTTTTCTCAGAGTATTTTATCTCTTTGTTATAGTTAATTAGTATTTATATTTGAGCTCCAGCTATGTTTGTTTTCTCTTTGATTTTATACATTATTATTTGACTTGTTATATGTTCATTTATTGTATCATATTGTGTTCTTTCTTTCGTATTAAATTGTGTTTATCATCTCTTTGTTTATGTTTAATCTAAGTGTAATTGTTTTAATTTATCTGTAATTATAACTCGTATCCCCGTATTCTGCTTTGTTCATCATCGTGTGTATTAGAACATCGAGATTCTGTCATCGTATTTTTTTAAATATTTATTTTTCGACGAACTATTTTAAAGATATCAATGTTGTTATCCCTGTGTAGAAATATCATGTTGCCTCTACCTTGAGATTTATGGAGGTTTTTGTTAATTAGTGTGTATGTATTTATAATTTTTGTGTGCATGTGTATATTAGTATTGATTTTTATATTGGATAAATTATTAAGGAAATTGTTATTATTTAAGTATTCATATATTACAGAGTTGTTTATCATGCCTTCTTTATTTAATATTTTATTTGTGTTATCATGTATAATTAAGTTTGTTGAAATTAAAGCTATGTTTTGTATGTACGTGATTTTTGATTGTGTGTTGTTGGTTGCATAATTATGATTAATATTCTTGATGTTAATATGGGATAAGTTAAAATTAACGTTATTAATCCCCGTCTTCCCTATGTTAAAGTTATTATTCTCCCTTGCATTGTTTATTAAAAAGTTCTGATATTCTTTGTCGTTTATTAAAAATTGATTAGGAAAATTGGGTTTAGTTTTTCTTCTAAGCGGTATGTTAGTATTATGATTTTGTATTATCTTAGTTGTCTCCTTATTATTAATATTGTGCATATTATTGATTGTATTCTTATCCAGTACCTCTTTATATGTATTAATTGTTTTATTATTGGTTGGTTTTTGATCGGCATTTTTGAAATCTATCTTGTTATTTTGTTTATTGCGTTTAGCTTCTATTATGTTTTTTGTGATATCTAAGTTCTTGCTTATGTTGTTGTAACTAGATCCTATTATGTTATTTAAGTCTAATCGTTTTTCAATGTTAATGGATTCTATTTTGTTGGTTTTGCCTAATCGTTTTGCCCACTGTGAATTTAGAAGATTGACTGTTTCATCAAGTTTAATTAAATATTTTAACTCATTTTCCTCCATAACTTTTTGTGCGATGGAGATTTCTGCTATTTTTCCCTCCAGATCGATTTTAAAAGCACTTAATTTGTTGTCTATATTGGCGTTGTTAAGTTCGAATTTTTCATTAATGTGTTGCATGTTGGTTTCTAATTTAGTTATTAAATTACTACTTAAGTTATTTAATTCTTGTTTTAAATCAATGTTATCTTGTTTTAGGTTTTTGGTCGTTATATCCAATTTATTATTTGTAGAATCTAGTTTGTTATTCATGTCAATGTTATTATTTTTCAATTCATTATTAGTGGTTTCTATTTTATTAGTTAAGTCAAGGTTATTAGCATCTAGTTTGTTATTGGTAGTGTCTATTTTATTAGTCATTTGATTCATTTGTAACATTAGAGCGTTTAACATTTTCATTACCTGGCTATCCTCTGGAGAACTTACCACTTCAGATCCGGATGTTTGAGCTACTGGAACATCTCCTTGCTCGGACCTGTCCTCATTAACATTATCTTTTGTTGCCTTTGATCGATGTCTGGTGTCCATGTTAATGTTAATTTATTTGTTATAGTATAAGAAAGAATTTATTATTTTTTTTTTTTTTTTTGAAAAATTGATAAGAATTATTATGATTGATATTAAAGAAGTATGAATTTAGATATTAATCTGAATAGTTATATGACACACAAAATTAATATAAATTGGCAAGAATTGAAAACAATAAATACCCACAAGTTGATTTTCCCTTTCACTAACCTTTTATTCCTGAATATCCCAGTTAAAGTTGAGGTTCCCTCGTAAAATGTGATATTGATTTTGCTATACAATGGACAAATCAGATACACAACACAATACACATAAATACCTAATACAGTTCACAAATTTTTTAAACAAATATCTGTCTGTGTAAAAGTTGGTTGAGCACTATTTTTATAACTGCAGGATAATACTTGGCCTTCACGTTCGGGCGTCAAATGTAATGTGCCAATCGATGCGCTGAGTAGGATTTAACTAAGAATATAGTATATGAATTAATTATAAAAATTGAAAATCTAAAAGAGTGAAAGGTTAATGATTTTAAATTTAAAATGTGGGCGCCAATATACAAATATCCTTAGTCGAATCAACGCTATCTGTCCCTTTTTAATATAACTAGCTAATTGCGGTAGAGCTTGAGTGTAAAAGTTAATTTTTAATAATCTCAGGGTTCACGGTCGGTCAGGTGTATTATTTGCAGCTACAAACCAATCAGTGTATTCTCCACTCAAACACAACAATCACACTTCACAAATAAAAGATTGAATTAGATAAATAAATAAAAATTTAATATCACAAAAATAAGAAAACTGTAACAACAAAATTGAAAGATAAAAATAGGAAACTGTATTTAATATTATATAAATTATGCAAGATGTGACAAAAATTGAAATTAATAAGTGCACATGTGGGAAATGGTGATGAGGTTATGTGTACGAGATAAAATAAACAAATATTTACTAGTTCTTATATCTTATATTATTTTGGTGAGTATAAGCTTATTTGTAGCTAAATATCTGTAAAATTCAACGCTTTAAATTGATGCTTACTTTAAAATTGAATTTGATACATGAAATAATAATTTGTAGCGATTAAATTTGAGCAATTATAACTTTTAAAATTAAATAATTTGGAATAAACGTTGTAGGTGAACCTGATGTTGATCTCCTAGATCTGATATACTTCTCAATATGTGGATATTCGGCAGACCAGGAAGCACGGCCTCGTTCACCGTCTTTGGCGGAGTTCGTCGAGTTGAGTGGTGTAAATCGTTGGCTTGCCCTGCTCTCTGCTTCAAATGATGCTTAGGACGATATCTCACGTTTGCGTTGAGGTATTCTTGAGATTTCTTCTTCAAAAGGTGGGCCTTTAATTTGGTTATCGAATGATTCAACACTAGGTAGGAGATTTTCACTTTAAAGATGTTTTAAAAATTTATTTTAAGGAAGTACACTCAAAAACGGCCATTTATGTTCAAAGTTTTATATCAGATGACGCCGATCGCGTTTTATTTTTTATTCCAAAGCCTTATTTGTATATCGAAATAATCTCGTAATTTTAGTTTAATTACATCAATTTAAAATGTGAGTTTATACAATGTTTTTATTTTAACATAAAGGGAAAATTAATTTAATATTTTACATTAACCTAAAATATGATTTGAATATAAATTTAGTAATGTTTTCTACCGTAAAGTTTGCTTTAGCGGGGTTCATATAATTTTGAACTGGTGGGCGTGGTTAACTAGCGTCGATATAAACCTGATGTTGATAAATTAAATACCTGTTGTTTCGCGCGTATAATTTGAATTATGAAAAAATGAAATTAAAATATAAAAAGTTAGTTAAAATCAAAATAAGATAATGATGAATTTTAAAGTTATCGTCGTATTAATTTATTTACATTTCGATGCTAATTTCACAAATTCCGTCCACCAATTTATTGTTTATACAGGTGTTTATATTGATTGTGTACCTGTACTTTCTATTGTAGGTGCTGGAATACCTGAGCTGGTTGTACCATTACAATATATATATATATATATATATATATATATATATTATATAGTTAAAGTAGTTCGGGTTGATTTGAATGTGTTAATTAGTTATTTGCATTTTGATATTCAATTCCCGATATATTTTAGAGATTTTTATTCTCGTAATTTGATGATTGGTAAAAGATGAAATAACTGTTCTCGTATGTCTCCAAATTCTAATTAGAATAATTTTTTTATGTCGACATAAATTTAAAAATCAGATTATATTAATCATAGTTTTACTGTTTTGGAACAAGTAGGAAATTGTGTTAAATAGGAAGAATAAATAATACAGTTTATTATTAAAATTGCTATGTAAAAAAAATTTAATTATAAAATTTTGGTCGAGTGGAGTCGGGGGTATTTTTTTCTTGTACATGTTATTGCGCATGTGTAAATTTTGATCGTATATCAGATTTGATTATATAGTGTGGTTCTCTAGGGAGGAATTAAAAATAAACTTTATTATTTTTAGATAAGTTTGTTCGGAATTAAGAGGAAGTTTTTTCATCCACTTAGCGGTCAAATGTACAGTGGATATATTTTACCTCATGTATTATTGAAAGATACAATATCTTTATACTTTATAAAGATAGTTTTTTTTTTCTTTTTTCTTTTTTGTATTAAATATTCAGTTTAAATTTTATCCTGTGTTTTATTTTTGCTATAACGTTAATACTGCTGTTTAATTAAAAATTAGTAACTCATTTAAATATAAGTATATATGCCAAACATTAAACATCAATAAAATCAAGTGTATTCTTGTCTCTTTCTGACACGTCATCGTTAGTACATCTCTATCTCTGTTGCTTCTCCTTCTGCAAACTACTTGTGACCATTGCGACTTGTTTGTCGAAAAACTATTTGTCGAATTGCTACCCTGGGAAAGACAGGAATTTCTATTCGACGAATAAAAGTACCTAATATATTAGTTGTCGAATGGTTATTGGGAACCTCATTAGTAACTTCGAAAGACTGGGCCTAAAAGGAATGGACAAAAAGGCAGCATGGATACAGGTAAATACAGATAAGAATATAGAAGAGATGGAGATAAGAGAAGAATCCTATACTAGTACTACAATTAGTACGAGAGAAGATATTCAAAATATAATAAAGATTCAAAACATATAATACCCTGAAATTACATCAGAACTTGTTAAGATACTCTATGATAATAATACAATTGATGAATAATAACTTAATTTTCGCAAAAGGATATTTACACACTATTAACATTGATAATGCCATACCATTAGCAAGTAAAAACTACCCGATACCCTTCCACTATCAAGACAAAGTAAGCAGAGAGTTAGAAAGATCAGAACAAACAGGTATTATAGAGAAATCTAACACATATTTTGTTAATCCCATTGTTATCGTGTAGAAAAATGACTTATCACTCAGAATATGCTTAGACGCACGTGCTTTGAACAAACGTATCAAAGTAATAAGTCGTTCTATAGTAAATAATTAGATCTTAAAAATGATTTCCGGTTAATCAATCTCGAACCAAACACACCTAAATATGGTGGTTTTCTAGTTAATGGCATAGTATACCAATTTAGAGTGAGCCCAATCGGTCTGAAAACTTTTCCGGCTGCTCTTATACGTTTTCTACAGCGCATTTTGGATAAATACAACGAATTCCCTTTACATTATTTAGATGATATAATTATTTTTTCGGACAATTTGGATCAACATTTAAATCATCTCAAATTATTTTCCAAACATTAAGGACAAAAGGAATGATACTAAATTTGAATAAATGACGATTCTTCTGTAATGAAATAAACTATTTAGGAAAAATTATAAACAAAGACAATATTTTGCTAAACCCATCACGATTAGATTAAATAAAGAATTTTCCTAGACCTAGAAACCTAAAGACACTAAGAGGACTTTTGGGAGTATTAAATTATTACAGAAAATTTGTTCCAACGTATAGTGAAAAAGATTATCTAAAAAATTACTAGAACTCCTGAAAAAAGAAAGAAGATGGTTATGGTCGCCAAAATGTGAACAATGTTTCCTAGAACTTAAAGTAAACTTTGTAGAAAATCTCAAACTTTATCATTCTGATTTCACATTGCCATTCATAGTAAGAACCGATGCCTCATACCAGACAATAGCTGCAGAATTAGTGCAAATAAAAGGCCAGCAAGAAATACCTATTAACTTTACTTCCCGAACTCTGAATATCTGTGAGATTCGATATACTCTATCCGAAAAAGAAATAAATCATTTACATTGGATACAGGTCACAAGGCACTTATTAATATCATGAGCTTTAAATTAAACAACAGCAGGATATACATATGGACTTTATTAATTCAACAGTATGAATTTAACATTAAATACAAACCTGGTAAAGACATGATTACTACAGATGTACTCACTAGAAGAAAGGTGAAGTTAAAAAAGAGAATATTTGTATTAATTTGGTTACTCATCAAAAACATGGCTTATCCTCAATGAAGAAATTGACACAAATTCAAACAGGCTCAGAATTTAATGAGATACGAAATATATTAAATAGCATAGGCACATACAAAGGGATGGAAATACAGGACAACATAATAACAAAATTAATAGGCAAAAATAGATTTTATCTAACAAATGAAGTACACGCTCGAGAAATCTGCTGGAGAAGTGTAGTTAAACAATGTAAAATATGTGAATTATCCAAGGATAAAAATTTTACCAACACAAATATAAGTAGTAATCACAAATGAAACAAACATGCAATATACATATCTGTAACTGTACACATGGACAATACACCTCGTATTTCCAACATTTACTTCTGCTTAAGACACGTGTTTCTGCCATCTATAGGCGTCATCAGTCAAGCTAGTGAAGCAATGTAATACAAATGATACAAATCTTTATGAATAGATCTGTATATAACATTACGTTGAAATCGCCTAAAAGATAAAGCAAATTTCATCCTATAAGGTGGCACTGACGGACGAAAGAGACTTTGCCGAAAAAGGCGACCTTTCGCTTGACTAGCTATGCTAGTACAAAAGCGAAAAAATACGTGTAGTCCATTAACACGAGCCAGATGGCGGTAAATATACAAAAAGGTTTTAGGTATATCAATACGTTATATGCACGTATTACGCATTTGTTACAAATGAAACAGACATGCAATATACATATCTGTAACTGTACACATGGATAATACACCTCGTATTTTCAACATTTACTTCTGCTTAAGACACGTGTTTCTGAAATCTATAGTCGTCATCAGTCAAGCTAGTGAAGCAATGTAATACAAATCTTTATGAATAGATCTGTGTCTGTATATAACATTACGTTGAAATCGCCTAAAAGATAAAGCAATTTCATCCTATAAGGTGGCACTTATTTAATAAGTGTACTAGCATAGCTAGTCAAGCGAAAGGTCGCCTTTTTCGGCAAAGTCTCTTTCGTCCGTCAGATGTCACTTATTAAATAAGTGCCACCTTATAGGATGAAATTTGGTTTATCTTTTAGGCGATTTAAACGTAATGTTATATACAGATACAGATCTATTCATAAAGATTTGTATCATTTGTATTACATTGCTTCACTAGCTTGACTGATGACGCCTATAGATGGCAGAAACACGTATCTTAAGCAGAAGTAAATGTTGAAAATACAAAGGGTATTGTCCATGTGTATAGTTACAGATATGTATATTGCATGTCTGTTTCATTTGTAACAAATGCGTAATACGTGCATAAAACGTATTGATATACCTATAACCATTTTGTATATAAGTAGTAATATAATCGCTTATGATAGACTGGATCAAATAAGTATAGATTTCCTATCAAGTCTGATTCCCAGTACTAAAGGATATAAACATATACTGGTTATTTGTGGCATATTTTCCAAATTCGTAAAACTCATTCCTACTCAACACAAACACAGTTCTACAAGCACTTATTTTACGAGTGATAGATACAAGAACTTTTTACAGTCACGCAACATAAAAACATATTACACCTCCATACGATATCCTCAAAGAAATCCCACAGAAAGATATATAAGGGAAACAATAAGATATTTCCGTATACTATTAGATGAAAACATAATCGATGGGCTAAATATCTGGAACAAATTGAATTTACAATATACCACATACCCAGCACAGTACACAATTATTGTCCAATAACTATATTTACGGGACAACAGCCACAAAGACCATGGTTAGACCCAGAAATGATTAATTTAACAGAACGCATGAATAAGGTAAGAGAAAGATTAAAAGCCAGAAACATAAAATGGGAAAGTAAGAAGAACTTAAAACAAAAGATTTATAAAACATATAACTTGGGAGCGTATGTGATAGTGAAGAATTTAAGAGTTTCTGATTTAAAAAACAAAATAATGGGAAAACTTATGAAATCATACCAAGGTCCTTACATAATTAATAAAAGACTAGGATACAATAGTTATGAAATGATTGAACCAGAATAAAACTATATTGAAGGTAGATACCACAAAGCAATGATTCAATATTATAACAAAACTACATAAACAAACATTAAAGACATTATAAATATTCGTACATCACAAATAATATATTAATAATAATAAGTTACAGTACATATATAAATAAAAGAAACAGTAAAAATAATTTAATACAGTGTGTTGCAGTATAAAACAGAAAAATAAATAATATTATATAAAAACAAATGAGTAAACGAAACAAATACATTAATTAAAAACATATTAACAATTTAAACAACAATATACAAAACGATGTTTATAAAAAAAAAGAAATCTCAATTACTATAATTTCGGTTTTTGTTAATCTAGAAAGTTAATTTTCAAAGTTAGTTTTTTTTTCATTCCTTCAGTTTCTGGTCAGGTTTCGGTATTAAAGCTCTTCAGTCAAATACGAGCTCTTTTTGCAAGGGGATATGATGTAGTTCATCTTGTTACCAGAAACTGGAAGAAAAAGTACATACATGTTAGTAATAAGCGTTAGATTAGGAATTATGAAAGAAGACCATGCACTTACAGTGTAAGATATTAAACAAGTTAATGCCGTGCATATTTAATTATAAAAATTTTTTTTAATAATTTTTATTATTTATGTACATCATTTTTCATTATCACAATTCATTCATTTATTTGTAATTCCGAAAATAATTAACTTGATTGATAACGTTCATATCATATGGAAATCTATTTCATCGATCGTAATATTTTTTTATTTGAACTAACTCACCGCGAGAATCATCGATTTTAACTTACACACATATGACACTAATAGACCTTTAAAAGAATGTAATTACTATTTTATAATTATAATTTTTTTTATAACGGTAATATCAATTTATATGAGATATAAAATAAGTCGAATAGAGCAAATACAAAATCAAATACTTGTATTAAGCAGAAATAAATCATATGCACGCCAAGGAAAAAAAAACAATAGATAAGAGCGTCGCTTGGGCAGTTGTAAGACAAACTACGTTAAAAATTATTGTAAAAACTTAAAATATCATTTAAAATATTAAAACATATGCTTCATATGCTTACCCGAAAACATTCACAATATAAGAAGATAGTGTACACACATCGTCCGAACAATAAAAAGTTACAGCATTTCTGAAATATACCAAAAACCGTTATCGTTGTTCCAGTACCTGATGATTTCCGAACTCACGCCAGCACCAAATTTACTTCTGCTTCCAATTGAATCCCATCACCTAGAAAATAATTTTATAGACGTTGGGTTACACGTATTTATAAAAATATCTTCATTTTATATCCATATTTGTATATCGTAACAACATAACCTTATTATTTGTACCATAGTAATATAATTCAAAGTTAGAAAAATAAATAGGGTCGAACTTACCTGAGATTGGATGGTATCCTACGAATTATATTTTCATAAAGTTTAATATCAGCTAAAATCACTATTTCAAGTAATATTATTCACATTTGTTACACCATATGTTTATTATAAATACTTTTATCTTTGTTAACACTATTATGTCAGGTGTTTTACGCACAACATCATCTGATTCAGATATATAATTTATTTGAACACAATTTCTTAAAAAAATAACTATTAAACTTGAATTTTCACAAACTTCACACAACATTTTTATTTATCGTTTATCTAACTTAATTTCGTATGCTTGTAGTATTGCATTTGGAACATATTCTCAGTGTGAATGTCCGAGGTTGATTATTGATGCAAAATGAGATTTGATTTTGAAAAGAAGAATCGGCTACTGCGAAAGAGACCCTGCTCTACCTCTAACTAACATATACCATATTATTTTTGTTCATTTAACAAAAGCATTAAATCAGCTGGCGTCCACCTTTTTTTCAAATATATTTTAAATTGCTTATGTTATCTAAACCTGCCAATATATATAGTTGTCAGAGCGACATTTAATAAACTTTGGTCAAACTATGCAAGACGACAAGGTAGGTATCACTATACTTTACATTGTAACTATTAAAGATTTAAAATTAATTCGTAATATATTTTGTTAGCATTCTATTATTTTATTCCATTCAAAGCCAACATATATATATATATATATATATATATATATATATATATATATAGTAAATTCAATCAGTTGGTGATATTTATATATATATATATATATATATATATATATATATATATATATACATATACGAGATAAAAGTTATATTTTTTGGGAGTAGCGGCAAGGTAATTAAAACAATATTTATTTTGACGATACTATATATTAGGCTGGGTCACATATTGCTATGTATTGTGGTGTTGATTGCTTATTTAAATTGGCTGACAATACACAGTAGCTTGCCCAGTTTAACTCAAATCGGAACTGCTTTCGAGGAGCTCTTTTATCTTCGGGGTTACCCTCAAAGGGTATATGGCGAATAAAACAAAAGGTATTAGCAACGCAATAAAACTCACATTAACAACACAAAGATATATTATAAAAGAAAAGAAAAATTTGACTTTATCAAATATAAAGAAGTGCTGAGGCAATAAAATATTCCACAGCGTGAGGAAAACTTGTATAAATATTTACTGCTATACTAGACTAAAAACCTCACTTTGACCACGAGCAAAATTAAACTAATTAAATATTCAGGAAAACTATCAGACTTGAACAATTACGTTATTCCCAATTTTAAACGTCAAATAGAAAATTAACTGTAGGCGCGCGCATCAAAATTAACCCATGCGCACATTCAAGATGGTAAAAATGTACTTTTCCCACCAATTCCTAACCTTCTAGAATATATTACTGATAAAAAATACTTCATAAAAAGTATGAAAATTTTCCTTGATATTTATTTGACTATAAAAAATATATATAAACTAATAAATTACTGAATTTACGAGCTCATTCAATACACAAATAACAGATCTAAATTAATATATAAAATATACTTGCAGATATACACGTACATTAGTTAATGTAGTAATCAGACTTCACAAAAAAACATTCTAACAGAGAGATTTCAGATAGGTCGCACAAATCAAAAAATTACAAGTATGAGAGACTCGTAATAAATCGAGAATTATTTTTAACACATCAGTAACACTCAACTACAAACATAAACCGAAATTACTATAATATTCTCAATAAAAAGGAAGTCTTTATTCAGCAAAAATTAACTAGACCTATCTGTTTAATAGATGGAAAATCTCTGACTCTTTCCTCTCGGAAATGCCTCGCTGCATACCTAATACAAAATCAAAAGAGCGACTACGACAAATATACGTCCGAATTGGCGGGAACCTCAAACATCAGGATCACGCTCGAACGTCCTACAGGCGTGGACCAAAATACACATTATAAACAAAATTTACATAAAATATTTACTATCTCTAAATATTTTCCTGGAATAAAATGTACATAAATATATAGTCTTTTATAGTTTCTTTAAATTTTCTCTTCGGGGAAAAATTCATTACAATATGTATGGAGAAAAAAAAATTTAATTTCTTTTATGGGCACGGTGACAAAAAGATGCCAAATTATAAGTGTTATTAGGTTACGAAGTTTGGTAGCAATCGGAGTTAATTTTCTGCCTCCGGTTTAATGTTGAATCTTTCAAAAATGTACTTAAAAAAGAACTTAAAGCATGATATATAGAATTATTCTAATTAAGTTTATTTATTTGGAAAAGTTAGAAATCAATTGTAATTATATTTATTTAGAGAAAATGACAAACGACAAAATTTTTTTTACAAAAGTGCAAGAAAGGATAATCATAAAAATAATGAATATAATGAGTTTATTTTGTGCCAAAATCCTTTTTGCTATCGAATTTCTGCATTAATTTTCTTGGTTCTATCTGCGTTTTGATGAAACCTTCTCTTGTTGTTTTGTTGCACAAAGTCGATGATGCTTCACTCACAGCTTTGACTGCTCTTTCTACCGTTTGGGTGTGACAGGGAAGGTGTAATAGCTCAATTCCTCCATTGTTTTCTTCTTCAATAAACAGTCGAAGATTTTCTTCATTTACAGATTTTAATATAGGTGGTTCAGTGATAGTTTCTTCCCAATTCAAAAGGTCAAAATATGATGATGCATTAAAGTTTATCGCTGGTATCTGAAAAAGCCGTAATTGCTTTGATGTTGCTGATCTACTTTTCAAAATTCGATGGACAGCTAATTCACGAATGTGTTGCTGGGGATCTGTCAACATTGCAAGTAATTAGTTTTCAGGGTATGCAATATAACTGTTTCTTTGAATTACTGGGTCAACAACGGCTTTCAAAGTTGTTATCCGTACTAAGGTTCAATTAGACCTGCCACAGCCGTAACCATAGCCGTAACCAAAATTCAATTAATATCCACGATTACTATGGCGTAACGGCATGTTACCAAAATCGAAAACATTGTAGCACATACGATTGGTTTTATATGGTTACGGCTGTGGCACGTCTAATTGAACCTTTAGACTGAATCAGTGCTGTGTATCGCTACCTTAATATAGAAATGCCCTAATCATTTTCTTAAATCGAGGTTTTTGCATGTTTCGATAGATGATCTAATATATCGAAAAAAAATTGAGTTATGGACTTTCTATATTAAGGTAGCGACATGTAAATGCGTGTTCTGGGTAAATTTAACAGTGTGAATCCACATTGTAAAAGTACAGTTATATCGGGATTACCTCTATATACCGATACTTAGAATTATTTTGCATAAAACTTGTATAGATATGTAACTTAAAAAGTATTATTAAAGTGATGTCGAGAGAGAGAATTATATATTGACCTTTGTATGTTATAGTTGATTCAATTAGTCGGCGATTTAAGGTCTGTTTTACATTAATATGTATATATTTAAAATAATCTTACAGGTTTTGGCGGATAATGTCCTTGTAAAAGAAATTTATAAATAGTATATTGACAATATACTGTCATTTATATTTTTAATTTCTTTGACAAAGTTATTGTGTGCCCTAAACATGTAAGATTATTTTAAATATATACATGTACAGACATTAAATCGCCGTCTAATTGAATCTACTTAAATCTACTTTACCGGGTTTTGCTTTTGTCATTAGACATAGGTACAATGTATTGACTGACTTTCTTTCATTTCCAATTACACATAGGCATAAATGTATGGTGGAATATAGTAGGCAACCAGTTATACACCAAAATCTACGTATAAACAATAGATTAATTCTTAAATAGATTGCCATGGAGAGAAAACAATTTTTTTTAATGTCACATGTTTCTCAATTTTTATTCATTAAAGAAATCTTAAATTAAATATATTTTATTGAAAAATAGATAATTTATTTAAATCATGGATATGTATAGCAAAGACGAAAAGTTTTAATAGTAATGTGGTATCAGAAGAATAACAGTTTAGGGACGGTCAGAGGTATGTTTTCCGTTAATTATCCTAACAGGCCTATACCTTGTGCAAAGAGAATTTTAAATATTTATAATAGATTCAAAAGAAGATGGTTGTCTTCTAAATTCACACAAAAAATATAATAAAATCAATCATGTGTTAACAGAAGACATGAAGCTCAATATCCTCTGTTATGTAGAAGAACGGTCTGTTGGATCGCTTTTAGATGTAGCCAGGCATTTTGGAGCATCGTACAGTTTGGTGTACAGAACCCTGAAAGAATTTAAATAAAAGCCATACAAGGTATCAAACAATCAGGAGCTTTTCGAGGAAGATAAAGTAAAACGAAAAAATGTTTAATATGTTAAGTGAAAACGAAGCAATTCTAAATAAAATAATTTTTACTGATGAAGCTACATTTACCATAAATGGTGAAGTCAACTCTCAGAATTTCCGGTTTGTATCCCACATTTATCCATTGAAAAATATTAAATTTCCTTCTATTAATTCATTAGGTATTGGTCCCGTACAAATCCTCATGCCCAAAACCTAACCTGAACACAGTACCCTCAAATAGACTTATTGGCCAATTTTTTATTGACGGTAACCTCATTGCAGAAAAGTATTTAAATCTCTTACGAAACCACATCATTCCAACAATTGAAGATCCTAAATGTTGATCAACTTTGGTTCTAAATGGATGGGGCTCCCGCACATTCTACCTACGCCCTTAGAAATTTTTTAAGTAATACACTTCAAAAACGGTGGATTGGCAGGTTTTGCCACATACCATGGCCCCCAAAATCAGCTGATTTATCTCCAAAGAAAGAAATTTCTTTGGGGTTACCTAAATTCAGTTCAAATTCATAACTTGGATGAAATTGAAAGAACGTATAGTTACTGCATGTGATGGAATAAATCCAGAATTTATTCGAAATACCCTGCGTTGCTTTCAAAATCACCTTGCTTATTGCCTTGAAAGACAAGGAGAACATTTCGAAAATTTGCTATAAACGCTTTTGTTATGTTGTTTTGTTTATCTTCATTAATCGTTAGAATAAATAAATTTTTTCATTCAAACTGAGATTTTCTTTCTTTTCCAACCAAATTCTTTGTGGCTTTATTTTGTTTAGTATTACCTACTGCTGTCAGTATAAGTATTAGTGCCAAACCAAATTCTAGATTACTTTCGCGATAAATTTTAAGTTTTGAAATAGGGAAAAACCTGTTTTTTTCTGAGTGTCGACATATCACGTAATTTGCAATCGTTTAACAGTTATTGCTCCACTAAATCTAAGAAAAATTTTACATTTACTAGTAATAAGCTAAGATCTCTTACAGACCGTGGTTGTACGCAACCAGTGTTCCTAATTCACTAGAGGTAAACGTTGCTAGAGTTCTAGCAGTGGGGTACGTAACGATATCGGCGCTTATCAATCAACTTTCTTTGATTGCACCCAGCATGCACTAATATCAAATCCGTTAATTAATTAGCCATATAGTTGAAAGCTATTTTCACTCACAATAACAAAATCGAATACACACAAAACTAACTTAATATAACAAAGACTAAACCTCAAAATGCGCAAATAAAAGTAAAGTAGCTATACCACTAATATAGCAAAGTCTTATATACCTACTAAATAAGTTTTCAAACAATTAATCAATATATAATGAAACAGATATGCAAAATACATATCCGTCACTGTAAACATGGACAAACACCTCGTATTTTTAGCATTTACTTCTGTTCAATACATATGTTTCAGCCATCTAGGCCTCATCGGTTGAGCTAGTGAAGCAATGTGTTTACAAATTAATACAGATCTGTTAAACAACGGATCTGTATCTGTATCTACATTTACGCTAAAATCGTCTCCAAGCTATAACCAGTTTCGTTCTATCAGGCAACACTAATTTAATCAGTGACATCTGACGGAAGAAAGCGACTAGGCCAGAAAAGGCGATCTTCCGCTCGAATAGCAATGCTATTACGAAAAGCGGAAAAATACGTATATTGGTGCTGTCCATTAACACACGCCAGATGGCGGTAAATATACAAAAAAGGGATATTTATCAATACGTTTTTGCCGTATTACGCAGTTGTTATATAATGAAACAGATATGCAAAATACCGTCAGATGTCACTGATTAAATTAGTGTTGCCTGATAGAACGAAACTGGTTATAGCTTGGAGACGATTTTAGCGTAAATGTAGATACAGATACAGATCCGTTGTTTAACAGATCTGTATTAATTTGTATACACATTGCTTTACTAGTTCAACCGATGAGGCCTAGATGGCTGAAACATATATATTGAACAGAAGTAAATGCTAAAAATACGAGGTGTTTGTCCATGTTTACAGTGACGGATATGTATTTTGCATATCTGTTTCATTATATAACAACTGCGTAATACGGCAAAAACGTATTGATAAATATCCCTTTTTTGTATATTTACCGTCATCTGGCGTGTGTTAATGGACAGCACCAATATACGTATTTTTCCGCTTTTCGTAATAGCATTGCTATTCGAGCGGAAGATCGCCTTTTCTGGCCTAGTCGCTTTCTTCCGTCAGATGTCACTGATTAAATTAGTGTTGCCTGATAGAACGAAACTGGTTATAGCTTGGAGACGATTTTAGCGTAAATGTAGATACAGATACAGATCCGTTGTTTAACAGATCTGTATTAATTTGTATACACATTGCTTCACTAGTTCAACCGATGAGGCCTAGATGGCTGAAACATATGTATTGAACAGAAGTAAATGCTAAAAATACGAGGTGTTTGTCCATGTTTACAGTGACGGATATGTATTTTGCATATCTGTTTCATTATATAACAACTGCGTAATACGGCAAAAACGTATTGATAAATATCCCTTTTTTGTATATTTACCGCCATCTGGCGTGTGTTAATGGACAGCACCAATATACGTATTTTTCCGCTTTTCGTAATAGCATTGCTATTCGAGCGGAAGATCGCCTTTTCTGGCCTAGTCGCTTTCTTCCGTCAGATGTCACTGATTAAATTAGTGTTGCCTGATAGAACGAAACTGGTTATAGCTTGGAGACGATTTTAGCGTAAACGTAGATACAGATACAGATCCGTTGTTTAACAGATCTGTATTAATTTGTATACACATTGCTTCACTAGTTCAACCGATGAGGCCTAGATGGCTGAAACATATGTATTGAACAGAAGTAAATGCTAAAAATACGAGGTGTTTGTCCATGTTTACAGTGACGGATATGTATTTTGCATATCTGTTTCATTATATAACAACTGCGTAATACGGCAAAAACGTATTGATAAATATCCCTTTTTTGTACAATTAATCAATAATAATAAAATAGTAAATGAAAGCAAAACCAGAATGATTTCACATGAACACCAGCTACAACAATTGATAACTAGCTGACATGACTTATTCACATGCATTTTGAATGCTGAATATAGTACTGTGCAAAAGGGGAATAGTTTACAATTCCCTCAGTTACAAAAATAACTTTTTTTATTAGGAGTTCCTTGATAGCAATAATTGTTCTCGTCGGTGTTTCTCTATCGCCCTCAGATTCTTAATTGTGAGTCCTCAAAAATAATCAGAGAACTTTGACTGCATAATAGTAATGTTAGTTTAATTGTAACCTAATAATCAGCATAATAACTTTTTAACTGTTTCTTCGTATTCACTATAATTTCAGAGATAAAATTAATAAAATTGAAAATTATACCTAGTTTTGCAAATATTATCTTATATTTTTGTAATTATTTAAAAATTTACTGTTTTTGTTTTGAAAAATCATTGCTTTTTAAAGCCAACATTAATCATTCATTCATTAATCAATCGTCATTATTCCGCCTTGATAAAGCTATATCTAATATATAGCCATGGAGTTTCTCAAGAATCACTCATAACTAAAGACGGCAGACTATGTGCCCCAGCAGTGGCGTTGCGCGGAGAGTTTAGCAGAATAACAGTGCGCTTACTTAAAAATAAATATATCGAATCCCTATACAAAACGTTAAGAAAAAACATAAATAACTTACCCAACATGTTTACATTGTTGCAAAAAAATGCGGATGTGCGCGATAAAAAAACTGCACCATAATATATGTTTCTGTATTAGTCTCGGAAAGGTTCGTACGTAGCGACGTATATATATGTTTATATACAGAGGAGGATTGTTCGACGTTGAGAGATGTTATATTTGCATAGTTAAAGCGCTCTTTGTATCTGTACAACGGATCTTCAGTATTGGTAAAAAGTTGCCCTAATTTTGTAAAATCTACATTTTTATCTAATACACCGTTAAATTTTTCACGGACACAATCACTTTTTTCATCTTCAAGGATATGCAGCACTAGTTTTACGTGGTCAATAATTGCTAATGAGTCCGATAAGGACAGCGCAGTGTTCTGTAAATTTTTTATTGCGTCCAGTATTGGAACGTAACTGTCGTAAATAATTTTTAAATTTGATGCAACTTGAGGATTGTTAAATTGAACCTGGCTAAGCCGTATTGCAGCTGCTTCTTTGGCATCTAGTTGTAAAATCACTGATTTAATTTTTTCAAAATGTTTATAATAATAAAATGCTGCTTCTAACCAAGTACCCCATCGTATAAGAATTGGTTGCGGCGGCTCTTGTATATCAGGACACAGCGAATGAAATAGCCGAATCCGTTTCGGAGATTTAAGAAAAACCGCTTTCGTTTGTCCTATCAGTTGATCCACATCAGGATAAGTTGTACGTATAGTGTTTGTTACAAGGTGTAAAGCGTGAAGCAAACATGTGACATGCAGCAGGTTTTGTTGAATCGTTTTGAGTAAGTTTGCCGTGGAAAACATAACCTTGGCAGCATCGGTAACTAACATTAACACTTGCTTCGGTAAAATCTCAAATTTGTGTAGTGTTTCTATTAATTCATCATATATCGCTCTGGCAGTACACCCTTGCATTCGTTTACAGGTTAGTAAATAAGGAGGAGAAGGTCCTTGCGGAGTCAGCGTCCGTACTAGAATGGTTAGGATGGACTGTTTTTTAATATCTGTAGTTTCGTCTATTGTTAACCACAGGAATTTTTTTTTTACCGTATTTTTCGTACAATTACAATTCTCTCACGCACTGACGGTACGTAATTCCGTACCGTACTTCTTGCTGGTAATTTCCACGTAGGATTGTATTTCTTCCAAAACTGACGAAACATTGGGTGTTCCACTTTCTGCATTGGTGTATTGGTCGCAATTAACATCATTGTTAGATCACACACAAATTTATTATATGATCTGCGTCCACTATTATTCGATTTATGTTTGTCACTATTTATATGGCTTTCGCACTGACTTGCTTTGGAAGTTAATAAAGTTGTTTCACAAGCTATACATTTCACTACGGTACCGTCATATATTAAATCGGGAAAAAAATTTCTTTACTACGTTAGCATGCAACCGAGTCGATGCATTGTTTCAACGCACTCCCGACATTTTCAACACGATTGTGTCGCTTACAACGTCTCAACGGCAACTGAATTGATCGTTGTGCGCCTCTACTTGATCCCTCCACATCACGCTACTGTTCGGGCACATAGTCTGCTGTCTTTACTCATAACCATATAAAGCACATAAATTTCAGGGAAAAATTAAGACAGAATTGACAAAAAAGTTGGAAATAATCCATCTATTTTATTCATAATAGATGGCTATTTCCAACTTTTTTGTTTTTAAGCAAAACTTTAATAACACCATTAAATGATTTTCATGCCGTTGTGATTCAATTTGATCTTTTTTACTTTATTAATTATATGATCGCGTAGTAAATTCCCGATTTGAGACCAAATTAAATCTTTTAATTTAGCTTCACTGTAACTTCGCGTATACCCTAAGTTAAATATTTCAAACCCACCTATATCTAATGCATTAGAAATTAGACCTTATACATCGATAACTCAACATGGTAATTAATACCGATACGGGTTTCACTGTGTGATTGTTGTAATTATAAGTTTCACTATTTATTCAAACATCACACATTAGTGGAATTTCGTCGTGAACCTGTATGAGTATTTGTGCGGTAACGAATTGAGCAAGAATTAAGGAAGTTTCTACGAAAAACAACATTAACTTCTGCATTCACACGATTAATAACAATCTACGTAATTCTTATTAAGATTATTTGCAGTATGATGGTGCGCATTTTGAATATTTGGATTCTAAAAGAAAGTACATTTAATTAGCCGTATATTATACTAATTATTTTATATTAATTTTACACATAGTTTGGACTTAACTGCATTTATTTTACTTTCGAAAATTTATAGAAATCTATGTAGAAATTTCCTTTTTGAAAATATTCTTATCAAAATAGCGAAGGAAAAGTGATATAATAATGTTTATAGGATTTAAAAATTACAGTACAATATAATTATTTTACTTTTTCCTATAAAAGAGTAGCGTATATTTACATTTCTTGTTTTCTTATACTTCATTTGTTTTCACGATGTCGGCAACAACCACGTCTACTAACACGTATACTGCCTACATGCACATACATTCGACATAAGCGGCTCTCTTTGGAGTCCGATGCAAAAACACTGAATGAACGTCTACGCGTTCTTCTAACAACGACGTAGTATGGCGTAGTAAACCGTATAGTAGTAGAGTAGTAGACTACTCGAAGCGTTGTTATCCTTCTTCGTCTAGCTCATTCGTCCTCGATTGCGTTTCCTTTATCCTGCTTTTTTTGTATTGCCGTCGTCATCATGAAGTCTAATCCTTCTGTGTGTCTTTGCCGTTGCTCTCTCGGAATCGCGTGTTTTCCGTGTATGTGTATGTCAGATCGTCGGGAAACTGTGTTGCGTTGGTTGAAGATGATGTGGTTAAACCGGATCTTCCCAAAACGATCACCCGAGGGTTTTTTTTCCCCAGATAAAAATCCCCCAGACGCAACGTTCTATATCTGCACGTAACGGTTTGTTCGCTCGCTTAGTCAGAGAAGGAAAATAAAAGTGTCGGAGTGAGAAAGGGCGTTAAAGCCAGACGTCTGACTCGGGCGTTCGATGAAGGAAGCACAGTGTAAACGACGGCATGCGGTGTGTAGGGTGCAAAATAGCAAACCGAGCCGGGTAGGAAAGCGGCAGTGGCAACTTCTGTGTAGATAAAATCGGGTGAATCTCCCCTAGGTCAACGATCAGAGACCATGACCCCAAACCCAAGCCGACTTACTCACTGACCTTATTTCCTATCAACAAGAAGAGTAAGGCCGCCGCGTGTCAAGGACAGAACGCCGCTTTACTGTGTGGCATGACCGTAATACTCTCCCTGCCGTTTTGTCGCCGTTGTTGGTTTCTCTTCCGCATCGGCTTTTTGGATTCTGATGTTGCGTTCCTACTGGGCTCCGACAACATGAGACGTCGTCGTATTTTTAATTTGCACTAGTCATTTCGCCCACTAGGAGCATATATTTTAAAACGAAAGAATTATGTAGAATTTTATTTGACTTTCTATCTGCTATATCTTTCTTTTAGTAATGTATGAAGCTTTTATGCTGGTTCCTTGAAATTTGTAAAAATTTCCAAAAAAAATAAAAATTTGCTCTTGATTTCAGTACCTTTTAAGCATCTGTTACAATCGTAAATAACAAATATGAAATATTTAAAAATTCTAAACAAGACAAACATGGCGCTAAAAACATTTCGCTTGTGGAAAAATTTGTAACAAAATCTTTCAACAAACAAGAATTAAAATTAAAGAATTGGAGTGAAATTTAATAATAGCGTATAGTTTATGTATATAGATTCTTCTCTCTGAAGGCAGAACGTAAATTTAAACCAGTAACTGATAACTCCGGCATCTATTTCAGAAAAGAAAGTATAAGTGCGACATCAATAGTGAGCTTAACGAACACATGATGCTGAAATTATAAAAGATAACATCAAATTTCAAATAATTTTATTTAATTCAATAAATATGAGTGATTTAACACGGAAGTATAACACGAAAGAATAATATAAAGATTTGTATAATACAAAAATATTTTTAATAGTATCAAAAATATAATTAAAGGTCGAGTGTGGATAACACAATGCAAGTACATATTTGTGGGAATATTGCTATCCAGACATGCAGACACGTGTTTCGTCCTGCTCGTCATTACATGATGCTGGGATATATCAATTTTGCAATAACATCTCTCTTACATCATACAGTCATGTCATAAAAGACAGTATGGAGGAAAACTCAGCGTCGCTCATTGAATAATGTCAACATAAATAACTATTTATTGTTTTTCGAATGTACATGAATTTTATCAACGCGTTGATTATTTATAAAAGCTATGTGTCTGGCTAAATAGAATATCAAGATATTTTTCCCATTTTTCGTCTTTTATAAATTTTATTTGGCCCACCTCGATGTTCTTAATCCACCCCGAAGACGTGTTTCGTACTTTGATTTCCATGTATTTCGATGGTGTATAATTGTCCAGAAACCTGGACAAGGTTTTTAATTAATAAGTTTTTTAATTAATCAATTTAATTCTATGCATGTAATTCTATGTATTCTAAGATATCTTTTTAATTTTGAATTTTATCACTTCATTCAGAGGGACCAGGCATTCCCCGTTATTAACGTAAGGTCACCGCATGTATAGGCACATTAGTTAAGCCTTCTAACGTTCAAATCAAAAGTTTACCGCCTATTGTAATAAACACGCCGTTGTCCGTTAAACCAGACGAACCCTTTAGAAAGTTTTATTACGGTCGCATTATTAAGGGCCTTTGGTATTAAACAATACCATTTCGGAGACACGATTTATCTCAAGTCACGTCTGGGTAAAACCATGTAACTAGCTTGTTTCGACCAATCGTAAGTGTCTTATGATTGGCATTTACCTTTACTTGCCTAATACATTTGAGAATATAGTTAAGTTTGCTAAGATCCATCAAGGGGAATACACGCGCTATTCCAAGCAACTTCAAGCGTTACTGAAATTAGATATGTAACCGAGTTTTTGTAATTATATATTTATAATAAAACACAGTTGTATAGTTTCAAAATAATATATATGCACTACATATGTTTCACCACACTGTGGCTTCATCAGGTGGATGAATATACTAATTCAAAATATCAATTAGATCTTATATATATATATCAATACAAAGTACAGAACTAATCTTATTCTAAGAGGGGGTGGACATGTATGAGTTTTAAGTTTAGTAGGGGGGGAGTTATTTATGTATAGTTGGTCATTTAAAATTATACCTAATGTATTATATTTGTTAATTTCTAAACTTTCTAACATATTAAGTTTTTTACTTTTATCTAGAACATGCAAAGTTTTAAAATTAGTGTTGAATTTGTGATTATGTTCTAGGCAATGATTGGCAAAAGTTGAGTCTGTCTTCTTGTCTCTGTGGCTTTTTTCATGTTCTTTCATTCTAATATCAAATGTCCGTCCTGTTTGTCCGACATACACTTTTTTACAATCTTCGCATGTCAACTTGTAAACCCCTGAGTTTAATCTATTGTCCGTTTTATCTTTGTTGTTTTTTATAGCGTTTTGTAAGGAATTGTTGGTTTTGAATGAAATGGTCTCTTCTTAGTAGAGTATCTCAGCCGATTCTAACACCTCCTCATTGACCTTGATCGCATATATATTGGCGATCAAGGTCAATGAGGAGGTGTTAGAATCGGCTGAGTAGTCAAGGTCATTAAAAGGTCGAAGCAGATTATTAAAAAGTCACACCAAAGTCAAAGTCATTTCCAAGGTCAGTCAAGGTCATGAGAATACCAAGGTCGTACCAAGGTCAAGGACATTTGAAGGTCAATAACATTTGAAGGTCAAGGGTGTTTGAAGGTCAAGAGCATTTGAAGGTCAATGACATTTGAAAGTCAAGGGCATTTGAAGGTCAAGGGTGTTTGAAGGTCAAGGACATTTGAAAGTCAAGGGCATTTGGACGTCAAGGGCATTTAAAGGTCAAGGACATTTGAAGGTCAAGGACATTTGAAGGTCAAGGACATTTGAAGGTCAAGGGCATTTGAAGGTCAAGGACATTTGAAGGTCAAGGTAATCACTTAAAGATTACATCGAGGTAGGGGTTCAACCGTGAATATATAAATAATAACGAATGAATTTTTCTATCATAAAGTGTTAAGTTTTCTTAATATTTGTTTGAACATATAAGTAGATATGGGTGCTGCACACGAAAGAAAAAATAGAGTGATTGTAGTGGAATTAGAATGGAGTAGTGATGATGAGTTAAGTGAAGCTGAAGACGATATTGAGTACGATATTGAGGAGGAACAAGGAGATGATACAGACGAGGTAGATATTGAGGAGGAAGAAATTGAGGACGACATATTTGAAATAGAGACGATTATTTTAATCGATGATATGGAGAGTAGAATGTATGACTTTGATTAATTGGATTGATTATACATATAATGCTAAGATGTTTATTGTTACTAGTATAAATAAGTCAATGTAATTTATAAGTTTGAAATGTTTTCACACATAAAATAGTATAATATTAAGCTTGACCTTCGACGAGGTGTATATATGGTGATGGTCGTTCCATTCCAGCAACAGTTGAGCCGGTACAGTGGAGGTGTTGTTTCTATTCAGTGCATATTTGGAAAATAATAAGTCAATATGTTTGAATGTGAATACTGTGGGAAGACGTTTACTCGAGGAGATAACAGAAGTCGCCACATGTTAACTTCTTGTAAAGGGAAGAGAATGAAATTTAGCGATAACGAAGTGGAATTAATGAAATGTGATATCTGTGATGTATATGTAGAAACAAATTGTTATACTGCACATATCCGCAGTACTTTACACCGTAGTAAAGCGTTCGTAATAATCGATAATGGTGTAAAGAAGAGTGTTGGCACGTTCGGGGATAGAATAGTAAGTTATCAAGTATGTGATTCGTCTCGCATATACGTTGATGTGGAAGAATTTGCAAATAATATTAGGGTGAAAGTGATAGCACTTATGGATAGTATTCTAAGTATACATACTTCTATGAAAGTGAATTTGGAATTGTATGGATTATATTATTTATTGACGAAGGAAAATGTAGAAATAAAATCGTTTAATACTCGAAATAAAGTCATAACCCATGGAAGTAATTTATATGAGCTATACGCAGATTTTATTGATGAGATTAAAAATAAAATGAGTGAATTTCAGGAGCGCGATTCAGGTAAAATAAGATTATTGTTAATTCCTCACAGTGTTATAAATTACTATTTTTATTATATTTCAGGGTGGACATTGAGCAACGTTTTATATTTGGAAGTAAATATGAATAAGTTTAGTCCATTGAGAGGTTCCACTTATATGGACTTACCACCATCAATAAAGAAAAAGAAGGCTATAATAAATGTTCAAAATTCTGACAACAAATGTTTCGCTTGGGCCGTTACTTCTGCTTTAAGGGAACCAGTAGGACTCCCGCAAAGAGTTTCATCGTATCCACATTATAGTACAGTTGCAGATTTTACTGATATACATTTCCCTGTAAATTTAAAAGATATCCATAAGTTTGAAGAGCAAAATAATATATCCATTAATGTATATGGTATAGAAGAATGTTTTCAGAATAATGTGAGAGCTCAAGAAGTAGTGGGCCCATTATATTTTACGAAGCGGAGAAGAATAGCTCATATTAATTTATTACTTGTTACCTCAGAAAATGTAAATTCACATTACTGTTGGATAAAGAATTTGTCGCGACTAGTTTCGTCACAGAAATCTTTATCAGGACATCAAAAATACATATGTGAAGGGTGTTTAATTTTCTTTACATGTGAAGATAAATTACGAAGACATGAAAATGAAGATTGTAAGCAGGTGAAGGCAGTGTTTCCCGGCACAGAATTAAAAATCAATAAGTACGGAGAGGAACTACCAGAATATGTATTAAAATTTGATAAATTTGAACGACAATTAAGAGTTCCTTTTGTTGTTTATGCTGATTTCGAAGCAATATTAAAACCTATTGATACGTCAGAACCGGATCCTTCCAAACCATTTACTGTGAAATGTTTCGAACATGAACCATATTCTTTTGCCTATTATGTGAAATGTAGTTTTGATGATAATCTGAGTAAATTGCGTTTATATCGTGGACAAAATGCAGCCACATCTTTTATTAGAGAGCTAGAAACTGATGTTACTTTTTTATATAAAAATTATTTAAGTAAAGAGGTAGAAATGAAACCTTTAACTGATGAGGAGCGTGATAAATATGAGCAAGAGACAGTGTGTCATATTTGTGAAAAAGCAATAGCAGTCCCTGAAGAAAAAGTTCGTGACCATGATCATATGACAGGATTTTATCGGGGTGCAGCACATATGGTATGTAATATAAATTATAAAGAGCCCCGATATATACCTATTATCTTTCATAATTTGTCAAATTATGATACACATTTGTTTGTAAAAGTGCTGGCACTGGAAAAGGAGGATGTAGATGTTATTGCACAAAATAAAGAGAAATATATTTCATTTTCCAAAAAAGTTCACGTGGGAGATATAATAGATTGTAATGGTAAGAAAAGAAACGTGTTCTACAAGTTGAGATTTATAGACTCATTTCGATTTATGAATTCCTCTTTGACGAAATTATCATCTTATTTAGACAATGAACAATGTGAGGAAATTAGAAGATATTATATGGGTGAAAAATTTGAATTAATCCGACAGAAGGGTGTATTCCCATATAACTATGTTACGTCTTATGAAACTCTTTCATTCTCGGAATTACCCAACAAAGAGTGCTTTTATGATATACTATCAGATAGTGACATAAGTGATGAAGACTATTGCAGAGCTCAAAGGGTTTGGAATTTATTCGATTGTAAAACACTAGGACAATATAGTGATATATATATACAATCAGATGTATTATTACTAGCAGATGTATTTGAAAATTTTCGAAACATTTGCCTGCACAATTACAAATTAGATCCTGCACATTATTTTACTTCTCCAGGATTAAGCTGGGATGCTATGCTGCGTATGACGGGTATTAGTTTGGAACTATTAACAGATGCAGATATGTTTCACTTTTTTAAAAGCGGTATACGTGGAGGTGTGAGCATGTGTTGCAAAAGAATGGAAAAAGCTAACAACGAATTCTTACCGGATTTTGATTCATCCGAAGCGAAAAAATATATTCTATATTTAGATGCAACGAATTTATATGGTTATGCTATGTCATTCAGTTTACCAGTTAGTGATTTTCAATGGTTAACAAATGAAGAACTACCGACGATGGATATACAAGCCTTAGAAGACGATGGAGATTATGGTTATGTTTTCGAAGTAGATTTAGAATATCCTGCAAATCTTCACGAACAGCACAATGAATTTCCTTTTTGTCCCGAACATGTTATTCCACCTAATTCAAAGTATGGGAAATTGATTCCAAACCTTGTCGATAAATCAAATTACGTCATACATTACTTAACTTTGAAACAATGTCTTAATAATGGTTTGATATTACGAGGAATACGTCGAGGAATTAGATTTAAACAAAGTACTTGGTTAAAGAAATATATTGATTTCAATACAAAAAAACGAAATGAATCCACCAACGAGTTTTTTAAACAGTTTTATAAATTAATGGTGAATAGTATATTTGGAAAGACGATGGAAAATGTAGAAAATCGAGTAAATATAAAATTGGTTTCACATTGGGAAACTATTCATAAAAGGCTTGGCGCTGAGGCGTATATAGCAAAACCAAATTTTAAATCTTGTAAAATCTTTTGTGACTCTCTTACAGCCATCGAATTAACAAAGGTACGTGTAGATTACGTAAAACCTATATATGTGGGATTCACAATTTTGGAAGTAGCTAAGAGAGTAATGTATAGTTTTTTCTATGGTTTCTTAAAACCTTTGTATGATACAGACGTTTCATTATTATATACAGATACAGATTCATTGATTATAAGTGTGCAAAATTATAATGTATATAATGATATAAAAGAACATTTACATATGTTTGATACATCAAATTTTACTGTCGATAATATTCATGGAATACCTCCCACTTCACCCAGGTTGGGAAAAATGAAGGATGAATATGCTGGAAAAATTATTGAGTATTTTTATGGAACAGGTGCTAAAGCTTATTGTCTAAAACTACTTGATAAAACTGTAAAAACTGCAAAGGGAGTGAAGAAATACGTTATTGATAAAAATTTATCAGTAACTGATTATAAAACTGTGGTGGAAGATGATGGAAATATAATGAGGAAAATGTACATATTCCGTTCTGAATTACACACAATATACACGGAATTGAGGAATAAAGTTGCTCTCTCGTCTAAAGATGATAAACGATATATTCTTCCTGATAAAAGCAATACTTTGGCGTGGGGTCATTATAAAATAGAAGGCATTACACGGGAAGAAAACTTACAAAATATTCTTTTAGAACTAAATGCTCTGACATAGATATCTAATTTTTTGTAAATGTATTAGTCATTAATGTATTTTAGCAATGATATAAATTATGTGTATCTTTTGTAAATGTGTCTTATAAATAATTGTAAGTTGTTTAATCCAACTTGATATTAGTTAATTCTACTTATTTGTATTAATTATTTATAAAATAAAAAACATTTCAAACTTATTTAGTACTTTTTATTTTAAATTATATGATCAGCTAAACCTCTACAACACATTATCCTTAGAAATCCAAGAGTTGTGTGATGAAGGCATGCCAAGCCACTTTACGAGAACTTTACCCTTCTGTCGTCGTATAATTTTTTCAACAAGATATACGTCCGGATGCTTCACTTTCAGCAACTCTGATTCGTAAAACCCCCCTAAAATATTCTGTTTTTGCGAATCTTGTAGTAGATAGGTACTGGGGAAGGTATTTTGAACTTTTCTTACTGTGAATATCTCATTCGACCAATTTGGCGTATACATTTTAGAAAACACGTGCCTGTATTTACTGATACGAACGAAGTCTCCCACCTTAAAATTTGAAATTCTTGGATCACCTACTTTAATATTACTATAAACTGTATCCAAAATACTTCTAACATTTCTTTGATTAACTGCTACAGGTTTGTGCCTTGTTGTTCGATGTACGGTATTATTATAATCTTTGACTAGTCCTTGCAACATATCTATCCAACGATAATTCCCATTGAAGCTGAATTCCTTCCACATCTTATTTTTTAGGGTTCTATTAAAACGTTCGACAATGGAACTTTTTAGATTGGAATAGGTAGTGTAGTGATTAATATTATACTGATCCATAAGCTTCTTGAAATGAGAGTTGAAAAATTCCTTTCCTTGGTCGCTTTGAACATTCTTCGGAATATTTTTTTTCCCAGTTGAGAGTATGGATTTCATGGCGTTCATTACTTCAATCGCTGTTTTATTTTTTATTGGAATTGCCCAGGCGAATTTCGAAAATGTGTTTATACATACGAAAATGTATTTGAAATTGTCGTTTTCTTTTGCGTACGGTATCATTTCAACCAGATCGATTTGAAATAGGTCCCGCAATCCTTTTATGATGACCCGACGTCGAGTAAACCTCCTCCGAGCTGGTCTATGTATTTCATTTACAACATCCCTCCTAATTGACGACATTTCCTTCGATGACTATTTCCGCAAATACTGCTTCTGTTTTTGGTGGCGTAGGTTTGGTACCAACGTATATCAACCTAAACGTTGTTCCTTCTGCCAATTCTATCGGTCTCTTGGAATTAAATAGTTCCTTATTAATTTGCAGTGTTGTTAATTTCTCGTTAGAATAGTGTACATTTATAACCTTCCCACGATATAATTTATTCTTATATAAATAAGTATGTTTCGCCAATGACGTACTTACATAATAACCCATAAGGTCAATGGAACCGTCACTATATATTGGAATAATATAGTTCGAAGTTGCTGTTGCACTGGGAGAAGGAATATTTTTTTTATGCATTTGTAATACTTCTTGAAATTTAGGATGTTTGAGAAAGTCTGAGACTACGTCTACATCCATTAAATGTCTCTTAAGGACATGCTTGTTTATGTGTCTTCCAAATTTATCTATTGTCATCGTTACCTATCATTGGTGTCGAAATATAAACTGTCATACAACCAAGAATTTACAGAGTATACAGAGAGACTATTTTATAATTTTTGACTCTTTCAACTCCTCTATTATTGACAATATCTCGTTCTGGTGCCCTGAGTGACCGGCATCCTTCGATGCTATTAGTAGCCTCAATCTATCACACAGTTCATTCACATCGTCCCAGTACTTATATTCAATTTTACTTTTAGGTACAACCATCTTTTGCATGGATACCTTATTTGACAAACCTAAGCCAGTCTTCCAAGTTCGACTCCACCAAACTTCAGGTTTCTTCCCTTGTATAATAGGTTTTATAATTGATTTGTATTTAAAACCTTTACTGGCTGCAAACTTCCTATCAGGATCGTAATCAACTCGATGAGAGTTTGTATCACTGAGAATAAATTTATAATTCTTTGCATCAGCATATAAAAATTTCCCTGGTTTCTTCTTGAAAAGCAATTCTAGTAAACCTTTTGTTGCCTTATAAGTGAATTGACCGATGATAATGTTGGGTCCATCAAATCTAACATCATTGTTTCCAATTTTTAAATCCCCACCGACTTCGTGAACACCATATTTTTCATCAAATTCATCGTTTTCATCGGTCATTAAACCGATAAGATATGGCCGTATAGTACGATCATAATCTCTCAATGCTTCTTTAACTTCATCCGTTTCTAGAAGGGTTTTATTCAACGATTTGTTAGCAATTATCGACTTAGCTGGACGCGTACTCAATAGTGATACGGCATGTGCCATTGATTTATCTAAATCCATACTTTCACTTGTATCTGTTTCGTCTTCTTTACTTCCATCTTCTTCCCTTCCTTCTGGCGTTTCTGGCAACAGGTGACCTATGTAGTCATCTTCTAAGAATGTAGGTTGTGTGAATGACGTTGACATCTTAGGTGTTGGGGCATCTGGTTCAGAGTCCAGTGTTGCTAGAACTTTAGATGTTCGAGGTGTAGTACCAACTCCTTCCAATTTGCGCTTGGTCGGGGAAGAATGAGTGTATGGGCTAAACCAGGACACATGTTTTCGTGAAGGTGTCCCTTGCCGTATAATAGACGTTCCTTGTACTGCTGCATAGGATTTTTCTGGAAAAATTTCAGACCATGTGTCTGGTGTATCCTCCAAAGCGTCCTTCGAGTGGGGAGTTCTACTTTGCTTCGGAATGGTACTACCTAATTTCACGGCAATTTCTTGCAAAGGTTTGGATATAGGTGCATACTGTATATCAATATCTCTTTGAGACTTCGCGATATCAGCCCTTAGTGTTCTCAATTTTTCTTTTAAAACTGTGCGAGCTTTTACTAAATTATTTATTAATTTATCATCCATGTCTCTTTACTATTTAACGAATACTGAAATACTGATGTAGATTTCCTAAAGTAGGATCCTTTTAATGGTGTTTTTAGAGGAACTTATTGTAAATGTATATAAGTATCAAAACCTAAACGGTATCTTCCTTCATTATACTTACAGTCAGTATCGATAAATAATAGACCAAATGATTTCTTCCAACACATTCTGCATACGTTTAAAAACTGTTCAAAACTTAAGTCATGGATGTGATCGTTAAATATATGTTTCAAATTAGTACCATCTTGTTGAAATAAAATTAAAAGATTTGTATTATCCCTCAACAATTGTTTAGGAACAGCACTATATGTTTGAATTAAATAAAAACAATCTAAATTCCGATGCCTACCGAAAGAGAAGAACTGCTTGACAATATTCAAATTAATAGTGGGTATATCGTCAAATATAACGACTGAATAGTCGGCAACTTGGTCCGGTGTTATCATATCAATCGGATCCGTATATTCAAAATAACCTATCTCTGGAATAGTTGCCATTACATGTTTAAGATATTCATATTTCTGTTGATGAAGAGATCCACAGCAGATGTAAATATTTTTGAAGCGCAACCCATTAGGATGTAATAATAAAGTAAGGAGGGCATTCGTTTTACCACATCCTGAAGGACCCACTATTAGTGCTCTCTTACAAGTACCACCAAATAGATTGCTGTGTCGGTTAAAATTCTTCTCATTAAATACGGAATCGTAGTTGTATAAAGGTAATGATAATGGTTGTGCTTCTAGCTGCATACTGCACTTCATGAATTCACGATGTATACTGAACCGTATTAGCTGTAGACGCTTCTTATTAATTGAAAAAAAAGCAAATTTCTACATTTTAAATGACATTAAATTTTATTATATTTATTTACATTATTTACATTTCATTATATTTTTACATATTAATAAATTTTATTATATTTATTTACATTATTTACATTTCATTATATTTTTACATATTAAAAGACATTAATAAGTTACTAGCTGTACACAAGCTTTGGCATCGGTAATATTCCTGATGGAAATGGTGGGTCATATCCTGATGGAAATGGTGAAGGTGGACGTGTTGAAAATGGTGAAGTACAAATGTTGGAAATGGTGAAGCACAAAAGTTTGAAGAAATTATTGAAGAGGAAATTGTTGAAGAGATAGGAAATTGTTGAAGAGATAGGAAATTGTTGAAGAGATATGAAAATAGAAGAGATATGAAAATAATAATAAACAAAATTAATAATATTAATTTTGTTTATTATTTTCATACCTCTTCAGCAGTTCTCTGATGACCTTCTGTGGGGCCATCGCCACCGGTTTTGGCACCGGTTGGGCAGGTGTATGAATTATTTCATCATCTGATGATCCCCAAGAGTCTACCTCTGAATACGGCGGCGGCTTTGGTGATGGTGCTTGCGGCCGCGGTGTTGATGTTTGCGGCTGTGGTGTCGGCGGTGGTGTTGTAGGTGCTGGTGTTGTAGGTAGTGGTGCTGGTGTTGTAGGTAGTGGTGCTGGTGTTGTAGGTAGTGGTGTTGCTAGTGTTGGTGGCATCGCTGCCGATACCGATACTTGAAGTATCGGTGAACGGCGGCCTGGTGTCGATGTCACCGTCACCAGCACTTTAGTATGTGCGGAAGTATTTAGCGTAGTATTTAGCTGGAATTCCTGTAAATGTAATATCTTTATATTGAGCTCCATGAAAAAGGTTAAAATCAACAAACATATTAACACTATTTCTTCTGACGAATATCACCCCATGGAAAAGATAATGTAAATATTCCCAAATCCATACTTCCTTACCAGATGTCACCCCAGGATATTGACAGTTAGACAGTTATCCTTACAGTAATATACAGTGATATATTAACTGTAAGGATGACTGTAAGGATGTTGACAGTTACATTTACTATAAATATTACTATTATAAGGTGGAAGGATGGACAGTTATATTTACTGTAAATATTACTACAAATATTACTATAAATATTTCCAAATCATTATTCCCAAATCATACTATTACGGTCTATGTCTACGTACGAGGGTCTAACTTCGTTATTGAACATATCAATAAAAAATCAAAGTCTGCAGTGCAAAATTTAAAAGCATGTAATTAGTTTAAAGTACCAATAAATCAATTTAAAGTTTAAAAGCATAATAAATTATTCATCATCACTGTCATCATCATTACTATTGATATGTTCAACTATCAAAGCTTTCATTTGTCCGAATCGATTTTTCTTCCTCCGGTAAGATTGAACTTTCTCATTAATATGAACATCTGGGATGTTCGTATTAATGGCACCATTATGGAGTTGAAGATACAGGTCGACGTCTGCGATCCAACCGGATACCTGCTCATTCATATGGGCAAGGGAGGCATCTCTAACTGACGAATTTCTCTCAAGGTGCGACATAACTTTGTCAGAAAGTTCTTTAAAATCCGCAGCGAGAGTGTTGCGTGGTTGACGTGGTTGACGTTGATGTAATGGAAATGGTTGAGGTTCTGATAAGGGCGGTTGTGTTTGAGGTGCTTGAAATTCTGGTTCAAATGGTTGATATTGAGGTGGATGACATTCTTGTTCTAATGAAGGTGGATGTAGTTGAGTTTCTAAAGGAAGTGGTTGAGGTTCTCCATTTGATCTAGGTTCGGAGGCTTGTTTTTGTCTTTGGTAGGGGGTAATCAAAGGCGAAGGGGCAGGCGAAGGGGTAATCAAAGGCGAACTATGGGGCAGCGGTGAATATTGATCTCGAGAAGGATCTGGTTGAGGATCTGATTGAGGATGATCTCGAGAGGGAGGATGATCTCGAGAGGGATCAGGTTGAAGCGGTGGATTGCCAGGTGAATGAGCAGATAGAAATATAACCGATGATGACTCATGTGCCACTACTGGTTTTTCTATAGGTGATAGGTCCACTGGTGGTGGTACTGCAGCAGCTGACACCATTACAGTACCAGAGTGTACCTGTCTACCCAGAAGTAGTCTCTTGAGAGTACTACTACTCTCTCTCACACTAGAAATGGGTGTAGAAGCAATTGCATGCGTCCAAGCAACTGTTTGCGTCTGTGTATTTGTCAGTTGTTGTCGTTTTTGTTCTCGTCGCGTCTGTGTATTTGTCTGTTGTCGTCGTTTTTGTTCTCGTTTTTGTTCTCGTCGTTGTTTTTGTTCTAATTTTCGTTGTTCTCGTCGTCGTTGTTGTTCTCGTTGTCGTTGTTGTTGGTACTGTTCGTAATCGAATTGTCGTTGGTACTGGTCGTAATCGAATTGTCTTTTCATTTCAGCAGTTGCTCTACTCATTTCAGCAGTGCCCAGCGGTGCAATAGTAGCAACTTGAGACAACACCGTCGGAAATTCTGTCTCTGTCATAGTAGGAACAAATACGCTAGCAGTTCTCATTACAGCTGCCCTCGTAATTGTTCCGACTACATTAGCAGGGGCAACGGTAGATAGCGCTCTATCTACCGCCGCCGACAGCATTTCATCATCTACTTCTGGAAGTTCCAGTTGCTCTAGTCCTTGCATAAAACGTCCTTGATTGGAAATATTAATATTGGAAATATTTATGAGGCTTTCAGGGTTAGGGTTGTCAGTATCAGGGGGAAACACCTGTTGCTGTGAAGTTGGTTGAGGCGGGGATGGTGTTTCCTAAAGAATAATAAAAATGAGGGAAGGAATCAAATTAATTCGAAATATTTAAATACTGATACTAAACTTTCAATTTCAAATATTGAATTTCAAATATTGAATTATAATTTTATTACTTTTCAGGATACATAAAAGAAGTAATTACTTTCCTACTTTTAGAACACAAAAGAAATAAAATATTTTCAAAATTAATGTATTATAAATGTAATACATTAATTTTGAAAATGCTACATTTCAAATTTTATTCAGATATAAGAAATATATAACAGTGAATTATAAATAATTAAATAAACAAATACAAGCAAAAACAAATATAAATATAGTAATAATATTAATAATATGGATGTTTACTTACCATTGTATAACTTGTAATGTCTATCCCAGTAAAACTAACTCGTATTTATATGAAAATAGGGACAATTAATTATGTAAATTAACATTTTAGAAATTTCCATTGACGTCAATTTTGACCTATTACATAATACGTACAAATTTACATTATAAATTTGCATATGTTAATCAAAAATTCCGTCGCATTTTTTGCAAAAGGTCAAGTCTCAATTAATTATGTAAATTTACATTTTAGAAATTTCCATTGACGTCATTCTTGACCTATTACATAATACATGTACAAATTTGCATTATAAATTTGCATATGTTAATCAAGGTCAAGTTGATATTTTTAGATGATTTTAGATATTAGGTGTGACCTTGAACATCGGGAAAATTCCCAAATTCTTCAGTTCTTCATCGAAAAGTGGAGGGGGAAATTTTCGAATGTAGGTCACCGGGGGGGGGAGCCCCCTGCCCCAATCCCCACCTCCGCGCGCTCACTCCGCGCTATCGCGCTCCGTGGCGTCGCTACGGTGTGGATTGGTTCGGGGGCTCGCCCAACCCCCCCCTGTTCTCTCTCTTTTTCCTTTTTTTTTCTTTTTTTCCCTTTTTTTCCTTTTTCCTTTTTTTCTCTTTTTTTCCTTTCTCTCTTTTTCTCCTTTCCCTTTTTTCCTTTATTTCTAGAAAACCCTCCCACACCCCTCGTCTAAATTCAATACCTAACATTGTATTAATAAAAAAATTTAAACTCAAATATTTATTTATAGCTACATACATAAATACACTATATTAATACACTATATTAATACAAAAACTATAAATCATTCTGTCTACACATATAGCAATTTCTTCTCCTAACAGGTCCATCAACAACATCACCGTCAATTACATAATGACTTACACATGGTCTACATCCAATTAAATCAATATCTTCTCGATAACTTCTAGGTAATCGACGCCAAACAAATTCTAAACTCAAACATCCTATATTGCTCATTAAATATGTCTTAGGCACATAAAATAAATCATCATCATCCAATCCAGAAAAATTTCCATCAATTTCAAGTCGTCGCAACACATTACCAACCCTCTCCACAACATAACTCCTCATAGCACTCCACGCATAACCCATTATAACAATAATTAAATATAGCCAACTTTATTATCTTTCAACTTAATTTCTAACAAAAACTTGTACAATCGTTCCACATTAGACAAAGCACAAACAACATAATTACTAACATGAAAACTACAACTTGGCTCTCCTCTTCTAATTTTTTCCGCATATACTAAATCTATTATTCGTCGATCTATAATACGTTTCAAAAAATCCAATTTTTCTCTACCCTTAACAAACACTAAATCAACACCTCTACACAATCGTTTAATTATATCATCAAACTCGCTTGCAGCTAAATAACCATCTTCCCACTTCAAACCATGATGACAATTAAAAGCATATCTTGCAACTTGCCGATCTTCTTCTGCCAATACACCAAAACTCAAAACCGGTTTGAATATAAAATGACTCCTCTTAAATTCACTATCACAAGTAGCCAACTCCTTAGGCATCAAACTATAACTATTAAATCGATACCATTGAAAATCTATAATTATATATTTCTTCCCACTTAAATCCAGCATCTTTAACTAAACAACCTTCTCACCCAATCAGTAACCATACACTACACAACCACATTCCATAAACTGTATTTATCATATCTCCCACCACTCATCTTACTCCTCAAACAAACAAAAAATACTAATACTGTCGCTGCACCACCTTATTAAATGGTGAATACTGATACAATTTATTATGTAATATCAAACAATACATAACCGTATCTTTTGGTATATTATCTTTCGCCGTAAATTCAATTCTAATCTCCACACCACTTCTATGTATAGCACCTTCCTGATGTGAACAATCAATACCAATTAATGGACACAATTTAAATTGGCTTAATTTTAACATCGGCTCAGTATATTCATGACCATAATAAACTTGTTGAAATCTAGCATACATATTATATAAAACGGCTACACGATTTTCATCAAAATCCACTCGAACATTTTCATATGGATATTTTTTACCATTTAAATAAGCTGTCACATCAGTTAAATTAATTGCATCAAATCTACTCATATTTTGATCCACTTTCCCTTTCTTCCCAGTCTGAAAACCCAAAATAATATATCTAGGTGTCTCTAAATGTGGAGCTGTCTTAATAGCCCAACTATGTTTTGTTGTCTCTGGAATTCCCGGATTTTCATGAATTTCCCATCCTCTAAAAAACATTTCCATTATAGTATTCTTCGTTGTTAATTTAGTTAACGCCAAATCCTGACTTAAACCAACTTTAACATGTGGTACCCGCCATACAATAGCATTAATAGTTAACCTAACACCCTCATTAATAGCACCACTTGTATTATAAATTACATCATTATCATCAGCACATCTCTTCAACACAAGCTCCTGAGACATATTTAAAATAACAGACTTAAAATCTTCTGCGAAACCCATTAGCATCTTCAATGGTATACATATACTAAAGTTACCTTTATTATCTAAAACCGGAGCCTTTCCAGTAGAAAATTCCCAACCACAATTTTCCAATTTATTTATATAACTTGGACTATGAGAAAAATATCCTTTCATAGTCGATGTAATACCTACATTTCTTACTTCATCCACCTCCACTCCACTAATCACATATCTAATATTGCTGAACATAAAAGCTGCCGCATTATTAATTAAAAACGCTGTAGCACTAGCCTTACTTTCATCACTAAACAATCGTAACTTCCCCTCAATTAATAATTCTGACTCCGATGGTAAAGTATACTTATCTATTTCTGGTACCACAATTCTAATCTCATCATTATTTTCATATCTTGGTGAACCAAACGGAACATGATTATGATATTCCAACTCCACAATAGAATTATCTATTCGAACCCTTCTTAAAACATCTAAAACTTCCATTTTTAAAATTGTGACTATCACACTTTCACAACAAACTTCTTCTCTAGACAAATATCTTTCTATACTAAAGCATAATCCTCTCTTTATTTCTTAATATCCCAAAATCAACATACCAAAACTCCCTCTCACTTAAATAAATCTACACCAAAACTTTATATCCCATACCTTTCAAAAACCGCCTATTCTCATTTGTTAAACAATTTCGTACCCTCACCCCACCAATAATCCTCCACAACTTATTCACTAATTTCCGTGAAGAATTTCTATTCCTCCTCCACATTTTATTAATACTACTGCTCCTCATTATTCTCCAATTTATAATCTCAATAATTCAAATTAATATGTGAAATATCCAGTATTCACCTTTGACATCTATTACTACACACCCTACTTAATCAACAATTGTACTAATACTATTCTTTAATTATTTAAATATTCACTAATATATACAATCATTTCCCTCAATAAATCATTTACTATTCCTAAAACATAAAACATTTATTTTTAAAACCTAACGTCTCCTAATCCTCAAATATATTGTCATCTCTTCACCTCTTAAATCAATTGATTGACCTATCTGATCTACAACCCGAATAATAATATCAGATAATACATTAGTATTTACAGGCATATAAATTTTCTCTTGCGGAACCTCTATAATTTTAAAACCTGGTGGAACATTTGGATAAAAATGATACAAAACATGTGATAATTCACCATTAATGTATGATCCATCTACAATATTACACATAATATCAACAGCACTAATTCGATTTATATCAACTATTTCATCACTATGACTCGGTATCTGTTTTCCAATAACCCTTCTATAAAAACCTAATAAAGAACCAATGGAATTTTCCACTCCAAAATCAATATCTACAGACGCCTTCATAAACACTTTCATAGTATTACTATTACCAGTTAATAAGAAAAAATGTTTTGCTCCTTCCGCAATCCGTAAATGCTCATCGACATATTTCTGTAAATCCATTATATCATAAGTACCATCCGGAATAATTATCTCCTTCCAAGCACTTGACTCACTTCTTGAATATTTAAAAACATTATTTTTACTAGTAACATTAGGGATAGAATTATAAGTTTGCAAACTTAACATACACATCTCATATTCACCATTTAAATATATAGGTGGATTCAGTACACAACCCACCTCAGATCCCTTCCCTGTCAAAACAAAAGTCAAATTATTCACACTTCCATTACCATCCGCATCCATTTCTAATTTAAATTCAACTTTCCAAAATCGTTGCACTAATATTTAATAAAACAATCGCAACAAACTCCTTCTTATTTAATAAATCCTTTCAAAAACAATAAACACAAATGTCCACAATTTTCACTGTTACTGTCTTGATATCTTTCATAGTTATACTGTAAAACACCACCACCATTCGATAATAAATACTTTTCAACCTCAATCGGAGGTCTTAAATCACCGTAACTATCAAAATAATTTATTACAGCATTATTTTTCTTATATGCTACCCAATGAGTCCCTTCACCAACATCATCATCCAAATTTACTATTCCATTCTCTCTTTTGCGTATAATTATCGGTAACACATCTTTACTAAAAATACCCCGAAATTTACCAATTCTCCACCTTTGAACATACATCCACAAATCTTTTTCTGTTAAAGGCCTTCGAGGTAAACTGCTTATCAGTTTTTTGAACTAGCACCTTCAGGTAAATAAACACCACAACCAGATTTATACGGCTTTACATATAATCCACTTCCAACAGATACACCACACCCAGACTTATATGGTTTCACATATAAACCACTCCCAGATTTTGATTCCATAGCAATATTATGTCGCTTTGCTTCACCTAATTGATCCCTTTCAGCTTTTGCAGAAGTTACTGCTTTTGCAATTGCTGCGGCCCCACCACCTAATGATCCTAAAGCACCCAATGCTGCAAATAATGGAATTAACGGTAAAAATCCACCTTTTTTTGGTATCGCAATTACCCTAGATCGCGGATATTTTATTCTTCTTCCAGATTTTATTAAACTTTGATATGCAACTCTAGCATTCTCTAAAATACCCTTCTTCTTACCAATCCGTCTTATTGCATTCCGTGCTTTCTTCATTGCTTGCAAAAACGAAATAGCACCACCTAATCGATACCCCTGCCTTCTCCTCCTATAACTTCTTCTACTACCCTTCCTTCCACTTTTACTCGTTTCTTTCCGTTGCCTACTCCAACCCATACCTAATTTTGTTTTAGCTTTCATAGCAGCTGAAACCACAGTTGCAGCTAACCTTTCTCCTATACCTGCGTCTCTACTCTTCACTCGTTCCACAGCTTTTCATACAATTTCTCATCCGCTTCGTGCCTTTTTAACAATTCACTTGATTGAGAATATGATATATCGTGCTCTTTACAAGCCTCATCCAAAATATTCACCCCCTTATCACCTCTTTTCAATCGTTTTTCTAATTTCGTTCCTGGACCACAAAATCTATAACCCGGTATGTGCAATTCTACTGGGAGCTTATTTATCACAGTATTCAACAATCCACCACCTTTCCTTCTGCGTGCCTTATTCAAACTACCACTTCTAAATACCATCACAATCTTATATATTAAACTATCTCAGTCAACATCAACAATCTAAATGACAAAAACCGCATCTGCAATTACAATATATAAATACTTAATAGTCGATTTCAGTTAATCCTAAAAACCTTAAAATTTATCTTACAGGATTCATTTCTTACAAATTTAAAAAATAAAACACATTAAATTTATTTTAATATTATATTTCCTAATCATATATAATTTTTCCTCAAATAATTTACATCATTTTTAATTTTTTGAGGCCAATACATAACTAACTCCTTCATTATACAAACACATTCGGATATTACACCACTATACATTCGATCAATTTCTACATCCACTTCTCCACCACTTTCAGCTACACATCGGACCATATCATTATAAAATACATGATATTTCATATCTTCTAAAACAGCTAATCGACAATCCAATGTTTCCTTCAACCGCCATAACTCCGATAAACTTTCAAACGCTAAATACACATACTCGCCACCTTTTTCTATCTTCACAATTCTACTTACTCCATCAAATGATTCAGGTGATATTCGAATATTCATACCTCTAAAAGTTGGAAATATACCATTATTATAATCAAAATACTGCCTTAACTTTGCAGTCTCCGCCATTACCCACTTCCATTCCCTTGAATTAAAGCATACACATTGTTTTTTTACACCAACAATTTTTAACCTTGGTTCAAAATCTTGGTGTGGTAATAAACCAATACATATCCATTTTGAATGACTTTTATTCAAAAAGAAAATTTTTTCTCCTACTAATGGTAACTCCCAAATTGGTTCTCTAACATATTTTTCAACAAATCTTTCACCACTTGATGTCTCTCGTGCAAAATTCTCTGCAGCTACATCTATATGTTCCCAAAATTTATTTGATTCAGACATTTTATTAAAAAATTCTTCAATACCCAAATCTGCCTCAATATCTCCAACCACTTGTAAACCTCTATCAATACTATTATCTTTTACCACTTCACTTTCTTCCACTACCAAGGAACCACTATTATCTTTTTCCAATTCACTTTCTTCCACAATTAAAGAACATAAAGAACTCTGTGGTACCTCATTAAACTTCCGCTTCAACATATTCTCTAATACTAGCATCTATTTAACATAAACTAACTTTATATACCCTAACATTGTCCCCACCCTAACATTCTTCTTTATTCTTTAAACTTCAAATGACCTTAATCATCCTCAAACAATTCTAAAACCTCCTCATTGACCTTGATCGCCAATAAATATTGTTGAAAATAATATAGAAGCTTAGTATACTGAAACCAGCCATTAAAACAAAATGTCCCAACACCTAGAATTGATATTAGAAGCAGTCAAGTTTGTTTATGAAAATTATGGTCATCTATCTGGTATTAAAACAAATCTAATAGAATATATTCCATTAGATTTATTTAAAACGAAAGTAGCCCCAGAATGGATAGAGGAGTTCTGGCATTTAATTTCACCCGACAAACATATTGAACTAGAAGAATATCGACCATGTTTTAAACACTATAATACCGGTGAGGAACAAATTGACGGTCCAGCCCCTTCAAAGAGAAATTGCTCAGTTTGTAAAAAGAGTATTACCCAACAATTTAGAAAATTTAGAATACCGAAAAAGAAAAAACTAAAACATTAAATATGATTTAAATAATATATTTTATATACTAAAAATTTTCTTCATTTATCAATAAAAATGTTAGATAAACAGCTCTGTGGTTTTTTATTTATGTTTAATTATCAATAAAATAAAAAAAACAACTCTGTGGATTCTAACACCTCCCCAATGACTTTGAAATCAAGGTGACATTGACATTCAAACGACCTACACACGACGTTGACCTTCGAATGACCTAAGCCTCCACCATCCGATTCCAACACCTCCTCAATAACCTTGAAGGCAAGGTCGCTCATCCTCAGCCGATTCTAACACCTCCTCATTGACCTTGATCGCCAATAATGCATGCGATCAAGGTCAATGAGGAGGTGTTAGAATCGGCTGAGATACTCTACTCTTCTTTACTTGTTTTTATTAAGTTTCCTACTTTGTTTGAAATTGTACCGATGCATGTGATAGAATTATAACTAAATGTTTTATTGTTTTTTACTGTGGGGTAAATTGAAGATATCGTTTTAGATTTCTGTAGTTTTTTTAGAATATTATTAATTAAATTTATGGTGAAACCGTTATTTAGTGCTATAACGTGTATTCTATTTAATTCTATATCGAAGCTTTCTTTACTCAACGGGACGTTAATTAGTCTGTGAAGCATTGATTGATAAGCAGATAATTTGTGCACAAATTGATATTTTGAATTAGTATATTCATCCACCTGATGAAGCCACAGTGTGGTGAAACATATGTAGTGCATATATATTATTTTGAAACTATACAACTGTGTTTTATTATATCTATATAATGAAGTTTCAACAAGTATCTCCTTCGTCGATTATTAATTATATATTTGCTGTCGCTTATGTAAATTTAGTTTTTATTTATTACTTAATAATTAAAGAGTGTTGTGCCTTCAACAAGTGGTTTTTTTATTCTGCGAACCACTGAGCAAGGGAAGAATTTCTATTCAAAAGTTGAATTACCGACGATTCAACGAAATTTAGTTTTTACGGATTTACTACCCGTGATTACGCAGAAGTGTCAAACCCAGGCACATTCGCCCAAAACAATAATAAATTAATATTTTACTTATAGCCTTCTGTTATTTAGAATAAAGCCATTAAAATTATTTACATTTCCCTTCTTGATTTATTTCTAAACTCTTTTCTGTCTTGTAAAATTTTACTTTCATCTTACCATATTCTTGTGCGACAGATTAATGTTTCGGATTGGGTTATCGTCTTGGCTTAAGTGGAATCACCCGTTACCTTACTTTTATTCAACATGTTTAGTTTGATAATTGGTTTGTATTATTTTTCCTTTTCTTCTTACCGCCATGGTTCATTCTCATTCCAGATCTTGTTCAAGTCGTAGACTTTTACTCTCATTCTTTTACCATTATGCAATCCGAATACGTTTAATTTGTTTATTTTCATTCTTAGATTTGCTATTGATTGTTCAGATATTCAGAATTACCTTGATTTTTCTCTCATGATTGCCGGATGTAAGCTTACTGGTATTTACTAATGCGTTTTTAATCTCCTCGTTTTCTGAAACCAGTTCTTTTTCTTTTCTATATACCTAGTTTATAGTTTCCTTGGGCACGCTAATTTATAAGACATTGCTATGCGAGACTTATGCGAAAACTATGAACAATAACAAGTAATTTATCAATCCGTTCTTTAAAAGCACTTAAATTATGAAAACTTCTTCCAATATGAAACAACTTTTCTATGACCTTCATATATTGAATCAAATTTTTTAGTATACAATTTTATTAAATTTTGCTTAATAACAGAGTATAAGGTAGCCCTTTTGATTTGATCATCCTTCAGCATCACGTTTCTGGTTTTTAGAATTGAAAATTATTTCAGTATGTCATGCATCTTGCCGGCCTATATTTTGCTTTTGTTTCTGTCACATAAACTCGTATGACACACCCATATATCAGTAATAAAATAAAGGAATGAATACTCTGTGTTGAATATTTTAGTCTTTGTTATGGTGCTTACATCCTTTATCTAAATGCCTTATTTAATGCACAATAAAGTTTAGTAGCGCTAAATATTCTGTTATGAGTACCAGTTTTTCTATTTTCCATTGCATTAACTGTCAGGCTTAAATACTTAAAATTTTGTGTTTGTTTTGACCTAATATTATTTGATGTTACTTTCGGTCGTCCCTTTCGTTTGCCTATAAGTAAAACTTTTGTTTTATAAATGTTGATACACATATTCTTCTACTTCAGTTCTTTCTCTCAGATTTTTCTCTTCTGTAAGTTCCCTTTGGAGTTTGCTATCAACAAAACCATCCATATATTGACACGCTTAATCGATAGAAAACTCATAAAAAGCCAAAAGTAAATAACAAAGCTGTCCTAAACAAAATGTTGCTGCCAGTCTGCGTAGCGGAAATGGTCGTGTGGGTTGTGAATTTTTGACAACCCACACGAAGCGCACTACTTTGTTGAAGTTAAATAGTTAAATATTCTTCATATTGGGCGCAATAACGAGAAATAAGGAGCTCATTCCACGTAGCGTATAGCAACCACATCAAGGTACATTTAAATAAAATTATTAGATATAAAAAAGGTAACTACAATGTAAATTAATAAACTCTAAATTCGGCAACTAAGTTGGTATCTTTAGTAAACCAATCTAAAACAGAAAGATAGTGTTAATCATAGCCTCTTTGGCTAAGGTACAATATTTGAAGATATTCTTTTCACCAAATCGCCAGTGAGATAACACTAAATTCCTAACATTGAAACAAATCCCTATATACTTAAATACCTAATACTGACATCTACCCAAAAATTAAAGAACCGCGAAGCGTGGAGGAACATGAACCGTAAAAATAAACGCTTGTCAGTTCTTTAATTTTTAGCAAGGTTTAAGTATTACATAAGGGTTTGTTTTAATGTTAGTAATTTAGTGTTATGCCAGTGACGATTTGGTAAAGAGGGAAAGGAAGGGTTTGTATTATTTAAGCTAGATAACTTTAAATTAAAAGAAGAATATATGAATCGTAAAGTTTGATTAAAATTTACTATGGATAGAGAGTATTATTATGTTTCTAAATACATATTTAATTAAAACTTTAAGCTCGATAGGTAATTAATCTTGTAGTTTTTATATTACTAAGTCAAATTAAAAGGTAAAAGTATGCACGTTCTTAATTTTGATTACGGAAAATTTTTAAATAGAATCGTCTAATTTATAAGCCTAAGCAATTCTATTATATAATTAATCCAACCAATAATACAGAAATTACATAAAAAATCTGACCTCAGGGTCAGACCTTTGATGTAGTTGAGTCATATCCTCATTCGGAGACAGAGAATCCAGAGGTGGTAACCTTGGCAGAACATCCAGAGGTGGTAGCCAAAATATGTATTTAAATAATATAAATAAATAAATTAAATAAATAAATATGTATTAGTTATGCGGTTCTTAGGCAGGGAAGCTACTTCCAATTAGCGTTGTAAATTTCATAAATATAATAATTCACCGTGTCTTTAACGCGGGCATAACCAGCAAGATGATATAGAAATTATTACTACCAATCTCAAACTGGTGATAACAAAAACAGGTAACATAAACTGGTCGAAAAAATAAATTCGTAACAAAAAGCCCTTACCTAACTACCTAACAAATTCTTTGGTCTGTATATATTATTCGTTGTTATTATATTCTTCGTAATGTGGTAAATACTTCTTATTTCTCTCAGCAAGGTACGATCAAGATTCTTCTCTAAGATTCTTAGATTTTTCTCTTAATGTACTGTTGAAGACATTCTTTGAGATCAACGAAACATGTATATGATTTACTATCGTGAGTTAGAGTTATTTCTACTGGTTGTCTTACACTGGATGTCAGATCCATGGTATTCCTCTCTGACCGAATCTCTGATAAATCTCTGATAAATCAAAATAATAGGAATGCAAATTTGCAAGAATATTAAAATAGAAATTAATAATTAAAAGGTGAAGATTTAAATTATGAATCTTCTTCAAGTAAAAGCCGAATCAATTCAATCATTCGACTTCATAAATTCTGTTTTTCCTTAATACCTTTCAAATTTTCCTTTCTTAAACGTATAAAGTCAAAACGTATACAGTGAAGTTAGTGTAGGTTTTTACAGAAATTTTCAATTAAAAAATTGTACATAGTCACGGAAGAATACTATAAAATAATTACTGATTCTATGTTCTATAAATGAAAACAAGTAATTCTTTAAGAATACACAGCCACTGAAATTGTATTAACGTATTTTATGCACTTTATGGCATACAAACGCGTGTTCGCGAGTGTACCCTTTATTCGTTAAAAAAATATAAAATATACATGCAAAAGCATACGACTAAATAACATATTAAAATTGTACATACAACGTATACAAGCAAACGTACAGGCAAAGTATAAACGAGATATAGAACGTAATATAACATCGCGTAGCTAGAGAAAGATAGAGAGAAAACCCATTACTTTTATTAAAAAATATTAATCATAAAAGAAATTATTTGTCTTCATGTTTTAAAAATTAATTCCTAAGTCCCTACAATTAATAAAACTTTACGAGGTCGTAACGTAACGTTAAAGTTATGACCCTATAATTATTACCTATTTCATATACTAATTTTATATGTGTGTAAGGAAGGAAAAATTGCCCGTCTTTATAACGCACACACACGTAAACTTCTATTAAATTAACTTTATGACTTTAAATTTCTTCGAAAAATGGACGGTGTCGGGAGAAAAACTACATAATTTAAATTAAAACTTGCAACCATCTTAACGTCTCAAAGATTTTATGAACTCGTTACGTTCTAATGAGAATACACCTTATAACTAATATTAATATGAGGATTTGTTAACAAATTATATAGAAATACAAGTTTGACATATTCACCCCCAAAACATCACATGAGAATAGGCACGGCTAACTTCATTAATAATCCAACAATTTTGTAAAAATATATTTGTTTTTTTTTGCCCCGCAATAGTATTTTCAATAAAAGCTTTTGCTTAAACTCTATGTAAAAAGTCATAAAGATAAGATTCGACATTAATACTTACTCATACTAACCTATTGTAAGGAATAACATCATATATTTTCAATTAGCCTTATGGCCCTAATCAAATGTACTACTTGTGTAATCTGCAAAACAAACAAAAAATTAAGATCCTACTCCAGTAGTAATCTTAACTGATGCAGTTAAGTATTGAAGAATTATAAACTTTTAAGATAGTGTAAACGGTAAAGCAAGAGTTTGAAACCGGAAAACGTAAGACTGGTATAATTATGCCAACTATTGTAAATCGAAGAAGCGGGGAAACTGAATCAGTCAATTTATTTTTCCATGTAAATCTACTATCAAAACGTCCGTGGATTACGTTCAAGAATTAATCAAATTTCTCTATTTAGTTGTGCCTTGGATGTCGATGTTTGTCTATTCATCGACACCTAGCTTCGCAATGATGTCGATAGTTCTGAGATTTTCGGCTCAAGCTTTAGCGTTTTTAGATCTGGCAAAAATTCTCAGTCTATTGATTTCATTTCTGATGGTGGTTTATTGTCTGTTTTTGATACTTCATTCAATATCGTTCCTGTTGATTATTTCTTCTATTCCTTCTTTGATAGATTTGGCTAGCCAGCTTATCTATATAGATAGAGCGTGATAGATTATTAAATGTAGCCTCTTCTATAATACACTGTATGTAGATAATATTTACATTCCATCCTCTGTCGGCAATCATGATTATAAATTGTTCTTCTTGGCAAGTGCTTGCTTGTTTTCGGTGACTTCAATTGTACAAATTATAAATCGCATCAATCTATAAATTATCGCAAAACAAACATTTTATTTAACTTCATTGGTACACTTCAACTCAATAAATTACTAAAACTATTTGATTTGGTTTGGCGGAATATGGAATGTAGGATAGATGTTACACATGATCAGGATCTGCAAAATATTCTTCGATTTGAACATGCTCCAGAGCTAAACGAGAGAGAGCTAATTGAAACGTCGAGTAGCAGACAGTTCTTCTAAGAATCAATTTCGAACGTAGTTAGAAGCATTAATAAATTCTACTAAGTGTAAACAGAAATGAAGTGACAAACTTTGTGTGATTTTTAATGTTTGAAGACAGTTTGAATTTTCTGTGGTAATTTAGAGTGTATTTAATATTTTGAAGTTTACAACGTTCATTATATTATTTTGTTATTATTGTGTTCTTATATTTTGCAGTACGTTTATTTTCACTACTTGTTTTGCTTTTATATCAGAAACTGTTCTTAGCAGAACTACTGTTTTCTATTTTTCGTTAGTAAGGTAAGTTTTATAAAAAACTTAAATCAATATATTTATAATAATTGGCACTATTTCTAAAACATTGTAGCAGTATGCCTTTTACGAAGAGCAGGCTGCTTTTATTTTAAAAGCATGTTATCGCAGTGGGGTGTCCGTATGGAGGACGGTGAATCATGTTCATTGCAATCCAGCATCCAGCATTTTGTGAAAATTATTCCGACCAAATTGTTTCAAACAAAGTGTTTTCACAAGATTGACGTAGAATTGTGCATCGCTTTGAACATAAAAATTGTAGTTATAAGGGCAAATTCAGTGGACGAACAGTGGATAACAGATAATGATGGTGTTAGAGAACACTGGACAAACCCTAACAAATTATTCAATAATTAACTGCGCAAGCAGATACTGCACTTAATTAATTTTATTACTTTCCAATACTAATTTTAGTCGTCCCCTTTTTAGGCTTATCTTATAGTACCTCTAGAAAAGCTTTAGCAAAAAATTTACATATGTACCCGTATAGAATAACCGTTGGAAATTGACAATGAACGAAGGGTTCAATGCTGTCGATGGAACAATGGGAATTTAAGTGATGATATTCTAAATGTGATATTTACAAGGACAGGGTTTGGTTTCATTTATCATGATACATCTATAGCCAAAATTACAGGACGTGGGCAACTGAAACTTCACATAATTTTGTAGAAGCTAGTTTGCACCCTGTGAATATTGTTGTTTGGATAGGGATGTTATGACATCGAATTATGGATCCGATATTTTTTAATAACACAATAATGCAGAGCAATATCGCACAAAAATACTACAAGCATTTATATGTTGGCCAAATGCAAATTATGTATTTCTAACTATATGGAGTGCCATCGAATTTTACACATGATTCTTTACAGTTTCTCGGAGAATAGTATAGATGATCAAAGGGGGTGCCGACGAGATTTTGAACATTTACTCTGAGATCATTTTCTCCTATGGTTACACCTACATTTATTTATTGCATTATGATCTTGAATTTGTATTTTGTACTCAATAAAACCATTCATTTTCGATTTTGTATCTGTAAATAAATTGTTCATAAATACCTTTTATATTTATATTTTGAACTATTCACTTCAAATAAATGTAATTAATCTTGTGTTGCTGGAATGTACCAATAACATTCGATTCTTGAGACATGACTTATTATTATTATTTATATAATTTATGTTTGCCTCTACCAATTTTTTAATTCTTAACAGATGCAAATTTTGTCCGTTCATATTCATTTATATTATTTTTAAATTATTTAATAGAAACGTATTCTTGTTTTCAAATCAAACAAATAAAACAGACAGGCGTTTCATCTGTATTTTACAATTTCAAATTGTACTGTTCTATTTGCCATCAAATTGCACACGCTGGTACACAATAATTATTCGCACCAGATAGACTCCCAGATAACGTATAATCAGCAGTTATTTCACAATTCACTGGTCGATGCAATTAAAACGTAAAATAGTCCTTGATTATTGTACGTTGTACCTGGTGGTCGATTTGCTTTTATCATAGCAATGCTATCGTGCTGTGTTTCATATAGTGTGACATGTTGGATTCCGGTACAGATTACTTTATAAAAATTTGTTAAAAATATTTAAAAAATCAGTATAAGTGATTTTATATGTTTAAAAAACAAAAAAATATATAACTTAATGAAACAATCGTGGCTTTTTATCAGCAAAAACTACTTTTTAACATTTTTTTAATGCTGAGCAAGTAAATGTTATACTGTAAATACTTCAAATTGTTAAGACTTTTCAAAATCAAAATGTTTATTGTTATTATCATTGCATAATAATAACTTGCCGTAACGGACCTGGTGAGTCATGACTCATGACTAAAGACGGCAGACTATGTGCCCCAGCAGTGGCGTTGCGTGGAGAGTTTAGCAGAATAACAGTGCGCTTACTTAAAAATAAATATATCGAATCCCTATACAAAACCTTAAGAAAAAACATAAATAATTTACCCAACATGTTTACATTGTTGCAAAAAAATGCGGATGTGCGCGATGAAAAAACTGCACCATAATATATGTTTCTGTATTAGTCTCGGAAAGGTTCGTACGTAGCGACGTATATATATGTTTATATACATAGAAGGATTGTCCGACGTTGAGAGATGTTATATTTGCATAGTTAAAGCGCTCTTTGTATCTGTACAACGGATCTTCAGTATTTGTAAAAAGTTGCCCTAATTTTGTAAAATCTACATTTTTATCTAATACACTGTTAAATTTTTCACGGGCACAATCACTTTTTTCATATTCAAGGATATGCAGCACTAGTTTTACGTGGTCAATAATTGCTAATGAGTCCGATAAGGACAGCGCAGTGTTCTGTAAATTTTTTATTGTGTCCAGTATTGGAACGTAACTGTCGTAAATAATTTTTAAATTTGCTGCAACTTGAGGATTGTTAAATTGAACCTGGCTGAGCCGTATTGCAGCTGCTTCTTTGGCATCTAGTTGTAAAATCACTGATTTAATTTTTTCAAAATGTTTATAATAATAAAATGCTGCTTCTAACCAAGTACCCCATCGTATAAGAATTGTTTGCGGCGGCTCGGGTATATCAGGACACAGCGAATGAAATAGCCGAATCCGTTTCGGAGATTTAAGAAAAACCGCTTTCGTTTGTCCTATCAGTTGATCCACATCAGGATAAGTTGTACGTATAGTGTTTGTTACAAGGTGTAAAGCGTGAAGCAAGCATGTGACATGCAGCAGGTTTGGTCGAATCGTTCTGAGTAAGTTTGCCGTGGAATACATAACCTTGGCAGCATGGGTAACTAACATTAACACTTGCTTCGGTAAAATCTCAAATTTGTGTAGTGTTTCTATTAATACATCATATATCGCTCTGGCAGTACACCCTTGCATTCGTTTACAGGTTAGTAAATAAGGAGGAGAAGGTCCTTGCGGAGTCAGCGTCCGTACTAGAATGGCTAGGATGGACTGTTTTTTAATATCTGTAGTTTCGTCTATTGTTAACCACAGGAATTTTTTTTTACCGTATTTTTCATACAATTGACAATTCTCTTTAGTCTTTAGTCATGACTCATGAGGTTGTAACGTTGTATGTATTCGTATATTCGATTATTTTCTCTAGGTGTTAGTCTTCCTTATTCTGAGTCGAATTCGTTCAAAAAAACATCATTGATATGACAGGCGGTACCAGGGCTTGAACTCGAAATATTATGGTCTAATAACCCGCTAGACCAATAAGACCAGGTTATATAACGAACATCACTTTGGAAAATCCTAAGGAAATTAGGATTCAAGTCAGGAAAATACCAAACAATATATTGATTAAACAAAATTATATTATCTTATGGAGACCTCGTTACTTGAAAAATATAAGAAATTTTCGTGCAGAATGCAGAGAAATAAATTATTTATATGTATTCTCGGCTGTTGTTGCAGATACTTCTTGGTGAAACATTTTAACTTCATACAGTAAATAATAAAAATAAATTAAAACACTTGGCTTGTTTCACTATGAGATTTATTTAAATTCTCTAACAATTGTTTCGGCTGTTATGCCATTCTCAAAGAGATCTATAAATCTAACTTAAAGACTATCGCACTTGTTCTTATATGTTGTCTGTTCTTGTGTGTAGTGGGGGTGGTATTATATTGTGTATTACGGTGTCTATAAAGGGTGTATTGGCATATTCTATCTGTGTGTTGGTGATTAATAGATTTTGTTTTTTCGCTATTTTTATTTCTAATATTTCTAGGAGGTCCAATCTCTTGCTTTTTGTGATATTGTGTATTAAGTCGCAGTTATCTATATCGGGGAAGTGGTTGAGTTCTATACAGTGTTCGGCAAAGCCTGTGTTTTTCTCACTATATAAAATTGACTTTTTGTGTTCTTTAACTCTGTTTTTAATGGCTCGTCCACTTTGGCCGATATAGATAGCTTCACAGTCTTTACATTTTAATTTATAAACACCTGATTGGTCCATTTTATCTCTTTTATCTTTGTTGTTGCTAATCATTGTTCCTAAATTTGTTTTATTTACCCAGCTTATTTTGATATCTAATCCTTTTACTATTCTGTTTATTTTATTAGTGAGTTGTGGTATGTATGTAATTTTGTGCCATCTTTGTATATTTTCTGTTATTTTCGGGTATAGGTATTTGTTCTTATTATTTTGTATTTCTTTACGTTTTAACAGTTTATCTACGATTTTAGGGTCATATCCATTATTTCTTGCGATTAATTTAATTGTGTTTATTTCTGTATTAAAATCTGTCTTGCTTAATGGTGTGTTTGTGGCTCTATGTATATAACTATTGAATGTTGACATTTTTATTTTCATCGATTGCTTCGCGTTTGCATGTAATATGTTGTCTGTAAAAGTGGGTTTTCTGTAGATTTCGAATGTAAGCTTATTATTATGTCTGTTTATTGTAATGTCTAGAAAGTTTATTTTCTTGTCTTTTTCTGTTTCTTTTGTAAATTGTATCTTGTGGTTTATAGAATTTATTACTTTTAGGAACTCCGTTAATTGCCTATCTGTACCCTTCCATATGCAAATTATGTCGTCTACATATCTGGCCCAGAAATGGACTTGTTGAATTAATACCGTGTTTTTCTTGAATAGTTCTTCTTCGAATTTATTCATGTATATTTCTGCTAATAGCGGGCTTAACGGATTTCCCATCGGTAATCCTTCTATTTGTGTGTATGTTTCATTGTTGAATTTGAAGTAATTCTGATTTAGACATAAATTTAAAGTTTCTTTAATTTCTCGTTTATCTGTGTCATTAAGGTTATTGTTATTAATGTGTATGTCAATTATCTTTTTTATTTCATTTATTGGTATAGAGGTAAAAAGGCTTTTAATGTCAAATGAGACTAATTTAGCATTGCTAGGTATCTTTATGTTTTTTAAATTGTTCGTTAATTCTATGGTATTTTTTATCGCATATTTAGATTTGAAATTTATTTTTGTCGGTAACTTTTTATTGAAATACTTGCAAAGTTTGTAAGTCGGGGCATTTATGTATGATACTACTGGTCGCATTGGTGTGTTGTCTTTATGAAGTTTTAGTTGTCCATACAGTATCGGTGTTCGTGGGTTCATTATTGTTAGATTTTTATTCTTAAGTGTGTCATTGTTTTTTATGAGATTCTTAACTTTTTGTTGGTAATTATTCGTAGGATCGGAATTTAGTTTTTTAAAATCTTCGGTGTTTATTAGGTTATACATTTTTTCATTATATTTGGTTCTTTCTAATATTGTTACTGTATTACCTTTATCCGCTTTTGTAATCACTAAGTTGTTATCTTTCAATTTCTTTCTTATTGACTTAACTGTCTGGTTTTCATTATTGTTGTTACTATTGCGAATGTTGGTATGTTCGGTTTTAATTATCTTCTTTATTTTCTCTTTTTCTAAATCATGATTTTGTATTGGTTGTAAGGCTAACTCTAAGTCTACCGCGAGGTTTTTAATTTCATTGGTGTGGGTAATGTTTGGATTATATTTAAGGCCTTTTTCCAGTAGTTTGGTTTCGCGGTCTGTGAACTGTATATCTGAACGATTAATAAACCGTGGGTAAAAAGTATTATAATCAGGGTTATTTTTAGGTACAATTTTAGCAACATTCAAAGATAACTTACAATTCTTTAACTCTACAAGTTTCTTTAGGTGGATCTTGTGGTGTTGGTAGCTTCTTTCTTGTACTTCTTCTCTAGTTTCCCTGTCTATTATGTCAAAGATGATCGCGTGTAACCTTTGTAGTAACGTCATGTGGATGATTTTAAGGTGTAGTTTGAGGTTGTTTCTTCGTGTGTACCATTTTTGTGCTTCTTTGTGTAACCACAGTTTGTAGCTTTGTTCTATTACTTCTATTGCTTCTCTGCTTTTGTTGTGGCAGGTAACCTTCATAAATTTTGGTGTGACACCCTCTTTTATACACTGTTTGTTGAACCATAGGTGGTTGTTGCACTTGTGGACTTTAAGTAAGGTTTTACGATATAAATCTGCTAGTTTGCCTTCGCTGGCTAATTTAATATTCTCGGCTGTTGTTGCAGATACTTCTTGGTGAAACATTTTAACTTCATACAGTAAATAATAAAAATAAATTAAAACACTTGGCTTGTTTCACTATGAGATTTATTTAAATTCTCTAACAATTGTTTCGGCTGTTATGCCATTCTCAAAGAGATCTATAAATCTAACTTAAAGATTTTTATATGTAGAATGGGGGAAATGCGGGTCACATAAAAGCAGAAATATGGAAGGATGCAACGGTGCTTAATTAAAAACAAGCATTTATCGAAGGTCTTTCTATTGCTTCAAATGAGCCATTTGACAAAGGAAAGTGACTAATTGTGTTTCACATTGGCAGCAAAACTGGTTAAGTGATTGGTGGTTTGTCATTATTTGAATCCAGGAAAATGGGAGGCTATCACAAAGGTACGAATAGTGAGGTGTTCATCACATGGTTACGAATTATAATACCTTTTCTTGAGCCCAGTTGTGAATCAGGAAATGTCTACCAGATAAAGCTAGGCTAAAGCTTGAATTGCTTAAGCTTTTAAGATACTACGCATTCTGTCATCCAGTTTCGCACGTGGTTGATGAAATTGCTAGTATAGTTTTACATTTGCCGCATGTCACTGTCGCGGCCAATAATATGTCATTTAAATTGTATGATGTATAAACAAAATTTATTGTTAGAAGGATTAAACATGGTTGATGCTGATGCACGAAAAAATATCATTCATGACGTCATCACAGAAGAAAACGAAATATATGATCTAGATAATATTGTTGACAATATGTCTGGATCGTCCCCTGAATTATGATTAAATTCAGATTCAGATCATGAAAATGAGTAATTTCAATATGTTCGACATATTGCTGTAGTAGTAAATTAAAATATAGTCTAAATTTCTTTCGTACTTTTTAATATGTACTTACTGTTTGTTTTGTAAAATAAATTTTTTTTTAATTAAATAGACTTTGTAGGTTTAGAAAAATGTTTATCTAAAATAAGTAAAATGATATCCATTTAAATGCATTTTATCGATCTCTTACTATAGATACTATTAAAATAGCTGTGTTTTTTAAAATATTATATTTGTTAAGTAAGCACTAATGTTAAGAAATACTTAAATATTAATGATAATTATAATATATATCATTGCCATTATTAATGCTTTAAATTTATTAGCTTCACATTTTCTATGTGTACAATTATCTCTTGAATACCAACGTATCTGCTATAATGGTTATTATGAACAACCCATAATTGCTAAAATAAAAAAAGTACATATTAAAATTCTTATCGTAAAATACAGGTGTCATATTTTAACGTAAATTTATCAGCTACATATACCAGGTGCGCCATTAGAATGTCGACAGAGTTTGGCGTGAAAACTAACAAAGATAGGAAAGTGAGATTTTCTGTGCGTATATAGTATATCGCAGTGGATATTGTAAAATTATTTATGAATATACAGGGTGTTACAAATTCCCGTATCCCCTGATATAATGTAAAAATATTATACAAGATCTTAAGTAGGTAGTACCATATTTATCGAAATTCAAACGCTTCTCGATATTTTTTGATATTGTCAGCAAATTTCCTGTAAAATGGTAGCAATAAAGTAAAACTTATTGACAGTATTTTCAACGATATTCCACTTTTATGGGAAATATTTTTAATATTATGCAATATGCGGGATATGCAATATGACTAGCTAGCCATGATTTTCAAAAAAAAAATTCAGAGTCTAACGAAATGTTGAATCTCTGCTGAGAATTTCGACAATAAGTCCTTTTTTTGTAGTTTCTATTTGTCATCCTCCCATTTTAATATTTGTTCATATTTATCAGTGCTTGTTTATTGCAATTTGAATTATTTAGTTGTTGATTATTAGTTATTACGTACTACTTTATTCTGGTTATCAATTATACCGTTTTGCTCCTGTTATTTTTTGCCTACTTTCGTTTACTAAAAATGAATTTCTCGAAGGAGGAACTTATGTTCTTGGAGTTTGCAACAGAAATACACTATTAGCATAAGAATGTATGCAGCGGAATACCCTAATCGTAGAACGCCGGATAATAAGAGCTTTGACAATTTGTTGGTAAGCTTTCTTCGGTTAGGCTCAATGAATTACCCAAAACATGAAGAGACAAAAACTATGGTTACAGAAGATAATGAAGTGGCAATCATTCAGTCCGCTATAGAAAATTCGCACGTGTCTACAAGGGAAATTTCGAAACAACATGGCATTACAACCATTAGCACGAGAGGAATATAAATAACAAAAGTTTCACCCTTATAAAATTAATATTCACCAACGCTTATTACAAAAAATTTTGAAAATAGATTTATGAATTGTGAGTAGCTGCTTTTAGGATTACGTCAAGATCAAAACTTTCCAGACTACGTACTTTTCACAGATGAAGCAACATTTGCCAATTCTAGCACTTAGATAGGATGCGCTCTTGTAGCAGCTTCGCTAATTGGTGGACTGGGAGAGAAGTTTCAATAAGCTGGCCATCGCGATCACCAGATCTCACCCCTTGTGATTTTGGTTATGTGACCTACTATAAAAAACATAGTTTACATGAAAACCCCCACATCTACAGAAAACATGAATCAGCGTATCAGAAATGCTTTTCTCCATTTGCACGAGAACAATATGACTGAAAATGTAAGGCAGTCCATAAAGAGAAGGCTGAGAATTAAGATTAATTTATTATTCTAAAATACCTGTCTTACGGGTTTGTTTAAATAAAACCAACGGCAATTTAAAATAAACTATTTTAATAATAAAACCCACTAAATAACATTTAATAACTATTAATAACAGTATTTATTTCGATATTTATTTCACATTTATGTAAATATCAACACGACGGCGGCTACTCGTTGAATGAATCTCTCCCTCCATTTCGAGTTCTTTGATACTCTGAACTCTGGTATGTTTGATTTTCTCGGTCTTTCGGTATAGGCGCTTTCTCTTAATGGTGTTGACGTCGCACAGCAGGTGACGTCAATGGATGACTCACATCACATTATTAAGAATTCAAAAAGTGTACAAAATAATAATTTTGTGGAAGCTTACGTTTTAAAAAGTCAGACGCTTCAACTGTTAAATTTTTGACAAAATTTACAATATAACCAAAACTGGTTGTCGGATGTGCACTTAACCATATATCACTGCAAAGATAATATAGGTGGCTATCGAAATTCATTTAAACAGAAAAATCTGAAGGTGGGTGCGGGAATTTGTAACACGAATAAATTTATTGCAAATGCAACACTTTGAAATAATAAATAAGCTATAACATATTCATTGAAATATTTATCTGTCTTACACCTCGCTTGGTATATACTTGTCTCTTCCTACTTGAATACAATTACCAGAGTTTTATCATTTTCTAGATGTATCGGAATGTTTGAGGTTTTAAACACAATCTAAGTTTTTAATAATAAATATGTTAACAAACAAAGTCTAAATAATATACGACATATGCAAATTGCTCTCAGATTACATAACCATCTGCTCTTTTCTTAGATTGAATGGGAAACACACTATTTTTTTATATTTATATACATCTAACCTTATAACTGAAGTAATTTGTCAGATGAAAGAATTAATGGAGTATCACTATTCTTGCTTAGGAATTTATGAAAAATAAAATGCAGAAAGGCGCACAAAATCATATACTAAATAAAAAATATCCAAAGAAAAGTAGTAGAAAATGTACAGAAAAAACAAAATATAACAAAAAACAAAATAATCCGTCTATTATAAAAATTGAACACGAATAATCCCAACTCCATACTTTTTATAATAGATAAAAAGAAATTGACGAAAACAAAAAATATCTAACGAGAAACTTTTAGAGACTTGAAGGTACAAATTTCAAGCCGGTAAAAATAGATGTAAGTTATATGTCCAGACATAATACAAACCATTCATTAATTACCAGACGTCCACTCTGCAATTTCATTCATTTAGCCGGATACACGTGGAGTAAGATAAGATAATATTTAATATATAAAGATGGGCAATGCATTAATTGAAAGAGTTATTAGTGTAACTGTACGCGACACATATCGCTAATAATCCTCAAGTGTAATCTAGTTTAAATCTATATTGTTACGTATTGTCAAAACCGCCAAACAAATAAATTTTTGTTAAATTTCAACGCTTCCGAAATTTAACTTGTATATTCAAGTAAATCAGGTAAAAATAATACAATTCTATGAACATAATTAATAGACGATGCCGATATGTTGAAACCCCATTTAAATGTAGATTGTAAAACCAGTTTTAAAGTTTAAAATAATTTTGAACATTGACTTCGTCAGGTGATTGACAAACACATACTACATAATAGTTATGTATTAGTCAACTACTTGATGAATTTTCTTGATGTATTTTCCAGACACCTGCTGAAACCAAGGTGTTGTGAAACAATTGTAGTGCATTAAAAATCATTTGCAACTTTGAAACTCGTTTTTGAATTTGCACTCTGTCAGGGATGCACAGACTTATAGGGAACAGGGGCCACTCGGGAAAATTATAAGCCAAGGACGGGCCACTTCGAAGAATATTTATTAACACAAATATTTTTATTTTGAAATATTATGAATTATACTACAAATGATAAAAATAAAAGAACATTCAAAAATGTTTGTTGTAATTATGTAATCGTAGTGTAATCTAATCATTACAATGTAATATTTCATGTTTTATTATTTTGATGCATGACATTGCATTGACCTAACAATTTTGTTTACGTTTGGCTCCACATTACTTGTCGCCACACGTAAAATTGCTTCCAGATTTTCATTTGCCAGACGGTTTCGATTTTTTGTTTTGTTAAGTTTCATCACTGAAAGTTTCATCACTAAAAGTTGAGTAAATTACCTTCATTAAACTTGTTTCGTAAATTATCATCAATTTGCATGTCTATCAATTCCAGCTGTATTGATTCCGGTGCATTTTCGGGTGAAATGTTGAAAGGATTACTGAAAATGTCTAATAGAGGTTTAACTTTTTTTAAGTCTAGAAAACGATCATGTATTAAAATATAAATTTTTTCAACATAAGCGAAATTGACATCAGTTTTATTGAATTTCTCCATAATTTTTTTGTAGTTCGGAAAATGGCTGTAATTGGCTGAATTGATTTGTATCCTGAAAAGTCTCAATTTGCATTGAAAGGACGAAACATGAGAGTATAACTGCGAAATCAATTAATCTTTGCCTTGGAGTCGCGTATTTAAGACATTCAAGTGATTTGCGATGTCTACAAGAAACGCTCAGTCACGCAGCCAATCAGGGTTGTCGAGTTCGGAGACGTCGTTTTCTTTTCCGCCGGAAATATTTTGATTTCTTCAATCAACTTAAGAAACCCCTCTAGTGACAACCCATGACTTAGCCACCTTACTTCAGTGTAAAACAGGAGATCACCATATTCGCTTTATTCGCATATTCGCCGTACTAAAACTTTTATCACATTTTCAAATCCCAATAATTTTGAACAGAGGGCCTCTTGATGTATAATGCAATGAAATTGCATTAATTCCTTGGTATCTATGTTTTTAGTTTGTAAATACTCTTTTAACATAGTTATTATACCAGATTTACTTCCAACCATTGAAGGTGCTCCGTTAGTCGTAATTCCAGATAATTTCAGTAAATCCAAATCCATTATAGAACATTTTTCCAGAACAGCTTTGAGCATGTCACTCCCCTTGGTTCAACTTGTCAAACAACTCATACCAATCAGTTCTTCACTCACTTCAAAATTTTGCGTTACACCTCGTAAAAATATTAAGAGTTAAGCAGTGGATCTTATATCTGTATGCTCGTCGAGTGCTATAGAAAAATACTCCAAACTTTTCGATTTCGTAGCTAATTGCTCTTCTATATTAGCTGCTAATGTGGTAAGTCTTCTTTGAACAGTCATCCGATTTAGTTGAATTTTCTCAAACCTCTTTGCATCTTTCGGACACATTTTTTTTGCGGCTATATCTAAACACTGCTTAACAAACTCACCATCTTTAAAAGGCCGACAAGTTTTCGCTATTATTCGAGATATTTCAAAGCTAACTTCAGTAGCTGTTTCAGCATCTTGAATTGGTTTTCTAAACATAGCTTGCTGGCCTATTAGTTCCCTTTGTAAAGTGCAAATTTTTGGCGTTCGATTTTCGCCGGTTAATTTGGTAAAAGTATGATGCTGGGTTTCATAATGACTTTTCACATTATATTCCTTAGGAATAGAAACACTACTCTTGCATATTAAACAGACACTTTTGTTATGCGATGAAATAAAAAAGTAATTTTCGGTCCAAATATCTTGAAACTGTCGATTTTCATCTTCAACCTTTCGACTAGGTTTTTTAGTGGGGCCTAGTTTATCCATATCAAAATTGATATTATATTTTTACGTAGGTAGATGTCCAGTTCGAACGACGAAATATTTATTCTTCCCAGATTACAATTCAAACAATATAACGTTCGCTTGTCCGTAGATAAAACTTAACTGCCCCGATAGCGGGCGATGCGTTGTATTTATACGAGTTACCTAACATCGAGAACCTACCACATTGTTTGGGGATAATACCGACGTGTTTCGCGAATCTTCGAGTTCTAGTTGGTTCGACATATTTCTAGTCTCGTTACAATATGCTTGGAGTTATGTCGTAGTACAAACAGTATAGTATACCTATATATACGCTTTACGGTAACCGTGAGAAATGCAACCTTAGCGTCTTTTCTTGGCGTTACTAAGAAATGCTCTCGAGTCGCTCAGATAAGAGACAGTACAAATATATATAATGTATAGAATCCACGGTTGGTTCTTGGTGAAACATAATGAATAATTTACTAAGGAAAACACTCGGTATACTGTTTCACAAAATATATTTATATATTTATATATGTTTCGACTTTTCAGTCATTATCAGAGTTTTTAAACTAAAATAAAAGTACACTTCTACCACTATTTATCAGTTTTTACAAGACTTTATTACGGCATCAATAGTAGGGGTGTTGAAAAAATCCAGCTGTGTATTTGTGACATGTCTATTAAGATTTATGGCTTTTTTTATTTCTAAAATTTCGAGGAAGTCAAGTCGTTTTCCTTTATTACAAGTATGTAAAAGTTTAAAATTACTGGTATTGAACAAATGTGTATTTTCAATGCAATGTTCCGCGAATCCCGTATTCATGTTACCATAAAGAATAGAACTTCTATGCTCTTTTATCCGTTCTTTTATTGGGCGTCCTGATTGGCCGATGTATATCGCATCACAATCACTGCAACTTAATTCGTACACACCTGACTTATCACACAATTCTGTTTTTTCTTTATTATTTACTAAAATATTTCCTAGATTGACTTTATTCATTTGGATGGCATTTAACCCTAATTTATTCAGTTTATTAGAAACTTTATTGCTAACCCCAGGTATATAGTTGAGTGTGTGAAATGTTTTATTCATTTTTGTATATGTGTACCCGTAGTAAAAATTCTTCGTAAGGATAGTATGTACGTTGTTTTTTGATAATCATTTTATCTATAAATTCTGTTTTATATCCGTTGTTTCTAGCTATTGTTTTTATGGTGGTTACTTCTCTTTCGTAATTCTCATTATTTAAAGGGAAATTAATCAGTCTATGTATAAAACTATGAAACGCTGCCATTTTTATATTCCAGGACTGACTGGAATTTGCCGGGATTACTGTATCCGTTGTAGTGGGTTTTCTAAATATATCAAACTCGAATCGTTTATCCATTCTTGTTAATTTTAAGTCTAAAATATTTAGCGTTCCGTCGAACTCTTTTTCTATAGTGAATTGTATTTTATTGTTAAGAGAATTTAAATACTTGAGAAATTGGTCTAGTTGTCTATCTGTGCCTGGCCACAGGCATAAAATATCGTCTACATATCTGCCCCAAAAGGAAATGTATTTTAATAGTGGACTGCGGTTGACATTGTTTATGTGTTTAAATTCAAAATCCGCCAAATATAATTCAGCGAGCAACGAGCTTAGCGGGCTACCCATTGGTAAACCGTTGGTTTGTGTATAAAATTTGTTATGAAATTTAAAATAGTTTTGTTTAAGGCAAATATTAATTAAGTTAAATAAAGTATTCTGTGTTACGATGTTCGGGATAGACTTTTGAATATGATTCTTTAAAATTGTTTTTAGTTCCACTATGGGGATGGATGTGAAAAGACTTTTATATCAAAGGAGACTAATTTCATGTTAGGGGTTAAAACAATATTCTTTAATTTGTCTATTAATTCAAAGGAGTTTTTTACAAATTAAAGAATATTGTTTTAACCCCTAACATGGAATTAGTCTCCTTTGATATAAAAAGTCTTTTCACATCCATCCCCATAGTGGAACTAAAAACAATTTTAAAGAATCGCATTCAAAAGTCTATCCCGAACATCGTAACGCAGAATACTTTATTTAACTTAATTAATATTTGCCTTAAACAAAACTATTTTAAATTTCATAACAAATTTTATACACAAACCAACGGTTTACCAATGGGTAGCCCGCTAAGCCCGTTGCTCGCTGAATTATATTTGGCAGATTTTGAATTTAAACACATAAACAATGTCAACCGCAGTCCACTATTAAAATACATTTCCTTTTGGGGCAGATATGTAGACGATATTTTATGCCTGTGATCAGGCACAGATAGACAACTAGACCAATTTCTCAAGTATTTAAATTCTCTTAATAATAAAATACAATTCACTATAGAAAAAGAGTTCGACGGAACGCTAAATTTTTTAGACTTAAAATTAACAAGAATGGATAAACGATTCGAATTTGATATATTTAGAAAACCCACTACACCGGAAACAGTAATCCCGGCAAATTCCAGTCTATCATGGAATATAAAAATGGCAGCGTTTCATAGTTTTATACATAGACTGATTAATTTCCCTTTAAATAATGAGAATTACGAAAGAGAAGTAACCACCATAAAAACAATATCTAGAAACAACGGATATAAAACAGAATTTATAGATAAAATGATTATCAAAAAACAACGTACATACTATCCTTACGAAGAATTTTTACTACGGGTACACATATACAAAAATGAATAAAACATTTCACACACTCAACTATATACCTGGGGTTAGCAATAAAGTTTCTAATAAACTGAATAAATTAGGGCTAAATGTCATCCAAGTGAATAAAGTCAATCTACGAAATATTTTAGTAAATAATAAAGAAAAAACAGAATTGTGTGATAAGTCAGGTGAGTACGAATTAAGTTGCAGTGATTGTGATGCGATATACATCGGCCAATCAGGACGCTCAATAAAAGAACGGACAAAAGAGCATAGAAGTTCTATTCTTTATTGTAACATGAATAGGGGATTCGCGGAACATTGCATTGAAAATACACATTTGTTCAATACCAGTAATTCTAAACTTTTACATACTTGTAATAAAGGAAAACGACTTGACTTCCTCGAAATATTAGAAATTAAAAAAGCCATAAATCTTAATAGACATGTCACAAATACACAGCTGGATTTTTTCAACACCCCTACTATTGATGCCGTAATAAAGTCTTATAAAAACTCATAAATAGTGGTAGAAGTGTACTTTTATTTTAGTTTAAAAACTCTTTGATAATGACTGAAAAGTCGAAACATTTTGTTGTGTTTTTCCCCGAAGAATTATATTGAACTAACAGTGTATTTATGACATTTATTTAAAATGTACTTTGATTTTATATTGTATATTTAAATGTTTATATTTTGGAATTTTTGTTTTGTCCGAGACTGTATGATTATTATTGCATCGGAAGTTGTTACGACTTGCGGTATGATTCTGAACTGCATGTGTCCGATGTCCGCATATTTTGTCGGTCTTGGAGAGAGAGATATCAAGTGTGTTGAGGTGTACGTTTGGGGGTAAAAAACTTCATTTTTTACTTCTTGCAAATTTGATTTAAGAACGGTTTATTTTGTTTGTTTGATCTTTTTTGTATTTAAATTTCATTTACGTGTTTTAACGAGTGGTGCTAATCTCGTAATTTATATTTTTATAGTTATTTTATGCTTGATATCTTTCGTACTAGTTTTCAGTAAAAAGTGTTGCGATTGTAAGTACTTTCTTTTATGTTTGATTTATATAAATTCTATTTTGCTATAATTATTTGATATTTGTGCTTACCTGTAATTTTTTGTGTTTTTGTGAGGGAGTTTTTTTTTGTCAAGATATTCTAGAACATTTTATTCAGGTTGGAGGGGAGATTTGTCCTTGTGTTTAGTTCGCACAAGTAAAGTAAATTACGGTTTTGACGTTTAGTCTGTTTACGATTTGGATTTGTGGGGTTATAATTTAGGTTTGAAATTTGAGAGTTTTCTTAATTATCTATTAGTTTTAATTATTGCTCGCGCGTCACAGGAGGTTTTCCTCTGTGTGCGTGTTATTTATCACACAGACTGTTTCCTCCAAGCTATGGTTAATCATGCTTTAGCTCTCTTTACATTTTGCAAAGAGTTTTTCTTTTTTTTTTTTTTAATAAATTTTATAAAGGAAAATTATGACTTTGTATTAATGCCATTTTGATCTTTATTTTCCACGTTCTTGCTTGTGCGAGAGCAAGACCTGAAGAAATAAGTTTCTAGCTAGAAGATTTTACGATTGAACTAGTCCGGATTTTTGTTGTGAGTTGACTTTATAAGCTAAAAGCACAGTACACAGCAATATGTTAGAGATTATATAAATATATTTTGTGAAACAATATACCGAGTGTTTTCTTTAGTGAAAGTATAAATATATGTAACAGCGTTTTATTAATTAATATATACTCTGTATTCCTTGCAGTTAGGTAGCAATAGTTTTATATTCACATTTTGTAAATTTTGTAATTGTTTAATTAAAATAAAAACATTTTTTTTTTGCAATTATAAAGTTATTCAAACAAAATTCTTAGAACAACGAGGAGCATACATGTAGTAAACCTGAACAAGAAAGTAGTAGGTACTTAAAGATACATACATATATTACTAACAATTACATCGCTGCTCTATGTATATGTCAATAAAATTAAAAATGTAGCATTTAATCAGTTATTTAGTTGTAAATTATTGAAAATATTTCACAGAGCATAGGAATATTTATCCAGCAATACCAGTTTAACTTACTCCTACATAAGTTACAATACTAGTATACATATTCTGCTATCTATGACATATTGACATGTTATTCGACTTTAAATGTATTATTAAAAGTTTGAAGAATGAATAAGTACACACGATGACATTATAATGCTTATTTAGTAAACTTAGAATCTACATTATTCTAAACTATAAAATAGAAATGTATATAAAGATATTTGTATTCAAGCGAAAAGTTAAAATAAAGTATTTTATATTCAGGTAAATATATTTCATGTAATTGATAGTCACATCTTATAAATAAATGTGTTACTGGAAACAATACACTGGATGAACAGAAAAATGGAAGAACTTATCCCAGATGACAGCATTATTAAAGGTACAAGTTTTTATTCACCTTGTTATTATTATAAAAATAAAATGATAAAATAAATTTGGTTACATTAAATATTGCATTTTATTTTTAAACCTATTAAAAGAAGAATAAAAATTAGTGTTATATATATATATATATATGTATATATATATATATATATATATATATATATATATATATAATATTTTCGTGACCTTGGTATAATATGGTAAACTTAATAAGTCAGCGATTAAAGGTCTGGTTTATTACTTCAAAGTATATATATTTAAAACAACCCTACATATTTCGGCAATGATCCCTTTGTCAAGGATATAAAAAATATAAATCTATTTATATTTTTTATATCCTTGACAAAGGCATCATTGCCGAAACATGTAGGGTTGTTTTAAATATATATACTTTGAAGTAATAAACCAGACCTTTAATCGCCGACTTATTAAGTTTACTATATATATATATATATATATATATATATATATATATATATATATATATATATATATGAAAATTTTGTGAAAAACTTATCTGCGCGGAATGTGCATATATCGATATTTCACTGTTTTTTACAGATCATCAGTGCACCTTACCGAAGACAGACATGATATTCACTTCTATACTACGTGTATATATACGAACTGTAATGAACTTCATGTGTATGAGAATTAATAATTATTAAATCTCATTTTACATGCGATATATATATATATATATATATATATATATATATATATGTAGATTATAAAGTAATAAATAATTAATTTCTTCTTTGTTTTATGTATACATGAGCGATAAATAAAAAGAAACTATATTTCATACACATTGGTTGTATTTAAAAAGTCTAGCCTACGACAAAAAAATCATACATTGAACTTATAGTTAATATGTTAGTTAGTATGCGGATGCGGCAAGATATATGTTGGTCAAACAGGAAGATCGTTTGAGAAACGCATTGCTGAACATTGTTCTTCGTTTAGAAATAAAAACAGTAAATTCATAGATTTTTAAAAAACGTTGTAAAATAATACTAACCTTTTTCATTTTATATTTTTAATTTAGTTTGTCTAACGGCCTAAAAAAACGAAAACCTAAATTAATCGAAATTGCCGATTTATTAATAGTGTCGAACCGCTTTATTAACCTGAACTAGATGAGTTCACTATGCGTTCTAACGGAAAATCAAAACGATAAATGGCAATGACCATCAGGTCTCTTATGGCCTATTGTGGCATCAAATGTGATGTATTGTAAATTTATTTTAAATATAGCCATTTCGTCATACAAACCGTGTCGAAATTAACCATTATATCTGCCAATATTTCGGCAAAATCTTAAGATTTTCAGACAATATTTTTTTTATGAGACATTTATGTAGTTAACTTTTGTTATTATATTTGTTATAATCGAGAAGGTGCAACTGACTTTTAGGACAGTTTGGATTCAAAACATTAAATGGCTCTGTCATTACTTCTACAACAGATTCAAAGAACTTCTAAGCTGCTCTTACCAAGACGACATTTATATCTTGTTATAGCAATATTAAGGGTTTGAAAAGCATTTTCATCACAGACAAGCATAGTCGCCTATTAATATGCATAGCGCAGACAATAGTGTAATATAAGTATTGTATTTTTGTAATTACGAGTACATATGAGTAAAATCTATGAAATATTTTAAACTTGAAGAAATAAAATTAGTGTTGGAAGAATTTATATTTTACTAAAGACTTAATGTGTAGTTATTTTATTATATTCATGAAAAAAAAATAAGAACATTATATGAACATTATATAAAATGTGGACGAGGAAGAATATTTCGTAACGTAAAACAGCTAAAGCAAGTAGTACGAATTCATTTATATCGAATGATCCTACAAGGAATACCTTTAGGTATACTTAATACCGTTAAATTTCATATCAAGAAAAATATTTTTGTAATAAATTTATAAAGTATTTCCAAATGAACTATTATCGAATTATGTATATTGGACAAAATTTGTTATCTTCGATAGAAAACAACATCCTTAATTTCCAGCCATAATATATATTTAAAAAACTTGAAAGAACTAATAAACAGACGTGACAGCAACTTCCTGTAATTATCTGCATTTCTAATTCTCTTTTTCTAAATGTACACATACACACACATCATTATCACCTGATTATAGATCATAATCACAAAATACTCATAAACATATCCGCTACTAAGAGAAAAGAAGTAAAAAAACGAAAACCTAAATTAATCGAAATTGCCGATTTATTAATAGTGTCGAACCGCTTTATTAACCTGAACTAGATGAGTTCACTATGCGTTCTAACGGAAAATCAAAACGATAAATGGCAATGACCATCAGGTCTCTTATTAAACGTTGTCCGTGATGGCCTATAATGATGGTAATAGCATGATTTTAATGATAGTCACTGATGCATATCTTGACTAACATGTATCGGTTGGTCTAAAATGTTTCGCGGATATATTAAAGAAAATTTATTGAAAATAGAGACAGTGACTTTTATTTAACTAAACTATCGATAGTTCCAAAATATTTATTTCATGTTAATAATAAATATAAGGACGTCGACGTTAATAACAAAAATAGAAGGTTATTGGCACTATCGATTAGAAACATTCATTTTAAGAAGAAATCAAAATGCAGTTACCACGTATTTTATTATTACTTTTATTTTTGCACGACTATAGTTTCTCCACACAGTGTGTGATTATCAAATCAAAATACATTAGTTTGGAAATCAAAGTAACAAAGTAGGTACTACAAAATACTTTTCCGTAGGGGAAGAGAGCGATGAAAGCTAATATATGCTAAAATATAATTTTAAACATCCAGAAGAAAATTTACATATACAACGTGAAATTACAAAAACAGAGAAAAGTCTGGCTAACTTTTGATACAAATTAGTCATTAAGAATTTTATTTTCAAGTATTTGGTTATGTTTGTAGTGTGAGACAGGATTCATTTACCTCGTGCCGATTATACAATAGACAGTATAAAGTCGGTCACACAGGCTAAACAAGATTAAAGATAAAGGTACTGATGTGCTATAACGACATGGACCAGAGCAAAAAACAAAAAAAAAAATATGAACAACATATGGAAACAACAGTAAGAAAAAAGAGTGATTTAAAGAGAATAAAGTTAACAAATAGGTAAAAAAGCACAGTTGAAGGTATAATGCAAGTAAATAACAAAAGAAAAAGATGGGTTCAAAGTCTAAGCAAATAAGAATTAAGAGATAAAGAAATAAAGTAAACTTCAGTATTGAAATAAATAAGTTGTTAGTATCCCGTAACAAAGGTATTACCTAACTCAAATATTTCTTAACAACGAGCATAGATTCTTATCCAAGCAGTCGTACATAATAAATTTATATAGTTTTACATATACGTACGAGATGAACAATTAAACACAGTTAGTTATAGTATCATACTATGAATTTTCCAAGTATATTTCAAAGTGCAATGTTTATTATATGGAGTTCTTCTTTGATTATTCTTTATAAAGTTTAACTCATGGCTTGCCATTCCCCAGTTTTTGTTGTCTAACTGTTTAGAGAATGCCAAAGCATGATTTATTATTAAAGGGTTTTCCAATAAGGACTTGACAACTTTGAATTTAAATAAAACGCAAACCATTTGAGATTTTTCCCAAACTTTATGATCGACTTGAAGTACAATCAAAACATTTATGAATGGAACTCGACTTCTTTCATATGGCCACCGCGGGCACGTCGGCAGCGGTCGATTCGTTGGACCCAATTTTCGATGACTCGGTCACACATTTCGGGCGTAACGGCCGCTATTTCGTGTTCAATGTTAGCTCTGAGTTCTTCCAACTTCGTCGGCTTGTTGGCATACACCAATGATTTGACGTAGCCCCAAATAAAAAAGTCTAGAGGCGTTAAATCGCACGAACGAGGCGGCCAATTGACTGGTCCATTTCTTGAGATAACACGCTCACCAAACTTATTCATCAATAAATCGATTGTAACGCGTGCTGTGTGGCTTGTGGCACCGTCCTGTTGAAACCACATCTCGTCCAAGTCCATGTTTTCCAATTCGGGCCAAAAATAATCGGTAATCATGGCGCGATAACGATCGCCATTCACAGTAACGTGACGATCGTTATTGTCGACGAAAAATATGGCCCAATGACGCCGCCGGCATGCAAACCGCACCAAACAGTTATTTTTTGTGGATGAAGTGATGATTCATGAAGCACATGTTGATTTTCACTAAACCAATAACGCATATTTTGCTTATTGACGAACCCATTGAGCCAAAAATGAGCTTCGTCACTGAAGATGATTTTGCGATGAAATTCATCATCTTGCCGCATCTTCTCCAGAGCCCAATCGGAGAACGTACGTCGCGTCAAATGGTCCATCGGCTTCAATTCTTGAGTGAGCTTGATCTTGTATGGGTGTAAACTAAGATCCTTACGCAAAATTCGCCATAAAGTGGTCTTGGCGATGCCCAGTTCTTGAGAACGCCGCGGAATCGACTGATTTGGATCGTTTGCTACGGACGCCTGAACGGCAGCGATATTTTCGTCACTTCGACCAACCCGTTGTCTCACTGGCACGGCAGCATCACACAATGAATATGTAGACTCAAATTTTTGCACTAAACTTGTTATTGCTTGTCTACTAGGGCGAGAATAACGACCGAAAATTGGAGTTGACGCTCTTAAACTTGCGGTCACCGACTCCGAATTTCGGTAGTACATTTTTATAATTTGCATACGTTGTTCCTTCGTGTACTTTACTGAAAAAAAAGGAAAGTAACAGTTAGATGATCAGTGATATAGTACGTTCACAAATTAAATTCAAAGTTGTCAAGTACCTATTGGAAAACCCCTTATTAAACCTGAATGTATCTTTGAATAATTTTATCCATAATAACTACAGATATAAAAGTATGACATTAATATACTGTCATTTATATTTTATATATATATATACACTAGGTGTATCTTCTAACTTGAAACTTTCAAATATCACGAAAAATAAGCAGTTCACGAAAAAAGTCCAAATTTAAAATTTAATAATTCAATGGAGGAATTAATCCCCCTTTCTTCCTCCGGGTAGGCGGGGCGGGCGTAACTTAGAAATCTGAAATAGGAATCCGTATATTTTATTGCAGATTCGAATTCTACTAGAAAAAGTACGTAGGATTTGTCCGAAACATTTTATTCAATTTCTCGCACTGAGAACTTATGCATACGATCCTGCAATTCGGTTTCAATAAAAACAATACCACGAAAAATGACTTATCAAGAAAGTACTATTATCATAACCCAGGAACGGGCGTCCTTCCTCACATACTTGGTCAACACGCGATTTCCTTCGCTCATGACTAAAGACGGCAGACTATGTGCCCACACTGTCAAATTTAATATAATATAATAAATTTAATATATATATATATATATATATATATATATATATATATATATGTTTATATACTGAGAAGGATTGTTCGACGTTGAGAGAGAGATGTTATATTTGCATAGTTAAAGCGCTCTTTGTATCTGTACAATGGATCTTCAGTATTGGTAATAAGTTGCCCTAATTTTGGAAAATCTACATTTTTATCTAATACACCTTATGGGTATTATTTATTAAATTTAACAGTGTGGGCACATAGTCTGCCGTCTTTACTCATGACTTATCTGAGTGCTTTTTTAAATTTTTATAAAAATGTTTTTGTATGTGCAATGTATGTATTTAGCGTTTGTGTTATTTCGTCCATTCGTATTTTTTCTAATTCCAAAAACACAAAATAAATATATAAAAGAAGGAAATAACTTTAAGGAACAACTTTTTTTACTCAGTTCGAAGAATATTTCGAAAAGTAAGAATTGTTTCTGTCAGGCTGTTAATAATACCTACTACATAATGGAGTATTTAACTGTACAAAAGAAAATTGAAATGGTTCTGGTGTATGAAAAGGCCGACAGAAGTCTTGATAATGTTGTCAATCTCTACGCTCAGCGTTTTTCGAATAGGATTCGGCTGTACTATCAAGCAATTCACTAGTGATGAAAGTGTTCAACCGAAAAAAGGACCCGTCGTACAACAGTCACCGGAGAAAATAATGAAGTCGCTCTATTAGCTGCAGTGGCTGATAATCCGCATATTAGCACAAGAGAAATAGCTCGCGATTCTGGATTGTCCAACAACAGTGCTTGTATAATTTTAAAACGTTATATAATCGATGTAATCATGTATCTTTTTGTCAGTGGGCATAGGAACAATTGCAACAAAATCCAAATTTATTTTGTTACGTGTTGTTCTCTGATAAGGCGTCTTTCACAAATCGCGGAACGGTTAATCGACCCAATACACATTACTGCAGGGTTGAAGATCAGCACTGGCTGGGTGGCGTAGTATGACAAGGTTACACGTTATTGAAGGCCACTTGAATGGTGAAATGTACTTCATTTCATTTTGGAAAATGAACTACCAGCACTACTTGAAGACGTTAGCTTAGAAGTACGACAGAACAAGTGGTTTCAACATGATGGTTGCCCTGCACACTATTCGGTGGCAGCACTTGAAGTATTTGATCATAATTTCAATGGTTGCTGGATTGGTAGAACTGACTCAATAGATAGGCTTGCTAGATCACCAGGTCTCACTTCGCCAGATATCATTTTATTCAGTCAAGTACCAACAACACGTGAAAATACGATTGAGCGAATTAGAAATGCTTGTGCCGAAATTTAAAAAGATACACTTCTCAGTTTTCTACATTTATTTGAAATGCTGATCAATAAGTGCATTGAAGTCGAAGGCCATCATTTTGGGCACTTACTTTAATAGAAAGATGATGAGGCGAAGGGAAATTTAGAACTCTGATAGATGAGAGGCGAAGGGATGAACATAAAAGAAGCACACTGGCATTCGTGAGAGGCATACGAAATTTGTAAAATAAATAGTTTTCTAAGACTAATTTTCATTATTTACAAAAAAAAACTTTTTTTTTATTACACACATATTGCAGAATCGTATGCGTCGGTTTTGAAATTAAGTTTCATCGATTACAGCACAATCTATCATGAATTGTAAAAAATGTTTCAGACAAACCTTACGTACTTTTTCCAGTAGTCGAATCTATTATAAAATATTAAAATATAAAAGGCATCACTTGTACTTTTAAGTAAAACCAGACCTTAAATCGACGTGTGTTTAGATGTGAAAGTGTTTAGATAATTTCTTAGCCGTTTATTAATAAATATCAATTGATAAATTATTTGAGTTTTTCGGCTTTTATATGAAATATTTACAAATATCAAATTAGTATGTATGTAATTGCAAAGTAAGTGGGGATATAAACATTGCTGTCTACAAATTACAATGTAAATCATACGAAATTTTTAATTGAAAAATATTGTCTACGTTGGAACTTGAACCCAAGTCTACAGTTTGCCGGACTGTCGCTTTTACCACTTAAGCTACGATAGACCTTCATTCAAGCTATTTAGAAATTCTATCAAAACTGACATCAGCTTTCAAAACTGACTTCTGCTTTCAACTTGACATCTACATTAAATAACTGACATCTGATACATTAACACTGTAACTTTATAATGCATTTCTAAATAGATTGAACCAAGGTCTATCGTGGCATAAGTGGTAAAAGCGACAGTTCGGCAAACTGTAGACTTATTAGACAATATTTTTCAATTAAAAGTTTCGTATGATTTGCTTTGTAATTTGTAGACAGCAATGTTTACATCCCCACTTACTTTACAATTACATACATACTAATTTTATATTTGTAAATATTTCATATAAAAGCCGAAAAACTCCAATAATTTATCAATTGATATATATACAGTGTATATACAGCATATATATATACAGTGTCCTATATATATAGTGTCTACGATCACGTAACAATATATATATATATATATATATATATATATATATATATATATATATATATATATATATATTGTTATAGCTCTAGATACACATGTACAGATGGTTCCTAGGAATAAGAAAGGCAGAAATTAGTTGAACATAAATGGAATAGTAAATAGGAACACAACTGTATATGGACGTAAGCATGTGAAAATTAATGGCTAATATTAATTAAATTAATATCCCGATAATATTTGGTACTTTACACATAATTATATTTAATTAAAATTTACTTTTCATCTATCTATCATTCACTAAATTCATTAATGCGAGTAAAATGATAATTAATTTATTAATATTCTAAAATGTATAGACATTAGTTTAGACACGTCTACCATTTAAACAGAAAAAGCGCGCGAAATAATCAATGTGAAATACGCGCAGCTCAGGTAATAGGCTGATAAAATTATATTCATGAACATTTGTGAATTTTCAAAATAATTTTATTAATCTAGTTAATGATTTTTATATTCAAAATTCTACTTTAAAATAATTTATTTCAAGATAAAAATCAAGATAATTTGCATCGTAAATGGCTTTGAAATAAAACAAAGGACTAAGTGCGTCTTTTTCCAAATTTGATACCGTCCGCATTTTAATTTTACGTGCTCTTAATATTTTCAATAAAAACAAGTTAAAATCAGTAATATCGAGAAAATTGTTATTTATAAAACTGTCTAATAATTATTATCATCATTTGAGCATATAAAACCCGATCAAAAAGTACTATTTTACAAGCTATAAAGCAAAGCATCATTAGGAGACGCTCACCCTAGTGACCAAAATTTTAGGAAGAAACAAATCGAAACTTACTCGGAAAACTTATCGAAAGTGCTATAAATATTAAATACAATTTGAAACCTGTAATTTCCTTATTCTACATAACCAAGAAAAATAACCTGTACCCTATCTTCTTCCTGGCCGTACACCGATTCCAAGGCTGACGCTATCATTCTCCAGTCCAGAAAACGCCTACAATCACAGGTCTTTTGTAATGTAAATATCAATTTTATTTAATCCTAAATCTCTAACGGTTACAAGTTAATTAAAATCTTGATTTAAACTGACATATAAAAATCGTTTAAACACAGCTTAGATCTAGAAAATATTTACTTAAAAAAACACTTAAAATGAACTTATCTGAATCATTTACACATTTTAAGTTGTTAAATGTTATATTTATTAGTTTATTTATATTCATAACCTTTACGATAGATCGAATCAATCATTAAATAAGAGTAGTTTTATAAATCACCAACAAATAGTTGTAACCGAACAGCCACCTATAATTATATAGACTTATTTAATTGAATAAACAATTTTTGATTATAAATTATAATTGTGTTTATTTTATTAAGGTCAATATTTATAATAATATTTTTAAGTCACAATTACCGCTATATTTGTGTGTATTTACCGACTGTAATCCTGAGATACTTATATTTAGATAATTTTCATAAAACCTCATACTCTCCACGACATTTGTGAATTACATTACGAATCGCTTCATTGACCAGCTGATGATAAGCGCCCAATATAATTACAATTATACTTATGACATTAAAATCACTTATATTTTTGGTATCCGCTTCATAGTACTTTATCTTGATTTACAAATCCATTTGTAATTGGCGTCAAGCTGTGTTAGGTAATTAATTATTACTATTTTAATTGGATATAGAATGTATTTATTAATATTTATTTCTCACCATGACAACATTACTTATATAACTTTGACATTAATATACTGTCACTTATAATTCTTTGATAAAGGTAATATTTACCGAAACATGTAAGAGATTATCTTGAATATATACATATTAAAGTAAAACAGACCTTAAATCGCCGATATCTAAATCTACTATATTATACAAATGTCAAGAAATAATTATCGATATATATATATATATATATATATATATATATATATATATGGAAGGATAATGGTTTTTTTGGGGAATCCAGTAAAATTAAACTCTATTACTTAAGTCAGTTCTTTATTTGTTCATTCCAATATTTCACACCGAATTCGTATGCTTCATTAGAGTTCAATTCAAAGAGGATAATTTTGCTGGATTCCCCCAAAAATACCATTATCCTTCCATACATGTTCTGACGGCAATGACTCCTGGTCTAATTATATATATATATATATATATATATATATATATATATACCTATATGCCGTTAAATGAATCGCTATCCCTCTTCCTCCCTCCTCTCTCTCACCACGTGTGTGTGTGTGTGTGTAATAAGAGTTGTAGAGAAAATGGTTAAGATGGAAATCGGTTAGAAAAAATTGGAAACGAAGTTATATCTATAATGAGATATAATTCGAAGTGTTTGGTGAAAGAAATACTAAAATACACATGCGAAAAATTTCAGAAACCAAATGCAATTAAGATACTCTTAGAAGAAATCCACATTTCCGCAATTTCCTTAATTAAGGAGGTCGCTGAATAAATCACTTAATAGAACATACAGAAAAAATTATTCACCTCTTCTTCTTTAACATTGATAACATTAACGGACCACAGAGGCAAACCGCTACGCGACAACAATATTTACAAAGGCAAATACGGTACGACGTCGACACATCGAAGGCAAAATGAAACCAGATGGAGCGCGGCTAATAAGTTTAACTCGGCAGAAGCATACGGTATGTTTCCTTTTGCCATACGCATTAACCTTTGAGATAGGTTAAAAGGGCCAATCGACGTGGAAACAGCTTTTCCGCGAAACACAAAATGAACTATAAAGAGAGGGGGTTCTTTGCATCGACACGGCTAACAAATATGATTACGCGAGCAGTCAATGGCTCAAACATTGTTTATTTCCACTTTGTGTGGCACATAGACGGAAGAATAGAAAGAGAGAGAAAGAGAAAACTAGTTCGTTCTACAAAACTAGCTTGATCGTTTGTATATAGTACGTGCAATTGCAACGCTAAGAGGAAGGACGAAGATGGAAGATCTTTATGCAAAGTCCAGGGATCCGCATATGGGGTGGACTCCCCCATTTTCACATTTAACAATCTATTTTCTATGTGAAAATCGACTCACCATACACACAGTCTCCCTTTTAGTAATTAAATCGGATGGTTCTGATCGTGATGATGTGTTTGATCTTAAGGGAGTATGTTTTTTGGGAGGTAAAATTCCCCACTGAGAAAGGGCGAATGTGGTTTAGGCATCTCGTTTGTATCTTGGTTTTAAACGAATGAAAGTCAGATTTGGTTATAAATAACATATCTTGTGCGGCAGTTAATATCATCCGTGAGTTGTTTCTATTCGGGTATGCCTTGCTATTTATTATTTTAAATCTTTTCAATAAATAAGATCTTGTAATCTAATAGGTGCAGTTCAAATACGTTAATTTAGTATTTTTTACTTTTCAGAGCTACTCAAATAATATTCTGCAGACGAATTCGTCTCATATTTATTAGCGCTAAATATGCAAACAATTTGAACAATAAACATCATTAATATTAAAGGATATGTAGAATAACAAACAATGTTAAAAAATAAAACACAAATTTTGAGTTATGTGGTTGAAACGTGGTCACTAAAGAAATAAGACCAGAATGCAGTCCGTTTAAATTGGCGATTTAAGGATAATAAAAGTTTATACATAGTTGAAAAGCGCATATGAAGTGAAGGTATAGGAGGTAAATAAAATATATATGATGCAAGTGAAGAAAAACAGGAAGATTTCCGTTAATGGAAATGATTGATTGAATAGATGGACACAGGTTAATAAAGCAAAGAACGAAGTACGAATCACGAAGAAATACAGCTACATCCGAAAAATCTTTAAGTGAAGATAAATGTCAAACTTATATATCTTAGATATATAAGTTTGGCATCGATATACTGTCATTTATATTTTAAATTTCTTTGAAAAAGGCACATAGGCACATTCTCTAATTATAGTTTGACATTGATTCATGTCGAAACATGTAAGATTGTTTTAAATATATACTCGTACATATAAAAGTAAACCAGACATTAAATCGCCGACTAATTTAATCTACTACAACATACAAAGGTCAATAAATAATTATAAATATATATATATATATATATATATATATATATATATATATATATATATATATATATATATATATGAAGATAATTATTTCGTGGCCTTTGTATGTTATCGTAGATTTAATTAGTTGGCGATTTAAGGTTATACTTAAAAATGCATATATTTAAAACAATCTTACATGTTTCGGCATAAATATATATCTTATGTTTTATTTAAATATCTGTACATTTGCTTTTCATGCTGATAGTCCCGTGTTTGTATCCCTAACTGGCTGTCCGAGTAGGTTTTCGTGATTTTCCTTCTCGTTTAAGGCGAATGTCGACAGCTTAACATCCTAAGCCGCCCCACGGGCGTATACAAAATAATAACTCATGCCTTGCAATTCCCCGTTTTTGTTGTCTATTTTTTTAATACTAAGGCATGATTTATTATTATTAAACTAGATGTATCTTTGAATAATTTTATCAATTACAACTATAAATGTATAAGTATGACATTAATATACCGTCATTTATATTTTAAATTCTTTTAGAAAGGCATCATTTGCCGAAACATGTAAGATTGTTTTAAATATATACATTTTTAAATAAAACCAGACCTTAAATCGCCAACTAATTAAATGTACCATATATACATATATATATATATATATATATATATATATATATATATATATATATATTTATATAAATTCAATTAGTCGGCGATTTTAGGTTGACTGTTTTACTTTAATATGTATATATTTAAAATAATCTTACATGTTTCGGAACATATTTATACATCTGTAGTTGTCTTGGAAAAATTAAAATATTAAAAGATACATTCAAATTTAATAATAATAATTCATGCCTCAGCACTCTCAACAGTTAGATGTCAATTACGGTGGATTGGCAAGCCATAAGTTATTATTATATCTGCGCCCGTGGACCGACTTAAGGTATTAATCTGACGGCGTTCGTCTTGAACGAGAAGGAAAACCACGAAAACCTACCCGGACAGTCTAATCAGGGATCTAAACACGGAACTGCCAGCTTAATAATAACCGCCAGTGTAGAGATATTTAAATAACATATGAGATAAATTTATATAATAAGTTATAGTAGATACTGTTTAGATTTTTTAATACTTCTGTTAATTGAATTATTTTCTTGCTTAATATTAATCATTTCTTTAATTTCTCTTTTCATTGTGTGTTGTTCTTTGTCGAATACCTATGTGTTTTCAAAATCCAAATAGTGATCGCGTTGTAGTTTGTGTGTAAATAAAGTAGTTTTGCCTGTTTTCGAGTATTTTTGGGCTTTTATTCTTTTGTATAAATATTGTTTAGTTTGGCCTATGCAGTAACTATTTTTTTAAATTTTAGGTTTTAGTTTTGAAAATAGATGTTTATTAGTATTGCTAAGTTTATTTATTGTAGCTATATCATATATTTTTTAAAAGTTAATTTGTTGCACAATTTGCAGTTTGTAAGGCTGAAACTTTATCTCTTTTAGCATTCCAAATAAGGTTTTCTACTGATGCTTAAAATGCATTCAAAAGATGCTCTCACTGTCTGCAGATTCTCTGGTGTCCGCACTTTTCGGGGAGCTCCATGCTTCATGTGTAGTCCGCTACCAGTTTCTTAAAATTTCTTCATCCAAGCCAATGTGGTATTGCGAGACGGTATGTGATCATTTCGATCAATATCGACACTCTGCACTTCCGTCTCAGAATTTATTTTGTAATAACTACGAACGCAGGTAACACGGTGTTGCACGTTACAGCACTCCATTCCCCTTCTGGCCAACCACGGCAAACCATTGCGTCGGTTCCGCGCCACCATATATACATATATATATATAATATTTTCGTGACCTTGGTATGATATGGTAAACTTAATAAGTCGGCGATTAAAGGTCTGGTTTATTACTTCAAAGTATATATATTTAAAACAACCCTACATGTTTCGGCAATGATGCCTTTGTCAAGGATATAAAAAATATAAATGACAGAATATAAAATATATTATATTTATATTCTGTCATTTATATTTTTGGCGATTAAAGGTCTGGTTTATTACTTCAAAGTATATATATTTAAAACAACCCTACATGTTTCGGCAATGATGCCTTTGTCAAGGATATAAAAAATATAAATGACAGAATATAAAATATATTATATTTATATTCTGTCATTTATATTTTTTATATCCTTGACAAAGGCATCATTGCCGAAACATGTAGGGTTGTTTTAAATATATATACTTTGAAGTAATAAACCAGACCTTTAATCGCCGAATTATTAAGTTTACCATATCATACCAAGGTCACGAAAATATTATATATATATATATATATATATATATATATATATATATATATTTAATATTTTCGTGACCTTGGTATGATATGGTAAACTTAATCAGTCGGCGATTGAAGGTCTGGTTTATTACTTCAAAGTATATATATTTAAAACAAACCTACATGTTTCGGCAATGGTGCCTTTATCAAGGATATAAAAAATATAGATGACAGAATATAAATGAAAACCTTAGAGCAACAACGGTACATGCCACAAAACTGATTTTTTGAGAAAATCAACTTTAAAGTTTTCAACTAAATCCTGAAATACTAAGGAATAAAATAAAAATATTACAACTTACTATTTGAAAATTTCTAACCGTTTTTCGAAGAATGCTGGAAAAAAAAGAAAAAAAAAGCGTTTTTGTTAAATAAATTAATTTTATTAAAAAAAATGTGACTTCTACCCTTATTACATTAAAACATATTGAAAATTAACAAATCGTAAACGTACGATTGTACGTAGTAGGTATATAACAAAAAGTAATGAGTAAACATTCTAAAATAAACAAAAACTTTTAATAAAAGAAAATAACATTTTCATAGGTAGTTAAGGTAAAAACCATTGCTCAAACGACATATTACCTTGTTACATTGGGAAATTATTATTGTATTTTTTATTGAGAACAAAAACAAAATAATATTGTAACTAGGAACTTTAAACAGAGGAGTAAAAATTAAAAATAAACTACACTCTTTCAGTAAAAACAACAACTTTAATTTTCGTCGTCAATATCGCTAAAGTTGTCCAAATGTTCGATCTCATTCTCATCATCAATAGGCTGAGCAATAATATCTACATTATTAGCTGCAACGGCCCCAATGTCTCTGTAATAGTTTTGATAAATAGGCGGTATGTATCTTAGAAGTGCTGATAGATTAAATTTTTTTTTGGATTTAATGGAATAGGAGCATCGTATTTGATTTTTAAATCTCTTATGGTCAGGTTTGCTGATGTTCTTACAGCTTTTTTACCAATATTTATAGTTTTAAATTCTTCATTCCAAATATGTTTTAAAAACATTACATTTGGACTATCTTTTCCGAATTTAAATGTAACGATTTTACTGAAATTAAGTTTATCCTTATTATCAGTCTGAGTTTTCTTCGTAATTTGCATCTGCAAGTCCTTAAAGGACAAAATGTCTTACTGTTGAAGAACGATTACTTTGAAAGGGTTCTTTCTTCTTGCTTTTTAAACAGCTTGATACCAGTCATCAGGAGTATATACTTGTTTTAAATGGTGGCGTTTATATTTTTCTATAATCGCAAAGTCACGATCAGACGGAAGATGCGTGTGTCCGACTACTAGAAATCGGTGCTCTATGAACTTAAAAATATTTTCTTTTACTAGTTGTTGCCATAAGCATACCATAGTCCAATTTTTATTCTGCCCGGCGTAATTATCGCTATATACAACGAGCTTCTTATATTCATTGCGATTTTCCTTAAAATGTTTATATAATATGCTAGCAATCTCATCGCTGCCACGCTTTGCCAAGTTTTCAGGCCACATATACATGTACCCTATATCTTCAATACAGTCATGTATACCTAGGTTATATGTCCACGCTTTTCGTAGATAAAAAGCAGGCCCAACTGTCAAATTTGGTACAGGTAGAACCTGTTCTAAATCAAAGCTTATGACGAGAGTATCTTTTGTTTTCTTAGCATTTTCTATTTCTTTTTTGAGGCTTTTTTGTAACGCTTCTGCTCTACGATGATGTAGTTCAAACTCAATCTTTAAGCTGTCTGCTGATTCACTTTTACTCATAGCACTTTTAGTCTGAATGTTAAGAAAGTCACAGGTTTTGCAAGTGTCCGTTTTGGGCAGTTTAAATCCGATGTTAAATTCCTTGCAAAATACGTTCCTATAGTAGCTTTCTTTTACGGGATGTAAACCTTTCTTTTTACACCATTCAAGGTAGTAATCCTGATAGAGAGCAGAAATTGATAAGTCATGATCTATGAATACCTTATTAGGATTTTTTTGTCTACTATAGTGACTTGTATATTTAGGGATTGACTTAATGTGCGTCTTTACGTTTTCAAGATCACTGTCACTAATCTTATTCGCTCTGTTCTGGTGTTTGCCACGTTCATCATTTTTTGGGAGACTAGCACCTTCGCTCATCTGTTCATACAAAAGTTGAACTCTTTTTATTGAATTTTGCAGTCCGTGAACCGCAAGAAACTCTTGTTTGCATATTTTGATGTCAATACCATTTATCTTGACAAAATATTGTATCGAAACTTTGCGCGACGATACATTTCTTTTTGTTTTTTTAGGGTAAGACCTTTTTTTCGGGACAGATTTCATTTGTGAAAACAGGTAAATATTCTGTTTGTTGTAATCTGCTAAGTCCCAAAAATCGTTGAAGATTTGCATTTCCTTTCCTTCCAGAGCATCTCGACATTTTCGGCGACACTTACACGAAGGTCCAATTTCTCGATTAGGTACTTGTTTTTGTCGTTTATTTACATAATCGTGACCCAAATTTCGTTTAGTTTTTCTTTTGCGCCATCTTGAAGGAGGAACTTTATCTGGTGTGGGCAGAGGACCTCTTTTACTTAGAGAACCATTTTCTGTTTCGGTGACGGAAAGATCATTTTCCTAAAAAGGAAAAATTGCGTTAAAATCTTGCTACAATATTTACTAGAGTTTTTTAGTATAACAATATCAAGTCTGAGATGCTTTATTGGTCATAAGAACATTTTCATATCAAATGAAATGCTAAAAAAATTTTAGTTTATTATTTTTTTTTTTGCAAAATCATACCTTCTGTAAAAAAGTTTATGCATAAAAGGGATAAGCCACAATTCGATATTATTCTTAAGGTTGATATACAATCGAACCTTTTTTTTTTTTTTTGAACATTATGAAACAAGTAATAAGCAAATGTGAAATTTTAGCGTTAAGAAAATATAACATCGTTATAAAAAATATTTAAAAAAGAAATTTAAGCCACAACAATTTTACTTAACAAGGGGATAAGCCACATATTTTAATTACTCACCTGCCTATCGTTAACTGAAGATGTTTCACTTTCACTGTCACTTTGTACATAATCTTTATCCCGTACACTATCATCAGATCTAAAATCTGAGCCTCCATCACTTTCAGAGTCATCATAAAAAAACGTTTCTTTTCGAGTAGATTTACTGCTTGAAGCCGCCATGATGTAAATGACGTGGCTTGTACCGTTTTTACACTTAAAAAGGTTGATTTTATTCTAAAAGCAACAAGGATTTTGATGATTTAAAGCGCCTTCTATGTTACAGTAGCGATAACTTTTATTTCTTAGATCTGTAGGTGCCTACTAATGTGAAAAATGCATATAACTCATTTTTGAGAAGATTGTGGCTTGTACCGTTGTTGCTCTAAGGTCTTCAAATGTCAAATAATTATTTGACATTTATATTCTGTCATCTATATTTTTTATATCCTTGATAAAGGCATCATTATATATAATATATAATATATAATATAAAATATAATATAAATGTCAAATAATTATTTGACATTTATATTCTGTCATCTATATTTTCTATATCCTTGATAAAAGCATCATTGCCGAAACATGTAGGGTTGTTTTAAATATATATACTTTGAAGTAATAAACCAGACCTTTAATCACCGACTGATTAAGTTTACTATATATATATATATATATATATATATATATATATATATATATATATAATAACTTCGTGACCTTGGTATGATATGGTAAACCTAATCAGTAGGCGATTAAAGGTCTTCATATTACTTCAAAATATATGTATCTAAAAACCTCTACATGTTTCGGCAGTACGCCTTTATCAAGAGGATACAAAATATAAATGACAGGATATAAATGTCAAGTAATTAAGTTGCTATGGTTTAAATTATTCAAAGATACATTCTAGTAATAATAATAAATCATGCCTTAGTATTCCAAAAAATAGATAGCAAGGTGTGAACATATGTGTTGTTCGCTGCTAGCAATTTGTGTCTCTTTCTGGGTATGAACTTGTGTGTTGGTTGCTACTGGCAGCTTGCGTCTCTCTATGGGTGTGTGGTTTTGTGTGAGAGCGTAAGTGTAGGGTTTTGGGAACGGATAACCATCCGTTGCGTAGGGCCGCCAACCCTTTCCCGGCAACTTCTTTACAATTCCGTGCAGTACTTCGACGGCCTGACCCCCGCCCAAACGAGGCAAGGCGCAGACCAGCGAAGCGCACCCTGTACGGGGTTGCTCATCGCTAACCAAGGGAACACTCTTAGTGGCTACCTCGGTCGACGATGGTCACACTTGTGCCATCTTAACGTTTTCCGCCGAAGCGGGGGCATAGCACACACTTCGAACGTGTGTGTGCTGTTAACGGCAGCCTAGCCAGATTGCCGCCCAGGACCGGTCCTAGTGGTGTGTGCATTGCGCGGCGACGAGATAGCGCCGCGTAGCATGGTTCCTCACTCTTGCTGGAAAGGCGGAATGGCACCTGACTGCCCAACGGGCAGACCCCCTAGAGTTTTGTAGCGCATATGCTAGGCTACAACCCAGTAGAGGACCACATCAGCAAAAAACAGAAAACAGGGAAAGGCATGGAAAAGCAAAGACATGAGTTATTATTACGTATGCGCCCGTGGAGCGACTTAAGATGCAAAGTTGTCGGCATTCGCTCAAAACGAGAAGGAAAACCACGAAAACCTGCTCGGACAACTAGACAGGAATCAAAACACGGAACAGTCAGCATGATAAGCAAAAGTATATGATATTTAAATGATATTTAAATAACATAAGGTATATAACAAAAAAAATTAATATGATGGTAAATTGTAGATCGTTACAAAATTAAGTTATAGTATATACTGCTTAAATTTTTTATATCATTTCTGTTGTTAATTGAATTTTTTTCCTGTTTAATACTGATCATTTCTTTAATTTGTCTTTTCACTGTGTGTTGTTCTTTATCAATTATCTGTGTGTTTTCAAAATCGAAATGGTGATCGCGTTGTAGTTTGTGTGTAGACAATTTGTGGGCTTGTATTCTTTTGTATAAATATTCTTTCGTTTGGCCTATGTAGTAACTATCGCAATCGCGACATGGTATTTTATATACGACATGTGTTTCTCGATTTCTTTCTATTTTAGGTTTAAGTTTTGAAAATAAATGTTTATTAGTATTACTAAGTTTATATGTTGTAGCTATATCATATTTTTTTAAAGTGTATTTAATTTTTTCCGATAGTTGTGGAACATATGGAATTGTGATATATGTTGTGTCATTGTTCAAATTTTTATTGGTGTCTGCAGTGTTGTATATTTGGTGTACTCTTTTTTTAATAGTTTGGTCTATAAGTTGTGGTGGATAATTATTATCAGTTAAGATTGTTTTAATTTTTTTGATGTTATCTTTTCTGTATTGTAAAGAAGTTGCCGGGAAAGGGTTGGCCGGCCCTACGCAACGGCTGGTTATCCGATCTCTCTAAATTTACGCGACCGGTCACTAAACACGCGCACGAGCGCACTAACATACGAAACCCTACACTTACGCGGTCACACAAATACAAAATCACACACCCAGAGAGAGACGCAAGCTGCCAGCAGCAACCAACACACAGGTTCATACCCAGAAAGAGACACAAGCTGCTGGCAGCGAACAACACATATGTTCACACCTTGCTATCTATTTTTTGGAATACTAAGGCATGACTTATTATTATTATTGGAGTGTATCTTTGAATAGTTTAAACCATAGCAACTCAATTATTTGACATTTATATTCTGTCATTTATATTTTTTATTCCCTTGACAAAGGCATGATTGCCGAAACATGTAGGGTTGTTTTAAATATATATACTTTGAAGTAATGAACCAGACCTTTAATCGCCGACTTATTTAGTTTGCCTTATCATACCAAGGTCACGAAAATATTATATATATATATATATATATATATTTATATATATATATATTTATATGGTAAACCTAATCAGTAGGCGATTAAAGGTCTGTATATTACTTCAAAATATATGTATTTAAAAAACTCTACATGTTTCGGCTGTATACGCCTTTTACAAGAGAATACAAAATATGATATAAAGTATAGATTCATATTTTGTATTCTCTTGAAAAAGGCGTATACAGCCGAAACATGTAGAGTTTTTTAAATACATATATTTTGAAGTAATATACAGACCTTTAATCGCCTACTGATTAGGTTTACCATATCATACCAAGGTCACGAAGTTATTATATATATATATATATATATATATATATATATATATACACAGGCTGATTCAAATTAAGTGCGCACCATTGCTCTGTTATTATTGATTCTAGAAAGTAGGTTAAATTAGCAAAGTATTAGTGTTTTTAACATTGATTAGCATGCAGTTCATGAAAACAAAATTGAATAATGCATTTTCGAGAAATTTTGAAATTTATAATTTTTTTAAATGGAACAGCCTGTATATTTTTTTAAATTCTGAATGCTAATGTTCTTTGCAATATAAAAGTTTCAATACACTATTGTTCTAAAACGAATAATAAAGTAGTTATAGCAGTTTCTATTTCCTTCTAAATGTTGTCATTGCTCCGCTAACTTTTGACAAAACAAATACATATTTTGTGTTTAATGTTTATTTTAACATATTACAGCTTACAAAATTAAATTAAAAAGAAGAAAGTATATGTATAATTTATAAATACTGCTCAAAGGTGTCACCTTCCTCCTCAATACATTTTCGTTCCCGCTTCAGTACACTCTGGGTGGCTCTTAAGATTGTCTTTCTATCTAATTGGCGAAAAACTTCTCTGACCTTGTCTTGCAATTCGCGCACGTTGTCGTATCGTGTTTTGTACAAATCATTTTTTAAGTATCCCCAAAGAAAAAAGTCTAAAGGTGAGAGGTCAGGGGAGCGTGCTGGCTATTGAATTGGACCATTTGTACCAATCCACTTTTCGGCAAAGATGGTGTCGAGGTAGGTTTGCACTAGGTGATAGTTGTGTGCAGGAGTACCGTCCTGCTGAAAGTATAAATTCTGGCGCATCAGATAATTGGCGTTATCAAGGAAATCCTCTAGAACGTTGCGAATAAATTCGAGATATCTGTTTTCTGTCAACGTACCATTGTAGAACAGTGGACCAACGACTACCGAACCAATTAATCCTCACCAAACTTTAAAACTAAATCGAACTTGTGCAGCATGTGGACGAACTATTAATAAATTTTCCAGTAGTGACTATTTTTCTTATTAAACATGCCTCTATTTGAAAAATTTTTCGTCACTCCATAAAATACACTGTGCTCCATTCAAATTTTCATCACAGAAACTAACAAACCAATGACAGAAAGCTAATCTCCTGGCGGAATCTCCTGGCTGTAATATTTGAGAGATTCTGAACTTAAAGGGGATGTACTTATGCTTTTTCAAAATTCTTTGAACTGATGAATAACTTAATGCCAATTTCTTAGTAGCATCCCTGATAGAAAATTCGCGATGGGCTTCAAAATATGCCAACACTGTAATTTCTACTTCTTCGTTGACGACGATATTTTTCTTTGTTCTTTTCTTTCTAAATAAGCAATCATGCAGTCTAAATTGATTGTAAAGTTTTCGAAAGTAACATCGATCTGGCTGCTGTCGTAAAGGATAGTGTTCAGCATACTATTCGCTGGTCCTTATTGAATTTTTACGACATAAAATGTATGCTTCCAACATATCGCATTTCTCCAAATGAGGAAATACCATAGTGAAATATTGTCAAACACTAAGCAACGAAAGTAAAACCAAAATGTTTAGAAGAATAAATAGACAACTAATGAACACAACACAAAATTTAAAAAAATATATTTTTAATAACTAAACGTTCGAAAGATTTATATTCAGTACGTTATTAACATTTACAAAGAGCATACTATTTGTTCTGTTTAAAGTGAAAGAAGCCTACTACTGATTTACAGAATGAAAGAGTATCTTTGACATCAACTAAATTCCACCGTAAATACTTTATTATTAGTTTTAGGACAATAGTGTATTGAAACTTTTATATTACAAAGAACACTATCATTCAGAATTTTAAAAAATATACAGGTTGTTCCATTTAAAAAAATTATAAATTTCAAAATTTCTCAAAAATGCGTTATTCAATTTTTTTTTCATGAACTGCATCCTAATCAATGTTAAAAACACTAATACTTTGCTACTTTAACCTACTTTCTAGAATCGATAATAACAGAGATAGCAATAGTGCGCACTTAATTTGAATAAGCCTGTACACAGGATGGCGCTTTATATTTCAATGTTGATTAATACCTTTTAATTCATCGTAAGATGAGATGACATGAGATTTGGTTATTTATTTAATTATACCGGGTTTATCTTTTCTTATTACACATAGGTATAATGCCTTTTTTCATTTCCAACTACACATAGGCATAAATGTATGTTGGCATATAGTAGGCAACCAGTTATACACCAAAATCAACATACAAACAATAGATTAATTCTTAAATAGATTGTCATGGAGAGAAAATAAAACTTTTTTAATGTCACATATTTCTCAATTTTTATTCATTACAAAAATCTTAAATTCAATATATTTTATTGAAAAATAGATAATTTATTTAAATCGTGGACACGTATAGCAGAGGCGAAAAAGTTTTAATGGTAATGTGGTATCAGAAGAATAATATTTTAAGGACGGTCAGAGACATGTTTTCCGTTAATTACTCTAACAGGCCTATACCTTGTGCAAAGAGAATTTTAAATCTTTATAATAGATTCAAAGAAGATGGTTGTCTTCTAAATTCACACAAAAAAATAATAAAATCAATCATGTGTTGGCAGAAGACTGTGTTATGTAGAAGAACGGTCTGTAGAATCGCTTGTAGATGTAGCCAGGCATTTTGAAGTATCGTACAGTTCGGTGTACAGAACCCTGAAAGAATTTAAATATAAGCCAAACAAGTTATCAAAGCATCAGGAGCTTTTCGAGGAAGATAAAGTAAAACGAACTGATTTTTGTGAAAAAATGTTTAATATGTTAAATGAAAACGAAGCAATTTTAAATAAAATAGGTTTTACTGATTAAGCAACATTTATCATAAATTGTGAAGTCAACTCTCAGAATTTCCGGTTTGTATCTTACATTTATCTATTGAAAAATACTAGATTTCCTTTCCATTAATCCATTAGATATTGGTCCCGTACAAATCCTCATATCCAAAACTTAACCCGAACGCAGAACCCGCAAAAAGTCAATGTCTGGATTGGAATAATAAGCGACAGACTTATGTCCCATTTTTTATTGACGGTAACCTCACTACAGAAAAAGGTTTAAATCTCTTACGAAACTGCATTATTCCAACAATTGACATACAAAATTTGATCAACTTTGATTCCAAATGGATGGGGCTCCGGCACATTCTACTCACGCCGTCAGGAATCTTTTAAGTAACACATTTCAAAGAGGGTGTATTAGCAGGTTTGGCCCCATACCATGACCCACAAGATCAACTGATTTATCTCCAAATGGTTTCTTTCTTTGGGGTTATCTAAAAAGTCAAATTTATAATAACGTGCAAATTCATAACTTGGATGAATTGAAAGAACGTATACTTACTGTATGTGCATAGTGCATAGTGATGGAATAAATACAAAATTTATTCGGCATACCCTGCGTTGCTTTCAAATCGCCTTGCTTATTGCCTTGAAAGACGAGGAAGACATTTCGAAAATTTGCTATAAACGCTTTTGTTATGTTGTTTTGTTTATCTTAATTAACCGTTAGAATAAATTAATTTTTTCATTCAAACTGAGTCTTTCTTTTCTAAAAACATAACATTATTCTTTGTTGCTTTATTTTCTTGGTATTATCCACTGTTGCCAGTATAAATATTATTGCCAAACTAAATTCTAACATACTTTCACGATAAATTTTAAGTTTTGAAATAGATTTAAAAAGTTTCATGTACATTCTGTATGGCAGTCTAAATAATTTCCGTTTGAATGCTTAAACATTCATATCTTTAATAGTTAGCAAGCATAGTAAGTTGAAACTCATTGGGTTATATCTTTAGCTAATAGGAAAGGGTTAGGTGTAATTTTAATAAAATAAATACTTAGTTTACTAATTATTTTTTTTCAAATTTTTATTTAGGAACAATGTCATATTAACAGTTTTCGGTTTTAGTCTTGCACACCTTTGTTCTATTATTAAACTAGCTGTACTACGCACTCTCACCTTCTGCTGAACTCGTTGCAATACAGAAGTATTTCCTAGCACATTGTCTTAAGGGTATCAGCTCAATTCCTGTTACCTAAAAGAAAATACAAATAAAAACTGTATTTACCCTTTTTTCTTAAAACTTACCTTCCAAAATAAAAGAGGATCTACGTCCTGATTTGAATTTGGCCTGTCGAGCTATTGCCTTATAGTTATTATTACATCGGCTGTAATTGATTTTACTTTCTCTTATTCTTTCTTGCAAAAATTCAAATAATGAAAGTGACTTTTGATGTGGATTAATGTCTGCTTCGATTACAGGCATTTGTTCCTTATTTTCAGGATCTACTTTCTTCATAATATTAAACATTTCTTGATCTAGAAAATAAGTTACCCCGGTAGCATTTTCAGTACAACGAAAACTATCTCTTTAAGTCGAGGTTCTCAAACAGTTGTTACTCTAGTAACTGATCCTACTTCATATGAAAATAGCCTTACTTTAACTGATTCCAAAAGTTTGTTGCATAGTATCCTCCCATCCTCAATCTTTAATTTCAGTAGTGATGCTGTCAAATAGTTGTACCTCCAAATGTTATTGTGATTATTAAAGAAATAGTAACATATTTATTACCTACAAGAATTTCCCACTACTGCTTTTTAAGATAAATTTCTCCATTTTATTAAACCCCTTATTCGTAAGATACCACAGCGCGTTATTTGCTTTTATCGTGTTACTGAAATGGCTCCAATGCGTTCGTTACGTTCAGTAATTCATTAGAAGTAATGTGAGGACGTTCTATAATTTCATTATGTGGTAAAACCTATTTGTACTATTTTGATATATTTTCTACCATTTCTGATACACTAATTTTACTATCTTAGATATAGGTATTTCAACCTTAAAGAAATACAGTCCATTTTCTTAGAATTTGTTAAAAATAGTTAAAATTGTCTTCGCACAAGTTATACGCCTGTTGGGATAATTAACTGTTTTAAATTATGTATTTTTCAATCAAATTTATTTAATTTAAGGTTTATGTATGAACGAAAAACAGAAATTTTTGACAGTTTGAAAATATTACTGGTGTATAACTGGTTGCCTAGTATATGCCACCATACATTTATGCCTATGTGTAATTGGAAATGAAAAAAAGTCAGTCAATGCATTATACTATTATACCTATGTGTAATGACAGATGAAAAACCCGGTATACTATGAAACACATTTAATATGCTTTACCAAATTTCTAATATCTTTCTTTTAGAAATTTTTCAGTTGCTATCTAAAATCAATAATAATCCCCTCACGGTTTCTTTTTATTTTCAAATTCCCAACTACTATTTAAAAAAAGAACAATTTCATTAAAATCTGTACTTCTTACATTTGACGTCATAATTTTTACATCTTCTTTTGACATTATATTTAATACATCTATATTGTATTCTTGATATATTAGACACTTCATACTAAAGTATTTTAAACTCAAAACCATTCTTATAATAAAAATTCCATAACAATGTATATATATATATATATATATATATATAACATTTGATAAATTATTGGAGTTTTTCGGCTTTATTATATGAAATATAATAAATATAATAATATTATATTTCATATAATAAAGCCGAAAAACTCCAATAATTTATCAAATGTTATATTTAATGAACGGCTAAGAAATTTCTTTCAATGGAGACTGTGGTTAAATAATAATTTAAAAAAGGTATATAACCCCTTACCACAATTATTAGTCGTATCCTAAATACGTATTTCGACAACTAAGTTGTCATCATCAGTAGGTAAAAACTACTAATTAAAGTCACACGGGGCACAATAAAGTAAGATAAACGCTTCCGCACAACTACTACTAGGATACGACTAATAATTGTGGTAAGGGGTTATATACCTTTTTTAAATTGGCTAAGAAATTATCTAAACACTTATATATATATATATATATATATTACTCTTGATGTTCTCGCGGACGTATGATGAAGGTGTAGTTTCTCGGGTTCTTGGCCGCGTGTGGGTTTTGTCCTGAAAAGGACTATTTACTCTACATTTCAACGAGATCGCACTCGTCATCTTCAGGAGCTAGTCGGTCTGTCGCTGGTTAGAGCTGGAGATCGTCTGATGTGCGCCTAGCACTAACTCTTGTTATATGCTGCTGTGTCGGGAGGGGGCGTCCCACTATTGACGTCATGCGTGCGCGGCTTCGTGTAATTGGTCCAAGTGCCTGTAAGTTCCCTGGTCGGTCCGTGTGTCTGTGTAGGGATTGCGATCTGTCGGGATTTGGTTGTGTTTTTATCTGTCGGTGAGCTAAGAGTGATTTCCATGTATGCGGCAAGCGCCGGCCGTCGTCACGTTTAATTAAGCACTTAGGACGCTTTTCTACTTCTATCGCTTCTCTTGTAATTCTCGTCGTTAGGTTTTCATTTTTGGCTAGGATCTTCGTGTTTTTAAAGTCGATAGAGTGCCCTGTCAGAAGTTTATGTTGTGCCAACGATGACGTTACTTCTTTCTTGACGACCGCGTTTGGGTGTTCTTCTCTTCTCACGCTAACTGAAATACCATGTTCAGTGTGTGATCAATCATATGTGGGGCAGAAAACAGGCGAGTTAGCGTGAGAAGAGAAGAACACCGAAACGCGGTCGTCAAGAAAGAGGTAACGTCATCGTTAGCACAACATAAACTTCTGATGAAGATCCTAGCCAAAAGTGAAAACCAAACGACGAGAATTACAAGAGAAGCGATAGAAATAGAAAAGCGTCCTAAGTGCTTAAATAAACGTGACGACGGCCAGCGCTTGCCGCATACATGGAAACCGCTCCTAGCTCACCGACAGATAAAAACACAACCAAATCCCGACAGATCGCAACCCCTACACAGACACACGGACCGACAAGGAAACTTACAGGCACTCGGACAAATTACACGAAGCCGCGCACGCATGACGTCAATAGTGGAACGCCCCCTCCCGACACAGCAGCATATAACAAGAGGTAGTGCTAGGCGCACATCACACGATCTCCAGCTCTAACCAGCGACAAACCGACTAGCTCCTGAAGATGACGAGTGCGATCTCGTTGAAACGTAGAGTAAATAGTCCTTTTCAGGACAAAACTCACACGCGGCCAAGAACCCGAGAAACTACACCTTCATATATATATATATATATATATGTTTTCTTTTAGGTTTCCGCGGGTAGTAGTATGTGTTGTAACTGGATTCCGGGTTTTCTTCCGCGTTTCCACTGACAGAAGCAGACAGTTATCGGCAAATGTGATTCTGCCGAAACGTCGTCCAGAAACCAGCACCGGTCTTTACGAAGACCAAACAGTGGAAACGCCGAAGAAAACCCGGAATCCAGTTAAAACAATATATATATATATATATATATATATATATAGAGCTTCAGTTACCATTAATAACACATTGTTTTTTGGTATTTTCTTACGTAAATAAGAACTGTTTAAGCACTCTGTGATAAATTGACTGACTGCCAAATTATGTGTTTTGTTAAGTTTTTTGACAATGATGAAATAACCAGTACCTGATTCATTTTCATCAAAGCTAATCATAACAACATTTGAAAGCGCCCTTTATATGTAAGTAAATATAAATAAATGTAAGTAAATATAAATATAAATATATAGGGAGAGTTACACTGCACCCCTGCTAATATTTAGTAATGAATCGGAAAATTCCAAACACTATTAGGTAAACATGTTTAACATGAAATAGCCACATACATTTTCAGTAACTAATAATTAGAGTGGACCAATTCGGAGCGAAAGCAGAGGCGTGACTAACGAATTAGTTCCCGCGTGCCCCATTGCACATACGATTACTTAGTATGTTGTTCACGGTCATCGTGTGTACACGTATAATAGCAGCAGGAAAGTGTATTCTGTGTATTTAATAATGGTGAAAGAGCGTACAGTAAAAAAACCGCTATCATCAAAGTTAGTCAATAGGTTTATTGAGAACCATCCTAGTTTATCTTACAATGGGATAAATGTAAAATGTTTAGTGTGCAATATATATATAAACCATTTAACAAAATCAAATTTGCAACGCCACGTGCACAGCGCAAGACGTAAAGATAGAGACACTGGTGCCGATACAAAATACGAAGTGTTCTTATTTGATTTGTGTACAAAGATGAGAAATAACTTTGGAGACGCACCTTATGTTAACAATATTTCACCGCGCTTCTCCAGATTTTCAAGTCACGGAAAATGCATAAGACGGTAAGTTTATTTTTAATCATCTAATTACATACATTTTAGATTTTATTTTTTATACGTATCATCGAGAACGTTTCATAATCTAGAAAAAACGTCTTACATTTTTTTTGTATCTAACATAATAACAGCACCGTTCGTGATAGTATATCTCTAGATATTAATAATGTTTCGCATGCGGGAACCAATTCGTTAGTCACGCCTCTGCTTTCGCTCCGAATTGGTCCACTCTATTAATAATATCTTAAAATTCCTTTTACACTTAATCTCTTAATTTCTTGTCACAGCCAAACAGATTAAATATGTCCGGCATCTCTTGCGCAATAGGTTAATGACGCGGTATATTTGCCTACCTGTCAAATCATGAAATGGTAATATCCCTTTGGTAAATTTTTGGAAAGAAGAAGCAAAAACCCCTTAAATATGCCAAAATTTATTTTAATATGCATTTACAAAAATTTAGAAAATATGCATTTTATATTTAATCCAACCTCTAATAATAATTCTGTAAGAACTTCACTTCAGTGGCTTATAAGTTTCGTTAAATTCAGCAGTCTTTCCCAAACATTAAGATGGCCTTAGAAAGTTTTTAAAACTCTAAATTTTATATTTCTATGTTTTTCGTGTCAAATTTTCTAAATAGCCTTCGAATTATTTCCAAATACATTTTATTATTATTAAAGTGATAATAAGAGGCTTGGTTGTAAGCTAACAGAAGAAAATGTGTAAGATTGACGCACGAAGAAAAAAAATATATGCAATCCCATACAATTTTATTGGAAAATAAAAAAAAATAACCTTAAACTAAATTATTCCCTTAAAATTATTGAATGTCGTCAAATAATTGCAAATTCTAAATCAAATAAAGTTTGTGCTACACTAATTAAAACAATATATAAATCTTATGACACATAATTCTAAAAAGAGAAGAAATATGTAAAGCAAGTTTGCCTGCTTTTTAATTAAATTGATAATATTCCTTGTTTGCCAGCGATTATTGCACATTACACAAAAGAAAGTTTCAACGCCAGAGTTATGCAAAGTAAATTATTAACATTCATAAACGGAAAGCCTTCAAGTTTTAATACCCCCTCATGGTCGCGCGTGCGTCGTATCTTATCCTCTTCATTCTACCGATTGCCTTCCATCTCTCTCGTGTTGCTCCACTTTATCTCGAATAAAATTTCCATTCGTTTCCTCTTCTTTTTAACATAAAATTGCATCTTTTTCATCGTTATACATACATATACATATACAAAACCTTCCCGTGGCGCATGTACCATTTCATATCGACTGCTAGTACTTCTACCACCACCACAATTCCTTTTTTGCCCTCGACTCTACCTCATCAACGTGGATTATTTTACACGATGATCGACAATGTATTACATATCAATCTCAACTATTGCATTATGCAAATACATTGGATGAATTAATATCATCATGATGAGATTATTCCATATTTTGTAACATAAAGTATTAAAAGAGTTGAAATCGAAATATGACCAGTTATTATTTTATTTGGTGGTAAGGTATTTTTTCAGTTTCTTATTGCATAACAAGCTATATGCATTATCATTTTATTTGCTTCTTGGATGAACATAACTATGTATGTATGTTAATAAATATTTTGGAACCTCAAAATTTAAAACAAATTGTAAAAATTCAATATGATATCTTTTATATACTTTAAAGAGCTGAAATGTATTTACTTAATGAATGTGTTTGCACCTATGTAATGACAACTTTTGTTAATAAAACTAATTTTCTCCAAAATATGTTTCCTGTGATGTTCCTCTCGTCTGTTCATTCCAGGATGTTCTTGGAATAAATCAATTTTTAGCTGGTCTTAATTTAATAGTCCAATATTTCTGATGCACTGAGAAAAACTGCGGTCATTTTAACTTCTGTCTGAAACAATACGTGACGGTTTTATTAAATCTTGATGATAAATTTTTCTATTAAATTTAATCTTAATATTTTCCATAAAAGTCGAGTTAGAAAATTTAACATCTTGCATACATTTAATTCTAAATCTAGTAACCCATAGCATAAAAAAAACTTTTTTAGAGGAGAATATTTCTTTCTCTGCAAGAAATGGATGGTCACAGCAAAACCATAATTTCTATTTTAGCCATGCAATTTATACACATGCCCAATATTTGTCAGGCCATGCTTTGCTTTAATATTTTATCATTTAAAAAAGGAACTGACATTAATTGGGCATTTCTTCTTGCCAGCCAGTTGACGATTTTCTTTGCAACTTTCATAGTTTTCAGGAAGAATTGTTTGCAAAATACTGGAACCGGAAATGTTTCATTTCTTTAATTCGGCAATTTTCAATGCTCTTTAACGATAAACAACATCAACTTTGTGTAGCTTCCGAATTACTCAGTTTATTCTATATTTTCTTCTTGTTTTCACAAATTACTGAATTTATAGTTGCCATATTTATGCGTTAGTGATTATTATTTTTCCGTGTATTTTTCTTTTATTCGCTTAGTTTAAAATGATTTCAATAATCTAATTTTCCACACACGATTTTGGAAAGGTATATATATATATAGTCATGAGTTATTATTATGTCTAAGTGTTTGGAGAATGCTAAGGCATGACTTATGATTATTAAGCTTGAATGTATCTTTGAATAATTTTATCCATGACAACTATACTATAAGTTATATATATATATATATACTATACTGTCAGTTATATTTTAAATTTCTTTGAAAAAGGCATCATGTGCCGAAACATGTAAGATTGTTTTAAATATATATTGAAGTAAAACAGACGTTAAATCGCCAGCTAATTGAATCTACTATAACATACAAAGGTGAAAAAATAATTACTTTTTTATATATATATATATATATATATATATATAGTAGGTATATAATTTTTTCAGCCTTTACTTGATGAAATTCCATTATAACTATTATCAGGATAAAATAAAACAAATTTTAATGAATTTCACTGTTTAATTAACACTGTAACGATCGTTTCGCTCCAACCTGAGCTTCATCAGACATATAACTAACTTATTTACAATTTTTTTTTTAACACAAGTATACGGTAACAAACACATGTTTTATTTTAAATAGTTGAAGGAATTGGTACTTTTTATTACTAAAATGTCTATGCACAAAACTTTCACTACGGTTTATACAATACTGTTCTTAAGTAATAAAACTAGGGGTTTACATTATATTACAAGGAGGTAAAGAAATTCTATGGAAAAATACAATATGTTACTATCTGAATATCAAATAAATAAATTGAGTAAGGGTGAATTATTTGTTTCTAATTGATCATTTAGGATCTTGTCGGTTTTCTTTAATTTATTAATTTCAAGTGACTCTAATAAATTAAGTTTTTTGCCCTTATTTTCTACGTGTAATATTTTAAATTCATTGTTAAAATTGTGGTTCGTTGAATTAATATGAGACGCATATGAAGAGTCACTTTTATTATTTCTAAATGAAGAAAAATGTTCTTTGATGCGTATTTCAAACGATCTGCCTCTCTGTCCGATATACGTCATAGGGCAACTACCGCAGGTTAACTCATAGACTCCTGACTTTTTATTGTTTTTTGTTAAATCTTTATTCTTTTTTATAAATTTGTATAAATTGTTGTTAGTTCTATACGTTGTATTAATGTCAAACTTTCTTAAATATTTACAAATTTTTGTGTTTGAAGAGCCTATAAACGTGATCATTTTAAATTTTTGGGTGTGATATTGCTTTTGTAAGGAGTTTTTTATTTAAAATGTTATCTATTATATTACTTTTACATCCATTATTGATAGCTATTTGTTTAATTAAATTTAACTCTTTCTCGAAATTTGTTTGGTTCAACGGAGTATTGATTAATCTATGTATAAGGCTGTGATATGCCGCTGTTGTATCGGATGGCAAGAAGTGTTATGAATAGTTATATCTGTAGTTGACGGTTTGTGGTAAATTGCAAAGTTATATTTGTTGTTAATTCTAGTAATCGTTAAATCGAGAAAGTTGAAGTATTAACTTTCTCGATTTAACAACAACTAACAACAATTTATCCAAATTTATAAAAAACAATAAAGATTTAACAAACAACAATAAAAAGTCAGGAGTCTATGAGTTAACCTGCGGTAGTTGCCCTATGACGTATATCGGACAGACAGGCAGATCGTTTGAAATACGCATCAAAGAACATTTTTCTTCATTTAGAAATAATAAAAGTGACTCTTCATATGCGTCTCATATTAATTCAACAAACCACAATTTTAACAAAGAATTTAAAATATTACACGTAGAAAATAAGGGCAAAAAACTTAATTTATTAGAGTCACTTGAAATGAATAAATTAAAGAAAACCGACAAGATCCTAAATGATCAATTAGAAACAAATAATTCACCCTTATTCAATTTATTTATTTGATATTCAGACAGTCACATATTGTATTTTTCCATAGAATTTTTTTACCTCCCTGTAATATAATGTTAACCCCTAGTTTTATTACTTAAGAACAGTATTGTATAAATCGTAGTGAAAGTTTTGTTCATAGACATTTTAGTAATAAAAAGTACCCATTCCTTCAACTATTTAAAATAAAACATGTGTTTGCTACCGTATACTTGTGTTAAAAAAATTTGTAAATAAGTTAGTTATATGTCTGATGACCATGACTCATGGTGAAGTAGAATGCTTCGTCAGTGATGAATAGAGCTGAGGATTTTTGCGGTACGGCAGGACCGTATGTAGTGCATCCCCACATTTAACTATTTATCTAAATATTCTCTGAAATGATTTGCCGGATCTCATAAATTAATAGAGTGATATTTTAGTATGCACTGGATATTGTTATTATACAAAATCATAATAGCCATTTGTATTTATGGATCATAAATAATAATACGCATGTATTTGTATTTGGTTGTGAATTCAATTTAAACTTAAAACGAATCGTAATATTTTAACGACAAGCCGTCCTTACAATACATGCATTCGAGACAAAGTGTGCAACTCTACGAATAACTTCCATAATTGATCGAAAATGGACATTTTGGAGCTGAAGTAAAGCCCCTATTCTTAGAAAATTTTATTACTGTCGTTAAGAACTATTATTATAAATAAAGACGGCAGACTATGTGCCCGAACACTAAGTAAACTAACTGCCTCGGTATATGTATTTATATGATCGTCTCTTTGTTCTTTTCTGCGTTTTTTCTAATATTTAACAATCAATAAAAACATCCATACATATATGTGTGTTTATTTAGGTTGTCTAACGTAAACGAATTTCAAACGCTTGATGTTATTGTTATATTATATAACAATAACATCATGCGTTTCAAATTCGTTTACGTTAGACAACCTAAATAAACACACATATATATGTATGGATGTTTTTATTGATTGTTAAATATAAAAAAAAACGCAGAAAAGAACAAAGAGACGATCATATAAATACATATACCGAGGCAGTTAGTTTACTTAGTGTTCGGGCACATAGTCTGCCGTCTTTATTTATAATAATAGTTCTTAACGACAGTAATAAAATTTTCTAAGAATAGGGGCTCTACTTCAGCTCCAAAATGTCCATTTTCGATCAATTATGGAAGTTATTCGTAGAGTTGCACACTTTGTCTCGAATGCATGTATTGTAAGGACGGCTTGTCGTTAAAATATTACGATTCGTTTTAAGTTTAAATTGAATTCACAACCAAATACATGCGTATTATTATTTAAGATCCATAAATACAAATGGCTATTATGATTTTGTATAATAACAATATCCAGTGCATACTAAAATATCACTCTATTAATTTATGAGATCCGGCAAATCATTTCAGAGAATATTTAGATAAATAGTTAAATGTGGGGATGCACTACATACGGTCCTGCCGCACCGCAAAAATCCTCAGCTCTAGTGATGAAGCTCAGGTTGGAGCGAAACGATCGTTACAGTGTTAATTATACAGCGAAATTCATTAAAATTTGTTTTATTTTATCCTGATAATAGATATATATATATAGTAGATAAAAATAATGTTATTGGGAGCAGCGGCCGTGTTTAACCGGACTGTTTGGATGTGTATTAATGTATTTTGATGAAATTTTAAATAACTTCGTTTTTAAACTATGTCGCATTGTCGCAAGTTGTTTTGTGTGATTTGTTATAGTGACTTATAAAATCTAATATATTATTTGATATTTTTAACGAATTTAAACTTGACCTAAATTTGAAAAACTCTCTATAACAGGAACAAAATACTGCCCCGAATATTTATAGGTGTCAGTATCACAAACGTTAGTGTAGTCTCTGGAATTTTTCTTGTATTAGACCAGTAAAAAGATTGTTTTATGGCTTTTCTGGTATAGAGCCGTGATATGTTTTTGTTTCGTTATAGTTTTAGTTTAGTATATAGTTATTAGATAAATATTTACATAGTAATTCATTGGTTTAAATATTGTTTTAGTCCAACACAATATATACAAATATTGAACAATTATACAAAAAAATTAAATATATACAAAACATTAACAGATTAAGAATAAAAATAGGTTAGAAATTACAAAATAAATTAAAAAGTAAGAAAATTTTCTACTAAATTAGTTGTAAAATAAATCAAAAATATTTGAGTTATGTAGTTTTGTTTTTTAACTCAACAAATTCATTGCATTAAAAAGTACATATATGCAAAATTAAAAAAAGAAATTACATTATCTATATACAAAAAGTCTATATAGAATAATACTATCATGTAATACCCTAAACCTGCACTTGGTTTACCATGAAACAGGTGGTGTCATTGATGTTCGAGATGCCGCGGGCGTCGACGTTGCTTAAAATATCACACAGCTGTTCTGGATTCGCTTGTCGTTACTATCCCTGTGCCGATTATGAATAGAGTAATTTTCAACACTCCATAAACTATGACAGACACCCTTACATACGTTATAAATATATTTCTCGTAATATACTAAATTTGTGTTGGAATAGTTTATTGGATGAAGATTCGTATATTGAGTATATACAGTGGTGATAGATGACGACTATTATGGTTATTTTTATTGTAAATTCAGTGACTTTTCAATAAATTACAACTTACATTAAATACCTACTTACTTAATTCTAAGTCGTTTTACCGTCTGGTATAAGACGGGTAGAGTTCAGTCCATTCTTGCCTAATCATGTCGTTTTATGTTGTCTTTCTCTGTTATTTCTTCTCGACATTCGCAAGTCATCCTTTTTTGTGTTGGTCTTTTTGACGCACCATGTGTTGTCTCGTGTATTATTTTCTAATTTATAAGTTACATCTGTAGATTTTGCCTCTATGTTTCGTTTCTTAGTTTACTCCTTTCGGTTTTGGTTTACATTTTCCTAAGGAATAGTACTTCCATCACACTTATTCTTATTGTGTATTTTCTGATAAATTCCACCTATTACTACTGTACATTAAAGATCATCTAACTACTTTCTTAACTTAACAACTTCTATTTACATTTTTTTTTGGTATTTGTTTCATCCTAAATATGTTTTTATCATTTTAAATATTTTTCTTAATATTCCCAAGATGTCATTTATTTCTTTATCTACTTCCATTGCTTTCTATTATCGAGCCCAAAAATATTTGAAGCTTTTTTACGAGTTCTACTCGATTTGCTGTTTATATACTCTGAAGATTATCATACTCTGTCGTATTCGTATTCGTATTATTTGACCTATTTTCTGTTCTTGATTCGTTATTTCTAAATTGTATTGCAACTTCTTCTTAATCCGCTACTCTAGCCATATCATCAATAAAGTTTGTGAATTTGTGGAGAAATAAGCGTTAAGTGTATAATATAATAATAGCCTAATTTTATTTACCTAAATTGAATAAACACCAAATTTAAACATAATATGAATTATTTGACTGGAGTACCCGCGCGAAGACAGAGAAACCTGAATTTTATGAATATTTGGAGTGGCGAATGTAAGTTTAAAATAATACTGATTACAGAAGTTACGTTCGTCTATCATCGAATTAAGAATTTGAATCAATATACACAAGAAAAAACATGGCGGAGGTAGTATTATGATGAAGGCACGTTTTTCTTGGCGCTGTGTAGGCCCTATGAACTTTATTGATGGAATTACGACCAAGGAGATTTATCCAAAGTTATGTATCCTTATGCAGATGACAATGTGCGCGTAATTTGTCAATTTCAAGACAAAGACCCTAAACATTGTGTGAAATGTGTAAATGTTTTAAGTTGACCAACATAGTTACCATATTTAAACTCCATAGAAAATCTTTGGAAGTATGTATATAAAGGATTAACTGTTGGTTAAAAAAAATAAAAATATGAAAAAACTTCGATTTCTTTTTGGAAAAACGAATACAAAAATCTTAGAGAACTTGGATGTAGTTTATAAGGTCCATGTACTTTCGATGACTACCATTAGATACTGGTTTAATGAATCTAAGCGTAGCCGAACATGGGTCTTTGATGAGAAGCGGTCAGGTCGCCAATTGAGGTGAGTACAGACGATATGACCAATAAAGTTCATGATATGGTGTTAGCAGTCTGTCGGGTGAAGATTGGAGGGATTTCTAAAATGATAAACATCTCAATTGAATGTGTGCAGAACAGCCTTCACGGAAAATTAAGTACATATGAGAAAGCTATCGGCGAGATGGGTGCCATGTCTGCTGACGATGAATCAAAAACGGAATCGCGTGATGCAATGGTTACGCAAGCGAGTAAGTTTCTGTGACGTTGTGTTACTGTAGATGAGATATGGATACACTACTACACGCTAGAAACAAAGGGTCAGCCGGCACAACGGGTTTTTCCCAGCTAACGTGTACCAAAGGCGACGAAGACGTTTCTATCAGCCGGAAAAGTTATGGCAATGATATTATTGCGAGGGACTGTGGAAATGTGTTTGCTACACCATTGGCGAAGATATTTAATTTGGCTCTCGCTACATCCACTCTTCCCGTTTTTTGGAAAAGTACTAAAATTCTTCCCGTTTTAAAAACTGGTGATACTTCGGACATTATCAACTACCATTCTATTGCCATTATATCAAAATTCGCTAAAATTCTTGAAATTGCACTGTACCGAAAAGTATACCCTTTTATTAAGACCGCAATATCACCGAATCAGCATGGCTTCATGAAAAGGCGATCCCTAATCCCTATACCCCTAACCTTGCAGTATTTTCTCAATATGTTGCTCTGACGCGTTGGATTGCGGGTCACAGGTTGATGTCGTAGATACTGACAAGGCATTTTATCGAGTGAATTATGCTATCTTGTTCAGTTAAATTATAGAATTTTGGATTTAGTAAACCGCTAGATTACTTTTTAACATCATACCTACATAATAGGCCTCAACGTATATTCTACAACGGATATTTATCATCATCTTATATTGCCACTTCTGGAGTTCCGCAAGGTTCTAATTTAGGTCCACTCCTTTGTGTTATTTTCATTAACGATCTTTTAGACCAGATAAAGTCTAATAACTTCTTTGCCGATGTCGGCAAATAAGTTATTAGATTCGGGTGAAGTTGTTTTCTAGAGTCTCCGACGCACGGAACTGTCTTCAACTACAGGCCGATCTGGTTAACATAGAGACTTGGTGCAAAATAACAATTTGCCTTTGAACCCTGTTAAGTGCAAGATTTTATCTTCCACCAAAAAAACTTAAAGTTATACCCTTTAATTACCAACTTGGGGATATGGGTATATCACGTGTTGAAACAATTAAAGACTTGGGCGTTGTTACCTTCGATATGAAACTGACCTTCAATGAGCATATCAGCAATTTATCTAAGCAGGCCACACAAACTCTTAGATTTATTATACGTAACTGTGGTGAATTTTCTAATGTGAGTGTATTGGTTTCCTTATTTAACTAATTAAGATCACGTTTGGAATATGCCAGCTTGATATGGTATCCATTTTATCAAACACAAAAACGTCTAACTGAGCCAGTTCAGCGACAATTTTTGAAATACATGTGGTTTAACATGGACGGCATCTATCCCCATATGAGCTTTGATCATACTCAACTCCTTTCTCGCTTCAATGTACCTTCTCTCTCCTTTAGACGTTTTGTAGCCAGCCTCAACTTCCTTCATAGGCTTCTTCACAACGAAGTTGACTGCACAACACTAGTATCTTATTTTAATTTTCTTGTCTCACTATTCTTCTCACGTCCTTCCCGTACTTCCTATATTCCTTTTCATCGAACCATAGTTTGTCGACCTCCAAACGGCTTCTCAACGACGCCTGTGATAAGTTTCCATTTTAGTATTTATCGTGATTTAATTATTTTCTGGATGTTCTTGTTTTTTGTTCTTGTTTTCTTTTGTTTCTATTACTTTTGTTTATATTCATAAACCTTACTTTTAACCTTGTTTTTTGTTTTATGCTTTTTTTTATAATTTGTATATTTTTTTTATATTTAGAGGTTAGTATTTATACCTTCTTTTGTATGTATATAATTTACATTTTTTATACTTTATCCTGTAAATCGAATTTTCTGTTGGGTAAATAAATAAATAAATAATCTTAATTGATTATCAGGAAAAGTGAAAAACAATCACAGTGCAGTACTATGCCGATTTATTGAACCCATTTGACGCTGAATTAAGGAGTAAAAGGTCCCGCCTAGCGAAACAAATATTCTACCATCATGATAATGCTTCAGCCCATTCATAATCGCCACAGCAAAACTAGTCGATTTACGGTACAAATTGGTGGCCCATCCACCATATTGCCCAGAGATTTGCCCATCTGTGACTTCTTCATTTTTCCAAAATTGAAAAAATTGCTTGACAGAGTTGTTATTTGGATGGCTTAAAAAAATTGGATCCTCGCTGGACATTGGAGGTGTGTAGAGCTATAAGTAGCTTATATCGGGAAATGGATTGCAAAACAATTGGGTTGTATTCCTTAACCGTCGATTGAAGGAATATATAAAGATGCGCAATGATTATGCACTTTAGCGTAGCTAAAACTGATTTCAACATTTAGGTGTCGCATCGTACTGTTGGTTTCGAGATGATTTCAGATTACCGCACCCTGTCGGCTAAAAGCAAAACAATCACCTATAGATTAAAAAGAAGAAAACATTTTCTGTTAGTGCACTACTCCACAATTTATTAATTAGTAAACCGCTAAAAGCTTTTATAAATATGCAGCTATTTCATAATGCAAGAGGAAAGTAAGAAAACGAATTAGCTCTTTCTATGTATTATAAATAGCCCAGAGCTTATGAGTTTATGTTACGTAATCTAAAATTCACACATTACCGTCTGTTAAGAACAATTCAAAGTTTGTTAAAAGTGTTGAATTTAAGAACAGGCTTAAATAATAATTTAAGAAAGAAAATTTCATTGAAAGCAGAGTGCATGACTGAAAGAGAGAAAAAGTGCGTTGTAATACCCGCATTACAGAAGTATTACCCGCATTACAAATGTATTATCCGCATTACAGATGTATTGCAAAAAGCGGTAAAAATTTCGATAGTATTGAACTTTTTGAAGGTAGTAGCAGACGACATAATATCTATTGCATACATGGCTTTCAGTGGACATTACAATAAATTATTTTATTTTGGGAACATTTAAAGAAAATGGGAATAAAGTATCTACTAACCGAATTATTAAATCAGGATCCTCTGGATTTTATAGACAGCAAATATTAGAAAACAGAAAAACATCTTTTAAACATACCAAAGTTTATACTAGTTAATCATATATAAACTTTGCTAGTCCTGTGTCTGGTGAAAGTGGGAAGGGACATTGTTTTTGTTATTATTTATAAGTATTTTCGAATACAGTTTTATTATTTATTTTGTAAATAAAACGGAAGCGCGCAAAGAGGTCGATCACAGATAAGACCACAGATTCACCTTTCTCTCGTGTACAAATTGCAATGCCTATTATAATACAAGGCATTTATTGCTGTTAGGGTCGCATTGTAAGATATCGCTTCTCTCTCGTATTGTTGTTATCCAAATAAACGGAATTGTTTCAAAAACTATCGCTTGGCGGCGTCACGAAACAGCGGCTAAGTTTGTGGACAAGACGTGTGCGGATGTACATTTGAATAAAACACGCTGTAGCATACCGATACGTTCAGTCCGCCACGGGCCATACGCAACAATATACGTATGGAACGTAATACGATGTGGCAACGTGTGTACGATGCCACTCCGCGTGCGCATACATAAGTCCGATGATCGAGAGCAACAGATTGCCCGTCATTCGTATTTAGCTGTGCAAACGTAAATGTAGTTATCATGTCAGTGTATACAACCGCAGAGAAGGTACAAATAGTTTCGTGGTATCTTGCCGGCAATTCCTGTCGAACAACCGCTGATATATTTGCTGTAGAGTACGTAAATCGGCCTATTCCTTCGCATTCGACGATTGAAAGGATCGTAAATGCGTTTAGGAAATATGGCTGTGTAGTTGGAAATTGCCGCAAATGCCAACAAATTGACGAACAGCCTCATATCCCTCTAATACCTGCCGATCGGGAGGAGAGAGACGTGAGGGTTTGTTCGTTAGTTGAAATGGGCGACCTTAAGTGTACACGGCAAATTGCAGACGAAATATCCTATATTGAGTGACTTTCTTAAAATTTAAATTTATTTTGCAGAATTATTGATTTTTTTACTTTTATCTTTTAGAAAACGTTATTGTTTTTTTATTACTTAAAATTACTTTTCCGTAGCAGGTAAGAATACAATAATAATAATAAATTTGACCTTGTTATGTCTGAAGCAAATGGTCAAATTACGTATACAGAACAAATATGCAAACGACTATATCTTTGCGCGGTTTAAGTCTTACTAAATTCATAACTATATGAGTCCTTTTGAGTTTGTTAGGTGGTCGGAGTTGCCTCCATTTCCACTCCAATTTCATTACCCGGGGTTGTGTATAATTCATAACTGCAATGTGCGGCAATTTAAGCTACTGCGCGTAGAGGGGATTCGCTGTTGCCACTTATTGCTTGTTATGGCCCATTCCGATCTGGTCCTATCGGTATAGCGTTGCGCATCTTCATATATTCCTTCGATGAACGTCTTAATACAGGTATTTATCATGCCAGCCTCTTATAATAATTAATGAAACAATAATAAGAGTAGAATTCTATCTACGTTTATGTAATACAATAACGTAACTAGAGTCGACCGTTGCGGTAATGGCAATTCTTAGAACATTCTACAACTTTTCTTTTGTATTTAGTACTATTCGTTTCTTTTCAATTTGATATTATAATTAGTCAATAAAAATAATAATGCTCCTAATTTAATTTAGATTAGTCTGTATAATATTGAATAATATATTGAATATTGATCTTAACATCCATGAGCAATTAGGTACTTATTATTGTCTTCAGATGGGAAACAACTACATTTTACATAAAAATATCGAATTAAACATTTATGTACATAACAAATTGTTAATGTACAATAAATTAACGTTCATTGTTGGGAATACTTGGTTAACTCTAATTTTTAAACGGCATATACAAAAGTTTCTAGCACTCTATCTTCAAGAAGTAGTTCACATATATTTTATTAAACTAACATTATGTAATATGATTTATTTAAAAACTTAGCAATATAATATTCGTGAGACTATTATTCAAGCAGATAATGCTTTGTTAACATAAATTTAGGAATTTATGATGTTTTCCATTCCAATGTACTTTTAGTAAAACTCTCAATCATAAGTGTTCGGAAGTAGTTTCAAGAAATAGTTTTTATTTGGAAATACTGAATTGATCATAATATTAATTTATATATCAAACGGCCATCATGTTAAATTTTTCAATTTTAATAAAATTACTATTCCAATCAAAGTAATATTTTCGGTTTATTGCAACCAGTAATTCTATTTTTAATTATACAAAATAGTACACAAAAGTTTGTCGGCTGTTTTATCTTAGTCGCGTATAATTTGTTCTTGTGTTGTTTTTGTATTAAAGTAAATAAAAGCATTGCATTCTATTTATTTCTTGAGAAGAGTTCGCATCTTTTCTTTATAAATAGACGCACATTGCCTAATGTACTATAAACACTAATATGTAAACAACATAAAATAAAAGTAAAACACTAATTAGTTAAAATATTCATTTTATTAATATTTGTTCGTAAAACGACAACTGTTTCGCCAACACAGTGGGTTCATCAGGTACTTACTAGAGCATGTTAAGAGCGGAGTTCTTGTTTTACAAATGTTATTAAAATGAAGATTTTAAGTGTTAGTATTATTTCTATTTTAAATTATGAATCTTTATCAAGTAAAAGCCGCATCAAATACATTATATAAATGATAATAAAAGAATTAATTAATTAAGTTTTCTTATTGTTAATTAAAATATAATTTTTGTTAATGACATATTTCAATGGAAACATGACCATGACACCATTGAATTTAATTTATTTCGTACCATTGCTATAGAATTAGTCCATTGCCCACTAGGATTAATTACATAAGTAAGGATATAAGTAAATTGATTTGAGAACATTGTCATATATCATCCATTTTCATAAACTTATATATGTATTGCTATGTATCTTTCCAAGACAAGGTAAATGAAATAAATGTAAGAGAGCAGAAAGAGCAAAGAAACATATTTGAAACGGGCTGTATTTAAATGCACCCTGTATTAGCAATAGAACAAATTGAATATTCTCACTTAAGGAAATTCTCAATTATATCTTTTTATTAGGTAAATAATGTAATAAAACAGATTGTGCTTAGAATGCATGCTGTGTTACATGGCAATTTTTTAAATCAAGATTAAATATACCTTTAGACACTTAATGTTTATATTACGATTTAGCTTTAGAAATACTAAATTTAGAATTAAAAACACGCATTAAGTACCAGAACAAATTTAAAAAAGGATTTAAAGAGTATTTACGGAAGCATAATTTCACAGCCAATATACGTAACCAATAAGTTTCCTTCTATAAAAATGACCGTTGTTCATTTTCTTATGAAACCAAATAAAACAAATGTGTATTCCGATAATCTAAGGTATATAACATATTAGAACAACCTGAAAATGCAATAAAAACTTTACAACAAACGTAACATGGTGCAATATGTGTCTTAAATTGATATTTTGTTGTACCCACCGCAACGAAACGCCAAATATCATATTCAATATCTATTTAAGACAGGTGTAATTAATTAAGGAGGATCAATGTTATTTATAACATCTCAGAGACTTTATAAAGTTTAAATGAAATCTGTATAAGGTATTTGTTGTTCATTGAAAAGTAGTATATCCTTTTCAAGACGATGCAAACAATACAAAGATCAAATTCTGCATTATTTTATTTTCGGAGGCTATGTAGCGTAAATGCATGATTTCAAACGATAGAAATAGCAGGATAATGCATTAGAAAGAAAGAGGTTATTCGATTCAAACATGAATAGTAATCTGGTCGTCTAAAAGAATGAGAGGACTAATAATATTATAAACAAGATAAATGTGGAACATGTGAGTTAAAAATATCATATTTCATGTGGTTTAAAGAAACCTTACAAAAATACATGGTATGACGTTTACATGATAGAATAAATCTGATTGGCTTTTAGATGCAATAAAACATTTTAAAATTAACGAAAGAATACAAGTTTGAAATATAAAACATGAGTTTGAAAAGAAAGGGGCGAAAGAAGACTGTTTTAGGTCTGGAAAAAGTGTTGATGCCACGAGGGGACAATTGCATTGAAAAAGAGAACTTCTTCTTCAAAACTTTTGAAAAGCAACGGTCACAATTTATTTTTGAAAATCGTAGATAGTATAAATTTTTAGATACGTTTGAATATGGAATTCATACACTTTAAGTTGAATTACTCGTTGAAAATCACATTTTCATTTTGTTTGAATTAATCGTTAATTTGATTATAATTAATTTTCTTTATTTCTTTTTACGGTGAACATGTATCCCACGAAGTTTAAGAATATATGTGTATATAATGTGCAAAGGTCTGTACCGAATATGGTAAAGCTTTGAAGTTCATAAATAAAGAGTTAAGTTTAAACGTTTATGTATTAATTAAAAATAATAAATTTATTAAAATTCCTGTTGTAAAACAGAACAGATAAGACAGACACTTTAGATTGTAAGTAGAGAGTAGATCTCGCGAGCATCTACAGATATCTGGGTTTTGAATTTGTGATTAAAAATTCATTATTTAAGAATTTAAATAAAACTTATACTGTCAAGATAGATATCTCATGTGGTGGGGATTATTTCTCATTATGTGAATATTATTAATTAGCACACTTTTCTTTACATACAGAGCTTAGGGAGAATTTCAAATCCATAAGCTTCGTCATTTTGTAAGGATAGATAAAACACATTTTGTCATATCTTGGTAATTGGAAGGTAGATAATCCTAGAGCTGAGATAATACACAAGCGTGATTGCAAGATTAATGAAAATCTGAATAACAACTTTAAAATTAATTATATGTATATTTTGTTCATACACAAAGATTTATATGTTATGTTTCTTTTTGAAAATAATACATAATTAATTAATAGTATTCAATATGTCCAGTATTCATGTATTTATTTCAAGGTAAGAATAATCAATATTAAACTAGATATCTTGGCGTCTTATTTCTTGCGCTTTTACACTGGGTGCTAGACCTAGTTGCAAAAGAACCCTTTTATAAAACAAAACCTGAGAACATTACACAAGAGAGTCTAACGTTATATATGTGTGCGCACGATTCACGTTTGATAATTAGAGCCCACTTTGGTATCAAACTATACAGCAATATGTATATGTAATTAACCGTGTTTCTAGAAAATTGTTAGATTTAAATATTTTTTAAATTAGTACTTGAATGAAGAATGTTAAAATTTACACTATCTGCCAAATAACAACTTAATTATCTTATTATATAGACTTAAAATTACAGTAACACGTCAGACTAGACATCGTAGTATAAAACGAAGCACGCGCGCAAATATAGAAGAGAAGAACTCGTGGGATCCAATTGTATTTAATTCAGATAGCTCACCGTTTAATGAGCACTAACTAGCTCAATCAAATTAATTACATACAAAAATTGTGAAAAAAAACAGGGTCTTTAATCAATTATGCAACCAATGGAACAGTTCCATTAGTTAATTAGCAAATGCTAAAATACAGAAAAGGGGTATAGGAGTAAAAAGAGGGAACGATGGAAGGGCAATGTGTAAAATTGACGCAGGGCGATACATAGATGCAAAACTTTAACTGAAGGAACATCTAACGCATTTAGTAGATAGCTTGCTTTCTTGTGTAAATATAATATATTGTATAGATGAGGATAAAATAATTTAAGTTAACATACAGGGACGGTTATATACAAATTTTATTATAAATTACTTAGACTTAAAATCCATTGCAAAGTTATGAGAAAGAAAATGATGTGGTAAAACGAATAAAATGTAGATGAGGTACTTTCGATTAATTTCAACTTGCAATTGGGAATTCCTTGATTAAATGTTGTGATAATTCTTCTGTTCGGTTCGTTTAATAAAAATGCATGGTAATTAAAAATAACTGTATTCATAAAAGCCCACTAATTAACACTTAGCAAACAACAATAACTTACTATAATAACAATATTTATATTTATTTATATTCACACTTATAAGTACGATAGCAATTAACGGCGATTAATGGTTAATACCGCTTCCTCTTCCTTGAGCGCTTATATACTCCTCGACTGGTTCTTGAATGTTCGTTTTCTAGAGGCACTGAGAAAAAGTATTATGACATGCTGACGTGTCCAGCCAATGGCACCATCGCTTAAATCATCGCATGATTAACTCGTATCACAAAGTTTCGTCCCGCAACATGGTATCCTTTGGTACCATCTAGCGATGACGAATCCTACAGGGCTTCTGTTACAATGCGGCGTCAAACCGAAGTAGGAGTTCGCGGTCTTATTTTGTATGGGCGGAGGAGAATATTCAGGCTCGCAACTGCAGATCAAAATATCCATACCAATTTGTTGGATTAACACTTCTAACATGCTTCTTACAACTCGTCAATCCTGGTGGTCCAAACCACAACCCAATTTTGGTACTGCTAATTTCAAAATGTCTTGTTGTGACATTTGTTCGCGCTTATTGACCAGAGCCTTCTATAAAGCACGATGGGTTGGCTTCAGGCTCAATAGTTCTTTCCTGATCAAATAAAAAATGGATTATTTTTTGTTCATTATTTGGAGACTCTTTTCAAACGTCGGTGCTAGTGTCTTAATTCTCGGATTCTGCCTAATCTCTATTTAAATTCTTTGGTAATTCCTCTATTCATTTGCAAGTCTTTGGTTACGCAATGGGCGACCGCGTAGTTTGACAGTACAGTGAACAAATCTTGTTGTTTTCCAATGGTCCCTCCAAATCGAGGTTTTCTAGGGCCAGAGTACTCCTCCATGAAGTCTTCGAAGGTTGGTTCTTTCTAGTAGCTATCCAACTGGCGCAAATCCAGAGTATGGGGCTAATCGATTAAAATGCATGACTATTGGTTTACTATGAGGTATTCGCCTTATGCGGTGAATTACATGGTTAATCCGCTAATGTGCCTTTAAATTGTCAGGTTGCCATTGGCCATCAACCACGGTGCTTCGAAGACCGTTGCCTGATTTAGCTTCAACCTTTCTTCGATTCAGTTGTAGTGTCAACAGTTTTCTGAACATGGCCTTCTGGGAAGATCATCGGCATTTTGATGTTTGAGGCCTGTTCAATGTCGAAGCCATACTCCTGTAGCCTCTCAATCCATCTAGCTACTCGAGCTTCTTAAATTGCAAACGTTACTTCAAAGCGCCGTTAACAACTCAAAGAACGCTTAGTATTCGTTGTTCCAAATGAATGCCCGATTTTTTGTTAGGCTGGTTAGTGGTTTTGCAATATTAGCGAATCCAGAAACTTAGCCTCCATAATCCGAAAAAGCTTCTTAGCTCAAGTTTTTCTTTGGTCCAGGCCACTTTCCCACAGCTTCCACTTTTTCTGGACCCACAGTAACTCTCACTGTGGATTCTCACTTGCCATTAACCGTTCTTCAAATCGAGAGTGGGCAACCATTTTGCTCCTGCCAAGGCATCTAGTGTATCATCTATCCTTGGGAGGGAATAATTGTCCTTTTTGGTCACATCATTTAATCTACGGTACTCCACGCAAAACCTGGTAGATCCATCGTTCTGTCTAACAAGGATCACTGGTGAAGCCCATGCACTGTTTGAAGATTCGATTACACCCTGAATTTCCATATCTCGTAAAATTTGCGGGGTTTTCTCATATTTTCCAGTGGTAGCTTTTTTAGTCGTAAATATTGTTTAGTTTGGTCTATGTACTAACTATGGCAATCGCGACATGGTATTTTATAGAGATGTGTTTCTCGATTTTTTTCTATTTTAAGAAGCAATAGTTATACAAAAGGATACAAGCCCACAATAATGCTTTATTACACACAAACTGCAACGCGATCACCATTTCGATTTTGGAAATACAAATAATCAATAAGGAACAACACATAATAAAGTGCAATTAAAGAAATTATTAATATTAAACAGGAAAAAAAATTCAATTAACAGCAGGAGTGATATAAAAAATCTAAACAGTATTGGTATTCGTTGTTCCAAATGAATGCCCGATTTTTTGTTAGGCTGGTTAGTGGTTTTGCAATATTAGCGAATCCAGAAACTTAGCCTCCATAATCCGAAAAAGCTTCTTAGCTCAAGTTTTTCTTTGGTCCAGGCCACTTTCCCACAGCTTCCACTTTTTCTGGACCCACAGTAACTCTCACTGTGGATTCTCACTTGCCATTAACCGTTCTTCAAATCGAGAGTGGGCAACCATTTTGCTCCTGCCAAGGCATCTAGTGTATCATCTATCCTTGGGAGGGAATAATTGTCCTTTTTGGTCACATCATTTAATCTACGGTACTCCACGCAAAACCTGGTAGATCCATCGTTCTGTCTAACAAGGATCACTGGTGAAGCCCATGCACTGTTTGAAGATTCGATTACACCCTGAATTTCCATATCTCGTAAAATTTGCGGGGTTTTCTCATATTTTCCAGTGGTAGCTTTTTTAGTCGTAAATATTGTTTAGTTTGGTCTATGTACTAACTATGGCAATCGCGACATGGTATTTTATAGAGATGTGTTTCTCGATTTTTTTCTATTTTAAGAAGCAATAGTTATACAAAAGGATACAAGCCCACAATAATGCTTTATTACACACAAACTGCAACGCGATCACCATTTCGATTTTGGAAATACAAATAATCAATAAGGAACAACACATAATAAAGTGCAATTAAAGAAATTATTAATATTAAACAGGAAAAAAAATTCAATTAACAGCAGGAGTGATATAAAAAATCTAAACAGTGTATACTATAACCTAATAATGTAAATTAACGATTTGTAATTTACCATCATGAATATATGTTATTATTACATGGCTTATCATGCTGCAATTCCATATTTAGATCCCTGACTAGGCTGTGCAAGTAGCTTTTCGTGGTTTTCTTTCTCGTTCCAGGCGAATGCCGACAGCTGAACATCTTAAGTCGCTCCACGGGTGCTGACAATAATAAATCACGGCTTGCCTATCCCCGTAATTGTCGTTTAGTTGTTGGAGAATGCTAAGGCGTGAATTATTATTATTAAACTTGAATGTATCTTTGCAATAATTTAATTTTATGCATGACAACTACAGATATATAAATATAACATTAATATATTGTTATTTATAATTAAAATTTCTTTGAAAAAGGCATTATTAGCATGTAAATTATAGCTATTATATTCAGAAAATGAAAAAGAAAAATTAATTTTCGAGAAATTTCTACCGTTGTCATGGGGAGAAAAAAGTTGTTGAGAGGAAGATTTTTCCACTGCGGTTACAAAAGCACACATTTTCAAATTAGCAATTTTAGAATCTATAAAAACCAGTAAAATAAATTATAAAACTAGTAAATATTTAAAGAAGGACGCTGAGATTAATCAAAGAATAGAAAAAACAACAAAGCTGTACCACAGCATGAGGAATAATTTCATTCACAAAAAAGAGATATCCCGAGAAACAAAACTAAAAGTATATAAGGCAATTTACCGACCGATAATAACATGTGGCTGTGAATCCTGGATATTAAATAGAAGACAAAAGAATAAATTACAGGCAGTAGAAATGAAGTATTTAAGAAGAGTTAGAGGAGTTACAAGGATGGACAGAATAAGAAACTTGGAAATACGAAAAGATTTGAAAATGCAGTCAATGTTAGAATACATTGAACAAAGACAGCTACGATGGTGGGGACATTTATATAGAATGGAAAATACAAGACAAACAAGAAGGATATGGGAAGCAAGGATAATGAAAAATAAAAGAAGAGGAAGGCCAAGGACAACATGGAATGATGTCATAGCAGAAATACTGGGAAGGAAAGGCAAAACATGGACAGAAGCGAAGAATATGACAAGGAATAGAAATGAATGGAAAACGTTTATAAAAAGCTAGAAGATAAACGCCCTACACCATTGTTATGGTAATAGGGATTTTTGGATTATATATATATTAAATATAATAATCGGCCAGCTGGTTGTAAGTATAATCTCAGGAATAATATAGATGGCGTCGTTCGGTCGGTAGAGCATGTATAAGTAAATTGTATAATATAGAGACTGAGATTTACAGGATCATCGTGGATATCCCTCATTTATAGGTAAACAACGCAATTTAAATAAATTAATAACATAGACTGGGCATCACATCTACCAATAAAACACAAATTTCAATTAGTTAATTAGTTATTATAATACAATAAGTGGCACGAAAATGATCAAAATGGTAAGTACTACTAAATATAAATGATATTAAACTTGAAATTACAGTGCAGTTATAGCTACTTATATTGTAAGCAAAAATATAATATTTGCGTCTATAAATGTTTTATTAAAAACCTGTAATTCGTAAATTGGACGTCTGGATAAGAAAATTGGAATCAATAGACGGCAAAGGCTGGATTTCAAGTGTAGAAATGGTTAATTGAAGCTCTAGAAGTTCTCTATATGGCTTCGTTCCGGAGTCCGAAGATCGGATAAGGTTAACGGGATCTTGGCAGGTATGATCCGTTTGAATATTTTAACGGCATCGGTGCTATCAAACGACTTTCGCAAACGATGCTATTGCGTTTTTCAGGTAGTTAATCGATTTTCTTCATTTAAAAAACTATTTCAGATCGTAATGTGGCACTTTGTATAACTTTTCTGCATATTTTGTTTTTGTAACTTTAGTATTTCCTCAGATTTTAAAATTTAAAATAGGAGAAAAATATTTTAATACATCCATTAACGATATTGTCGGGTGACGCTCTCAATCAATTATTTTATATCCAAAGCCTTATTAGAAAGTTTATAAATGTCTTAATGTGTGCTTACTAATTAATTAATACAAAAGGAATTTACATGTTTTTGAAATTTTAAATACAAATTAAATAAATTTATGATTTTACACATTAATAAAAGTTCATTTTAAATGCTAGGTTAAATGTTATATGCCTAGGAAATACTGCGCTTTCGCGGGTTAATAAATTTTAAACGATTGGCGTGGAAAAATAATACCGAAACACTGTTTGAATGTGAATAAATTAAATATCTTTTTAAAAATAGAAAAAACAAAATTTAGAAAAATGTACATTAATTTGAAATAAGCAAAGTTGTCGTGATATTCATTTATTGACATCTCGATATTATTTTCACAATACACGTCCATCTTATCTATTTATATTATAAGAGGTTGTTTGAATAATTCCTGCTTTGTCAGTTTCAGAGGAAAGAATACAACCCCTTGATTGAACTACAACAATATATATATATATATATATATATATATATATATATATATAA